>JAODJU010000079.1:488022-519241 GCA_026776725.1 Gnathonemus echidnorhynchus
AGTCCTCTAATTAGTAATCTAATTAGGGAGTTGCAGTGAAAACCCGCATACACACCGGCCCTTTGCAGATAAGATTGGCTACCCCTGCTCTAACTGATCTCCTTTCTGCATCTTACAAGATCTGTATGATGTAATTTTCTAAGTCCCCAGGACCAAAATATGCATTACGGATAATTGTGCCATTACTGTTTATGCTCCTTAAATTTGGAACATCAGACAAACATCATCCTGTAAAACTTAAACATATTGATGTTACAGATTCCAGTAAATTAACTTTTATTGCAAAGTGCTGAGATTTGGTAATGAAAAGTGCTATAGAAAAGTAATGTATTGATATTGATATAAAATATCTGGGAAATGTAGACATTTAAATTAAAGTAAAATGATCAGTTAATGGGGAAAAAACTAAAATAACTGGATCTAACAGATGCTAAGACCAAGAACATTTTTATATGTGTGAATGTTTCTTTTAGCATGTTATGATTTAGCTTAAGAGACTGATAGCAATTTAGTCATTGAAGTTCTTTCCCAAAGCACAATTTCATTGATTGAATAGTAAATCTAAAAGTATGAACAATTAATGAAACAAGTGGAATATAGTGGTTTGAGAATAGTATTGCTGTTAATTATACACAGCAAGTTAAAGCAGGACAACCAAGTGTGACTTCATTCTGTTGCACATACGTGCCAGAGTCACTCCACAGGATGACATCATGGATAATGATGTAATCCTAGGATTCTAGACTTCTCCCCATCTATTTTCAGATTCAGCAAACGTCCATTACAAAAGTAGTAATTTGGATTGTGTTATGATTAAAAACAAAGAACGCAAAGAATGTCACTTAAAAAAAAACACAGAAATTTTAATGCACTCAGAAATAAGGTAACTACATATTATTCACTTGTGAACTGTTCACAAAAAACAAATGCCAATTTGTGATGTGTTGCTTCCCACAGCATAACCATATGCTACAAACCAAACTAACTTTAGTGTCACATCTATATTTCACACACCTTTTGACACATAAATGAGATGCTTGTTATACACTCACACCTAACACACAACACATCTTATTTTTCCTCAAGGATAAATTAACATTGGGGTGGTACAGTGGTTAGCACTGTTTTCTCACACCTCTGGGACCAGGGTTTAAACCTCCACCATGGCTCCGTGTGTGGAGTGTGCATGTTCTCTCTGTGCCAGACATCGTGGGGTTTCCTCTTGGTACTCCAGTTTTCCCACATAGCCCAAAAAATATCCTTGTCATGGCATGGTGCAGGTGGGAAAAAGGTGGACGATTCAGTGATGGTTCCGAGAGAAGGCACAAAATAAATGACTACGATGGATCATAAACAAACAGGGGAAGAACTAAGGAATAAACTAAGAGACAGAATAAACACAACTGTGGAACTAAGCAAAACAGAGAACAGGACTGGGCAATAGAACAGCACAACAAACACACAGTAACATTCACAATGACTGACAAGAAGCAGGCACAAATATACACTCAGATAATGAAGGCTAAGATCAAGGGGGTATTTTCCATACGTCGCTTAAATCATCCGAGATCAGATGCCTCAACCTGGATGAGTTAATGCCAGTGAAACTCATTTGGGATAAGTCAGTTTTTCAAACGCAGCTGTGTAGTAGATTAGTCTAGCTGGATCCATTCATCCGAGATGATTGCGTGCGCCTGCGCTGCTTGAAAAGCCCATATACACTGCCCGGCCAAAAAAAAAAAGTCGCCATTTGAATTTTTTGTTGGACCGCCTTAAGCTTTGATTATGGCACACAATTGTCATAGAATTGTTTCCACAAGCTTATGCAACATTTCACCCTTTATTTTGGCAAAAAGTGGCCGACAAATTAAACGCGGAAGTAGTGTTCATTGTACTTACTGAATGCAGTGTTTCATTTCCTATGTGTCAGATTATTATTATTTAATACAGTAAAATCCAGTTATAATGGACTTCAAGGGACCTGGCAAAACAGTCCGTTATATCCAAAGTCCGTTATATCCAGAGTTGCTGTATGCCCAGAACACAACTACAGGACACCATTTACTCATGCCACACCCCAGCAGACACACTTGTGGTATAGATTATTATATTGTACAAATATTGTACATGTAGTAATCCAACTAAGAGACCTTTCTATTCAGCTACAGTTAAAATAGTCATCAGAAATGATTTACCTTCTGTAATTTCTCCACTAATTTACTACAGCATAAAACAAGCATAACCACTTAATGTTTCTTAAAAATTCTGAACATTTAAAACATAGAGAACCTGTCTTGCAAATATAGAGCCCCTCATTCTCTCACCAGTCCTCTAAAGATCTGTCCATTTTCCCTCAAGTAATATGGCGACTTACCAGCCCCAATAAATACATACTTAATTTGAACCATGTGGCAGCAAATTAAAAACACAGCTTTAAACTGTGTATTTTCATTTTTATGTTCCAATTTTTCCCTAGGGATACTGTAAACTAACTTGCCTGAGACTGGATGGAGCAAGGGAGGAAGCAATCTTTCATTATGACCTTTAACAGTGCACCCTCACAGATTCAGGGGCATACTGACCCTTATACTTTATCTAATGCTTTACACAAGCACATCAATGGCCGTGACTCACAATCCTCGCAATGTAAGTGTTGATCTTCAAAAACCCTATTGACTCTGGCTGCCCAGATAGAGAAAAAGAAGGAAAAACATTATTGGAAATGGACTGCGAAAAGTCAGTGTGCTCTCTTCATTGTGTAATGAACAAAAATCACTTACATTGGAAAGGCTATGATTATTAAAACTTTGCTGCTGGAAGAAAGGTCTTATGAGTATATTTAAACTATTACCTCACTGAAGACTGAACCTTTAACTTAAAGTGATTATGTTAAGTTGTGATTTGTTTGGGGTGGGGGGGAACCGCCACCAAACCAATTTATAAAGGGAATAATTTGAACTGGTATTTTTATGTAGCATCGGACACAAAACACTTAAAATTACCAATGAAATAAATAAAAAAACAAACAAATATGACAGAGAATGACAGCTCCCCTTCACTGCTCCATCAGTACTTAGTTTCTGAAGTAGTATAACACTGGGTTGAATTGCACAAGAATCTTTTATGCAGGGCTGGACCAGAAATTGTCAAATTTCCCAGTTCCTCCACAGGTACAGATGCTGTGCTACACTATAGTGAAAAATATGGAAAAACAAAAATAGAAGTTTTTAAATGGGTGTGTGTTATTAATTAGTTAAACAATTAGTAATTAGCCAAATGAAAGTTCTTAGCTTATGAGCAAGGTTGAAACTAGACCCATGAGTTGTGAAATCCGATATGTGTAGAGGAAGAAATAGATTTCATCAATTAAAAAATTGGAACCTGAAAACAAATACCCCACACTGTTGCCATATGGACTAAGTGTAACATCAGTGCAACATCCGAATCATGATATCACACTTCATAGTGACAGAATAGGGGGGCCATTGGGCCCATGCCTATCCAGCGCATCTAGTGAACTGCAGAAAACCCACTGAGGGACCAAAGGTGCCTGTTGTTGTAGTTGCTCTAGTTGAACTATAGTTTTGCTGTGCAACATGAAACAAAATCCTTTATCACTCAGCTACCTTGGTGGTATGATGGTACCACTGAAATAGATTTTCTCAGACCTCCACACACTAGAATGAAAATCAGTCTTAAGTGAATACAAGTTGCCCAAACTGTATGCTCCCCCATTTCTGTAACAAACGTCAACAATTCCCCCAGGACTCCATTTTGTTCTGAGACAGTTTATGCTTCATTTCCCTTTGGTCCCACTTCCTGTTCACCCTTTGCTTTCCCCTTCTGGTTTTTGAAACCATATCACTTTCTGAAAGTAGCTGCCGACTGCAAATCTACCTTGTTCTTCTGTTTCACTGTAATCAGGCCACAAATATTGTCTATTCCTTGGCCAATGAGCACTGTCCCACTAGGACCAACAGATAAGGCCATCAGCGGAGTGCGGGAAAAAAACACTTTTGAAAACACAGATGTGGCATTTGGCTCTCACTCCTGCTGTGTCAACGGAGTGCTGTGGACAGGGAACTATTGCACAGGATGACCTGTTGGACAAAAATGTGAGGGACTGCTGATGTTATCCAAAAAGTAGCATTGCTGTTGGCTGCCTTAATGGTGGTGGGAGGACTTATACAGGACTTAACATCTCTGGATCAATATAGGTCTATGGTGTTCAAAAGTTAATACGCAACTGCAAGTCTTCATGCACAGCTTGTCCAAATGAAGGACTATAAATCCACGTTTTTTTTTTCCCCAATTTTTTTTTCAATTAAACCGAGATAAACTCTGTTTGCCTTTCCTGTGCTTCATTATCCACCCAACGCGACACGGGTTCTGCTCAGTAAGTGAAGTAATATGTGGACCTTTTCACTGACTTGTGACAAACGTTACAATAATCTCTTGCAGCACAATCTTAGTTTAAGTCCATGACGCCATGTAGGGCTGGACGATATGAACCAAAAATCATATCTCGGTATTTTTTAGTTGGATGGTGATATCAGATACATATCTCAATATTTTTCCCATAAATTAAAAACCAAAAGACAGTTCCAACTCAGAACCAAATGTCTTCAGTGTCACACAGGTACTTTTATTAACAGACAGCTGTACATGTACATGAAAAGATGCCTCAAAAATAAACTACCGGCATATATAGTTTTACCAACCAGCTCCTCTTTGCTAGCTTGTCTATGTCTGTCTCCATGTTGTTGCTGCATGCAGAACTTGTAAGTGAGGGGGAGGGGTGGGGCAAGGTACAGTTGTGTGAGAGACAGACAGAGATGAAGAGTAGAAGTAGGCGCACTGGTGGTACTACGAGCATAATTTTAAAGCAACATAAACTATATCGATATAAACAACATTGTCTCATGCTATATCTCATATGAAAATATATCGATATATCTCAAAAACTCAATATATCTTGATGTATGGGAATTGGATCAGAACTGAACAAATGTGGATTGGCCCATCCCTAGTAAGAAGCAGGGAACAATAACGACATCATTAACTTATTGCATCCCACCCAGTGTTTCTGTTTTTGTTGCACTGAGCATGTGAAAGGCACAAGTATTTTCCTCACGATTAATAAAGTTCATTCTTATCTTATCTTAAAAGACCCAGTGTGGAATAAAATCACAGATGCAGTGACATTTCATATATCATATAATGTGATGCCTATATCACATGTGATGCCTGGGTTCAAGAAACATCTTTGCCATTCTTAAACATTCTGCAAACATGAATACTTAAGTCCATGAGATGTTTCAGTTTACCTTAAATAAATTTGCAAAAAAGTCTAATAAGTTGTTTTTGCTTTGTTATCTTGGAGTATTGAGTGTAGATTGAATCTGATTGATGAGAAAAAAAGTAACTGAAACAATTTTGCCTTAAGGCTGCAGCATAAAATTTGAAATAATAATCCAATAATCCAATTGATGTAGAAATTAAAGATTTCGGTTGCATTGCATCAACCCATGCTTTCCATTTTTGTTGGGATATTGCCACTATGAATTAAGTTAAGCAATCCAATATTTAATTAACATTCTTGCTTGGGCAAATAAAAGAATATATGTAGAGACCAAAGAAATGAGTCAAAAGACTAAACATACCACACGTTATAATATAATGCTCTGTATTAGAGAATCTAAACGGTAATTAAAAAAAAAAATAATTCCTTAAAAATGTACCATAATGTATGGTGCTTGGACAAGTTTCTTTAACAAATCACCCCAAAATACTGACTAAACTAAGAGCCCGGTCTGCTGTTTGTCACACCAATCATCCAGGAAATCCCCCAGCTTCAATCCCCACTGCTTTAGGTTCCAGCCTGAGCACACCAGTGAGTAATCACATGAACTTTCTTAATTACCAGAACAACATCTGAAACACTGGGGGCCAGCGAGGCACCCTGCCTCCTGCAAATTCAGAGGAAAGTGTGGGGTGCATAACTCATGGATGTGGGTATTTAATCACAGGAAGCTCCAGACAATAAGAAAACTGCCTGCCAGATGAGATGCCTGGTGCAGCACTACACTTTGTCATTCGAGAACACCAGCAACAAAAAGGCTGACCAGTTCAGCTGATCACGAACTAAGGATGTAAAAGAAAAAAAACACAAATAAACAAACAGATGGTCAGCAACAAACACATTCTGTTTGCAACCTAATAATTCAAATTCCAGAGTGCTCTGTGTGGAATTTCCACTGCTCTTTACAATCTTCAACTGTTCCAATCAATAATATGGCTAATCATTATGAGACACACGCAGGTGACCTTCAGATTAAGTAATCTGCTTGCTTCATGTGAATTTTACAATAATTATCATTATGTCAATCAAATTAGACCAATGAGTTCACATAAAGACAAAATACTCTGATATTATGTATAATAAAAGTAATTATTTGCACCTGTCAATGATATTTCTTTTAGTTGCACATATTTTGGTATAAACTTCCCAAACACTACATCATGAAAGGAGAACAGGACTAAAATATAGTAAAATGTGGCAGAGAAATCACTACAACGGTAAATATGGTCAGTTAAACAAACAGAACAAACCTGTAACGCACCTAACAACACGTCATCTGAAAACAGTGCATATTGCTTTCGAACCACAAAAGCTAAAAGCCTTGAATATTGTACATTGCAGCCCCCCTATGGGCATTATTGCAACTGCAAGGACTTACGTAATGTGTCGTTCCTGTTGAGCCTAGACACACAATACACAAAACATTTACATTTTTCATATTTAGCAGACACTTCTGTCCAAACAACGTACAAATGAGGCTATTAACATATGCATGGAATAACCAGGGAAATAAATCACAGCGGGCAGGTCTTCGACCTGTACACTAAATAATTTCCACCATGCTACACCAATAAACATCAAATGAGCAAAAGCACTAAAATAGATTTTTAATTGTTAGTTTTCCCGCTGACAACATATTTTGCAATATATAAATACGTAAACTTACAACTACTGTACATGTGTATTTTTTCTTTCAACATCTTTCAACTGTTTGGCGCCTCCTAGTGACAAAACACAGAAATAATATTTGCCACCATTCCCGAATTAACACGATTGATGAGGATCAATGCGGTTTCTTAGAAAATGCCACAGAGCACATTCCAATAATTGTCTGTTTAGATTATGATATTTTTTTTCCAGATTACCCAATTTCTGACAAAACAAATCACTCGTGGTCATGCATAATTTCAACTCAATAATTTCAGGGCGTTTCGAGATACTGTAGCAAAGGGCAGAAACAAATTGTGAGAACTACTTTAATTTTTGAGGATATAATATCAACCGTATCGGATGAACCCACCCCTGATGATGTATCGTCGTTTAACAACGCAAATCACAAAGAAAAAGAAGTCACTTCGTCGGGCCAGTTTCTCCCCTTTGATCACGATTAATATGATGGGCCCGACTCGCTTTTAGAATAATCCACACTCTTTGTAGAAGCTTAGATCAAGGATTTTCAGACGTGGGTCCGCAAGCCATTGAATGTCCACAGAACAGTTGCAGGGCGTCCGCAGACACGTACAGTAAATTCAAGTTACCTATATTACTATCATCCGTTTTACGAGATGCCAATATATTTAAGGGAAATGTACCCCAAGCAATTTTCACTTGCCTTACGTTGGTGCATGATCACGTATTCGTGGTATTGGATCCCTAGCTCTAGCACATTTTCATTTGCGGGTCCCTGATTTAAGAAAGTTTGAAACCCCGCGAGCTATATCCCACGCTCAACGCTAACCATGTTCCAGATACAAACCAAATTATTCGGTTACTGCCAGCTTTAATGTAAAATCGGCCATAAAACAACGGTGATGTCAATGTCCTGTAATTTCTTCGTATTATAATTACGTTGTATATTACTACGAGGACTAAGAGCAAACAAAATTAAAAACTGCAAAATGCCTGTGCGTATCATCACCACAGCGCTCGCCTTCGGTTGCGTTTAATTCTTTTGAAAGCAAGAAAAATAAACACTGTACTTCATCTTCAAATAGATACGCATGCACCTTTGCTTCTTACACTGCCTACTATATAGCCAACATTTCAATCGTAATTTATAAACTCCAAACAAATTTAAAATACCCGAAATAGTTTCACATTCTGGCTCACCTGTGAGGTACACGGCTAAGGAGTAGAAAACCAAAGCTTGCAAGTTTAAACCGAAATGTTAATCAGAATAACACGTACAATAAATGCCCACCCCTCCACAACTTTCAGAAACAAGTAAATTAGTTAAACGTCTACTCATTCTTACATTATCATCTCCCCGCGGGGATCAATAAAAATTATCACTGCATTACAATTCTTACCTACTTAGAACAATTTTGTGTAGCCGATTAACATTTTTAATCTCGCAAAGTTGATGTAATAAATATTAAGTCAATAGGTTTAGAGCAACACAATAAGTAGAAGTTTGCACATTCATACATTTCTCTAACCGCAATAACTTCGAAAGATTTTAAAGTACCCATCTGCGTCTTCAGCGTCGCGACTGAACAGAAGCGATTGTCCTTTGCTCACGTCGAAACCCGACTTTACCTCAGAAAACCTCCAGAAAGCACAAAAATTTGACAATAATTTATACGCTTAACTAAAATTTTGTTTTTAAATGAAAACACAGGCTGGCTCCTATTGTATTAAACGGAGGGGGCAGTTCCAGCGCAGCGCCGCTCACGAGGACCGTTAACGGTCGCATTTTAAACATTGGCGCTCGCGAAGCGGTCGCGTTCTGGGACGTGACGGAACGTCCCGTTTTATTTCTGCGCTGAATTCCTTAAACAAGCACCAAAAACGATATTTTCTGTTCAAATCCCAACAAAGAATATCTCTGCGACGATCAAATGTGCAGTCACCTGATATAAATAATTTACCGCCATTTTGCTCACTTTTTCATTTTGTTACTCTTCAGTCAGTAATCTTGGAATATTTAATTTAAAATGGATTTTTTTAAAATAATGCGATCCTCGAACAATGGTGACAACGCCAATGCAACTGGACAGTATGCTAGTCATCTCATGGTGAACTGCGCCAAACGGACACATTATAATCGGCACACTTCATTTGTAGTTCCGCGTTTTTTCGATTATATTTGCAGCTGAATACACTCCAGATTATATGTCACTACCAGTTTCCAGGCCTAATCGCTTTTCAGATTCTGGATCCAAAGCTTTTCACAAGAATGATTTTTTTTTTGCCGCCTTAAATGAACGGAGGGTAATATTAAGGAAAATATTTCTTGATTACAATGAGAAAGTTGTACCCATTACACGTTTAAAATCAACTTATGCGCAGTTCATTCTTAATTTGAATATAAAAAGGAAACATCTGAAATTACACACGAGCAGATGGGGTATGTACGCAATTTCCCTGTAGGAGAACTCTGTCAAACTTTTTCTATACGGGATAGAAATTAAGTATACAGCGTAATGCCCCCTGAAGTTCCAGTTTTAAACATTTGTTTATTTATTCATTTATAAGACCGATTTAGGTTCAACGGACAAATACATTGTAGTCTCCAGCGTTGGTGTTTATCCAGTTGACCTTGCTCAATACCCAATACGCACATATTTAATAGTCATTCATAACGCTCCCCTCCACTACTAGCCTATATAAGTTTTTCTTTAAAAAAAAAAAAAAAACAAACAAAAAACTTAAAATGAATAGCGGCTAATTTATGTAATTAATTCTTTACTACTTAGTCCACAAAACAATAAAGACTCAAATATGCCATATATTGAGGTAGGGGGTGTTTTCTTTGGGAAACATGAAAATATTTGCCATGAGCAAAACTCCACAAACCGTCATTTTCTGTTTTGGTGTAACCAACAGAGGGTGCCAAAACTCGTAACACTGCTGAACGCTATAAATATGTATTACGAAGGTTAAACGTATTATTTATTCAACTAACATTTAATTCATTTTTATTTTGTTTTCTGTTTTGTAATTTTGAATCCAAAATACGTACAGTCACTTACTGACACTTGTATAAACAATTTCAACGTCTTTTTTGTTTATCGTATAAATATGCATGTATGCAGTCAATTACAAACCAACTTATTTTCATGTATATTATATTTCACTTCGCTATTTTATTAGACATAAAGCAAGCACGCACATGTGAAACTCCAATAACGGGACAACCATGACGCACTGTAAGAATTTATGTAAAAACATTCATAGGCCTATAAGAAACTTTATATGTTCATTTTAGCACGAATATACAGTTGAGAAGAAATGTGCTTGGAATATAGTTTTTTTTCTTTCCAGAATATTTAAAAGGAATAATGTATTGTCAAGAATGACATTTTACCAGATTTTTGAAAACTTTCTTTTACCTTAATCTTTCAGAAGAGTAGTTCAGCTCTACATAATTATTTTTACACAAGACTGTGAACGATGTCGTATAACAAGAAATGGTGGTTATTATTTTTTTTATGAAGTTTTTTTTCATCCATAAAATGTGCATCCAGTAAAATAAATTGTAGCTGAACTAATATTTCCAAATAAATGAAACTGTAAATGCCAACAAGTCTCTATGATAAACAACTAGCGACAGCGTATGTTAATAGTAATTCCGAGGCGTAAAATTTAGCCAGGGCGTCATATTATAAAACAATAAGACAGAAGACAGTATTAATCAGCCACAAGGTGGCGTTTATTGCACTCGTACATTCATTCGCTCTAACTCGCACACACTGCCCACCCTGCGGGTCAGCCCGACTACCCACACCACATACAGTGGGCCCACACAAACCACTATTTACAGCACTTGACATTAAATGCTACACGTGACATTACTTTACAACACACCAACAACACGACAGAGGACGACTACGCAAGGCTATTTACATTAACGCATTACACGTAACATTACAGGACTAGCACCGGTCCAACAGGTCGCACTGCCCCCCGGATCCTGACAGCGCTACATTGTTTTGTATTCTAAGTCAACAGAAAAAACATTCCATGACATTAGCATATGTGTTCAAGTACTTAATGTTACATAACAACATATTTGTGACAACATATTCGTAATCTGCCTATCTGATGGTTTGTAATTTTAAACAATCAGATTTATATTGTTCAGCGACACAATTCACTCATTCGAAAAACAGAGGGCAGTGATGTAATGCATGTCCTTCATTTTCAAAGCAGAACTGCGGACTATCGACTGCATTACGCTGTAAGTATATATGTCTGTGGTGTCTATTAGTATTTCTTCAGAGACAACGAAAAATTGTTACATTTTACATAAAGTACAAAGATGAATTTTTATCTTTCCCTGTTTTTTTCAGTTGTGGTGCGTTCAAGAGATGCTTTTATCATCGCAGATGAAACTAGTTTTATTCAGCAGACTAGTAAATTCTTCAAACATGCATAAACCAACACTATTAATTTAAGTTCTTAAATGCCAAAAGAATCTCACGCACAAGGCTGGTCAATCCTGTAGGCCGGTGTTTCTCAAACCAGTCCTCGGCGATCTCCAGATGGTCCACATATTTGCTCTCTCCCAATTCCCTGGGAGTTGATAGGGAACAAAAATGTGTACTTTCTGGGGGTCCCAGATGAATAGTTTGACAAACACTGTTATAAGCCATATAGGTGGCCTTTGCCACCTTCTGAGGGGGTACCGACTTAACCAGGCAATTTCACTTTGCCTTGGATGGGGCGGGGAGGGGGGGCGCTGGTGTTGCCCGCCTAGGGCGCCATATCAGCTACGACTAGTACTGCAGTCACACAGATCATGTTATGTCATATGTATCTTCTGTATTGTAGGCCTACTCGAACAGTTATTTAAATGGTGATTTTACATTAATAAACAAAATACAGCAATAATAATATGTATTCAATCATTAAAATATAAATTTTACACAGGCACAGCAGCAGTAGCAGTAAATGTTATAGCAGGGCATGGTGAAGGTGGAAGAAGGTGAGGATCCACGGAGTGGCTCTGAGAACAAAAGGGATTATTAAACAAACTGAACACACCGGGGAGCAGTACAAAACAAAGGGACCGTGAGGAGTCAAAAGCAAACAGGAAAAATAAAAACAGACTAAAGAAACCACCAAGTACAAACAGCTAGGGAACAGAGCAGGTGAGGGAGTAGGACCAGCAAACAAGCTGATCTACAAACCTGCAGTAACATGAAAAACAACTGACTGGGAAAATGAACCAAGGCAGGCACTCAAATAAGAATAATCATCACTATATTAATCCCCATGGGGAAATTGTCTTTACGCCTCCCTCAACTTGCTCTTTGTAAGCAAGCTGTGGGCAGCCACCCATGGCAGTGCCCAGGGTGCAGGGGGTTAAGGGCCTTGCTCAAGGACCCGCAGAGGTGCTGAGGCTGGGTTTGAACTGGCGACCTTGTGATTACAGGCACAGGCCACTGAGCCACACGCTGCCAACAAGGACAAACACAGACAACAAGGACTAACAAAGGGCAGGACTATAACCAAATCAACTAATCAAGAAAGCACTGGGCAACATGAAACAGGAGGAATACGATTAATGAACAGAGGAAACTATGGATGAAAAACAGTAGAGGCCCAATGGGAAGCCATGACCAGAGAGGTTCAGCCTCTGAGGCTGGATGATCAACCCACTGAGCTATACGACAGTCCATGGAGGAGAGAAACACACTAGGGACTTAGGATGAAGACAAAGGAGGGAACAGGATGGCCAGTGAAGACTGCTGGCCAAATGGGGACAAAGCATTTGGAACAGGACCAGATGGGCAGCGACCCTGACAGTAACTGCTCTTTGCTGAAAACAAACATCAAGATGTCAGTTTGTCACAGTAGGATGTCTCCTTATGATTTCCACAGAATTAATAGTGAAACTATCCATTTTTAACTGTTGACTTACTATCTGCCTGCCATGTCATATTTAAAAGTAAAAAGCTAATCAACTGCTGAGGGATTTTGCCATTTATTGTATGAAACACCAGACAGACACTGTTGAGCACACCTCATTGCACGATTACCAAATAAATGTGTCGGCTTGTTGCTCCTCCAATCAACTGGGCAGCAGGGGTTATGTTTCGGGCAAGTCTGCAGGGGCCAGCTGTCTGCCAGCAACACGAGCCCTGCTGCCGGCAGGAGCACATGGGGGCCGGCATCTCCATGCCTTGATGTGGGCTGGTACAGTATGTGTCTCATCTCTACCATATGGCCATCCACAGGACTGGACCTGGAGCATTGGCTGGCCAGATGACGGCTGGTGGAAGCTAACAGCAATAAGATATGGCTTGTCCTGCACTGCCATCCCTCTATGTCTGTTCTCCTTTAAATTTCTCTCAGCATAACCGGAGAGTATCTGAAGTATTATTATTCGGTAGCTGAAAAGTGGAAATAAAATTGCACTTGTTTGCAAGACTCCCTGGAGCAAACTGAAATGCACTTATTTGACAACTATGAGACAAATATAAAGAGCAACAACATATTCTTGGACAAGACTGGCACTACTAACTCCCGTCAGCAGTGGCGCTTAAATTAGAGCAGTCTGCAGAATCTAGAGCTAAGCGCATCATTGCTTAAGTCACCCTGCAAAGAGGGGGAGGAGTCCTGACTTCCTCCCTTCTCCAAATCCTTTTCTGTCCCTGTACCAGTTGATTGCCGAGTACCTGTTTGAGGTGAAGAGATGGGTACAAGTTTCAGTTTTCTGTATGCAATATTCTAGCTGGGGATTATCCATGATCAAATTTGCACTTACAAGACATATCTACACCTATGTGTATTGTATACCTACAATATTCTTCTGTCTATTGATGGAAAGATTGATATTCCCAGTTTACTAAAATCAGCATTTCCAGCCACGATAGACTTTTTTCCCCCATGCCTGCTCACCTGGTCTATTCTCAGTCACCTCCTGCTGGCCATCACTGTACACATATGGCTCTTCTGTTCCTCTGCCCATAATTCTGTCCTCAGAAAGACCGAGATTCTGCAGGAGGAAGTATGTGGTCATCAGGCCCTTTCCTTTGACCTGGATCTCCCCTCTCTCTGTAATTTCAAAGCCTTTATTCTCAAGCTCTCTGTGGGAATGAATGTGATCAAGTTAATATGTGAAAATTTGAATGTGCTACATCAATAACATGGGATCTTGCTTCCATATAAATGAAATGTAAGACTTGTTATACGTCCCCAAGCTGGCTGTAACATAAAGGCACCAGTACCTGTATGTGTTGGGGCTGAGGTGTATATGGTCTGGGACTCCGTGACTCTCCATGCGGGATGCTGTGTTGACTGTGTCCCCAAAAAGGCAATAACGTGGCATCTTCTCCCCAACCACTCCGGCCAACACCGGCCCAGTGTGGAGACCCACCCGGATCTGCAAGAAACACACGACAACATAAAGTTAGCTAGATGCAATCTCTTCCATAATCATAGCTTTAGGACCAAGTTATCAGAAAGGGAAACAGCTCTTAAGTCAAATGTAATTCTTGATAGATAGATAGATAGATAGATAGATAGATAGATAGATAGATAGATAGATAGATAGATAGACTTTATTCATCTCAAAGCAAATTTAGACATCCAGCATACAAAAGACCACTATTCAAAAGAATAACAGGAAGAAGAATAAGGAATAATAAGACTGACAAAACTGCCAATAGTGACAATGATTAGGGATAATAATGATGAAAGGTAAGGTAGTAAGAATAATAATCACTACAGAGTAACTATTTAGTGGCACAGTATTTGCCAGTGGATGCAGTGGTATTGCAAGTGCAAGGGAATGTGCAAGAAAGATACAGTGAATTACTGCATACTAGAAATGTAAATGTTATAATTCAATAATACCAAAAATACTACAATGAAATACATACTATAAATAGGAGAACAAATATACTGTCAACAATCTCCCAGACTAAATGGAGTAGTAAACCGGACTGACCTGGATTGGGTTTGCGGTGATGGGGTTTGTCACTTCTCGGGCAGCAATACGCATACCCAAGGCAAAGTTTGCCACACGCTCAGCATGGCTGCTGGTTGGAACAGGAACCCCTCCCACCACCATGTAAGCATCTCCAATGGTTTCCACCTGTAGGGCCAGACATGTGATTCAGGCACTACACCTAACTGTGTTGAAATAAGAAGGCGGTATGGCTTTGTCATAGCTTCCTCAGGAACATGGGGTGTAAGTGAATGGAATTTATGAAAATGTGATCCTCCCAAAACTACCATCCAAGCTATGGCCCAATAGTAGCATATTCCTCTGTTTCAGGTGTGATGTTCAGCTGTGCTACTGAAATGGCTAATTGGAGTCTCTGAAACATCATAATCTGCCCGTGTGGAGCGTATGTGCTCAGTGATGGACCGACATCCCACCCAGGGTGTACCCCAGTCGTGTGCCATATGTCACCCCCCGTGAGCCTGACATGGATAAATGGTTAGAAGATGAATGGATAGGTGCTACAAGGATGTATGGGATGTCTCAGTAAGCCTTGGTAACCAGGTGCTTGGCATGATACTGAACAGCTGCTTTACCTTGTAAACATCGTGAACGTTGGTCAGTCGGTCAAACCTGGAGTACATGGAGTTGAGCATGTTGACTATCTGGATGGGCTCACAGGCTGCGCAGATGTTGGTGAAGGTCACCACATCGCTGAACAGAATTGTGCACACCTTGAACTCACCTGGGAGAGTGGAGAGCATTTGCACATGTTGCAATGTAATAAATTGAGTGCCAGGGTATGGTTGTAAAACATATTATGTATAGAACATAATTAAATGGGACCAAAACATTGCAAGTACAAATCCTCAGATGGATCCTGCAGTTGTACTGCTGTGCAAGATATGAAAAGAAAAAAATATCCAGCTATGTTAATGGTTGAAATGGAAATTTTTAAGTTATGTATTGTTTTAGACAGAAGCCTAGGCAACTACATACCCCTGGGACTTATATATTTCAAAAGAAACAGTCAATAAAGAAATGGAACCGGAATCAGCAGTCGGCCCTTTCTGTACTTCAGAGGATGCCACACCTGCTTCAACCTTCTTGCCTTCCTTGAGTTGGTTGGCCACATGGCGAGGCAGCATGGCGTACAATAGAGTCTCTGTCTTCCTTTTCTCTACCTCCAGGTTACGAGAGAGAACCCGCAGCTCCTCCTTCTTGCGCTCCAGCTGGTTGGAGAGCTCGATCTCAGCCAGCCGCTGCTGGTTGAGCAGGATGAGGTCACGCGTCGTGTCATGAGGTGCAATGTCAGAGATGTGTAAGCCTCGTTTCTCCAGCTCCTGAAGGCTACGCAGCTTTGGTGAGCACAGGTATACCATGCAGTTCAATGAAGTCATCCACACCATTTGACCTAGGATGGAAGCAGTACAGTTACTCTCATTGGCTGAGGGAGATGTATTGCATTATGACTGCCCACTAGAGATGACCAAGTAAAGCTTCATGAACTATTTGCTGTATTTTCTGACCCCACTAGATGGTGCTCTTGGTTTACTTCGGGGCATGCTTTGAGCCGTTTTCTGAACAGCGAACACCACCTAGTGGGGTCAGAAAATACAGCAAACGGTTCATGAAGCTTAATTTGGCCATTGCTACTGCCCGCCACAGTACTTCAAATAAAAGGTACCATTTCTGACACCCTGCCATAATTTTGAGTGACTTTTAATCTTTCTGAACCAAATAAGACTGAGAAGTACAATAACAAATCATAAACAGCGATATATAAATGAAATGGTATATACTATGTAACTGAAAGCATGATTAGCTATTGGGGCCAACCTATCTATAAAGACACTATAGTGGCACCTCGGAGTTTGAGCATTGACTGTTGCTGAGAGGACTCTGGAAGCATCTCCCTCCTGGTCTTCAGCACAAACTGACTATTGATGAATTTCCTGATGCTTTCAATGTTGAAGGTGACCTCAGGGTGGACGATGCTGAAGTACTCATCCAGCTTGATGTCCATTGTCTGCAGTCCTGGGACGAATTTCTGGATGTTGACCCCAGTTTGTTTCACCTTGAGCTGTGTGCCACAATATGACAGGTTTTGGTATCATGGTTTAAGTGGTTTTAACCACTTGAGGACACTGGCTAGAAAACTGGGATATACTGTATGCAGCACTGCAATCACCTCAAATTGCTTGTCAACCATCTAAACCAGTCATCTTGGGTAATAGAGTGAATGGCAATTCACTCAGACAACATTTAGCACAAATTTGCTCCTTTGTTGCATGGCCCTGAGTGTCTGCACTCCACACTGATTTAGGTCAGTCTATCTCATAGTGCAAGTATACTTAGGAATCAAAAGCAGCAAATGTCTTACGTTGTCATCAAAGACAATGTGGAAAGGAAAGGCATTACAGAAGGTCTGCTCCTCGATCCACAGCTTCTTTGGGTAGCAGGGGGTGAAAGAGTTCATGAGGTTGCCTGGGAAAACAGTGCATGGCAGTTAATTTATTTTTTGGCGGGCAATTACACTGGTAGTCACATAGCATATGACATAACCCCCAACATCCAGGAAAAGTGGGTAAATCTTCAGCAAAATACATGTATATACATTTTCCTTCAATTCTCCTTCATTGAACAATGTTAACTAACTTTCATGCTGCCCCCAAATTTATTATCATGGCTTAGGTGCCCTGATGGTCCCACTCTTCCAGTCTGCAGGGACAGTGCACTCACACACACACAGTAAGGTTGGAATCGCTGTTAAACTGCAAAGACTAGTGACTCTTCGTGAAACTTCAAGTTCTTATTTTCTTATCACAGTTACTTTCTAGAAAACATCTGTATCCAATGTGACCTTGTAGCTTGATCAGGGTGTTGTAGTGGCATAGTGAATCAGTGACAGCAGTGGTGTACAAGGTTGGCTGGCTTAAATCTGACTTGCATTGTGTGTGGAGTTTGCAGGTTCTCCCTGTGTCACGTGGGATTCCTTCTGCAGTCAAAAGAACTGATGTCTCTAAATTGCCCGTAATATATGATTGTGTTCTTTGTGCATGTGCTCTGTGATCCTGTCCGGAGTGTGTCCCATCCTTTTGCCCTATGATGTTTGGGATAGGCTCCAGGCCCCTCCATAACTCTGACCAGGGAATATGGTTAGCACAGTGCTTCCCAAGTTGGTCCTCTAGGACCCCCAGACAGTCCACATTTTTGCTCCCAGCCAGCTCTCAGTACGTAGGAAGCAAAAATGTGGGCCGTCTGGGGATCCCCAAGAACTGGCTCGGGAAACACTAGATCAGAGGATAGATGGATGAAGCTAATCAGGTCAAGTATGTCTAACCATCTTTTGTAAATTTGCAAAAGCAAAATCCATCTAGGGAATTAAACCACCAATGCAAAGTAATCGATCCAGGTACTGATATACTAACTAAACAAATGTGTTCATGTGATTTTTGTTAGTGTCGAAATATTGTTTGAGGATAAAACACATTTAAGTACATCTGGGCAAGACAACAGAAAGACCGACCTTGCCCAAACTTGACAATGCTCCTCACGATTTCCCAAGGTGCCCTTCTTCCAGGACATGGTGGTAAGGTGGCATACCTGGACTTCATCTTCACAAAGTTCTCATCCCTTTGCTTGCAGAAAAAGGAGAAGCAAATGGTTTTTTATATCATAAACTGAACTACGTATATCACAGAACCTTCAGAAGAATTACATCCAAGGGGAATCTAGAAAGATTCTCAGAGAAAAACATGAAGGGCACTGTTCATGAATGTCTTTTACATGCATAAGCCTGAAGCTTCAGTGGACAGACCTCATACTTCTCACACGAGCAGTTATTAATGGGATGGAAATTGGAGGAATATTCATATTCTGTCAGTACTTATTTAATTATTTGAAGATTGAATCAACACGTGAATGTATCAAACCACTTTGGACAAAGTTAACATGAGTGAAAAACAAACTGCCCACAAACCTTCCTGTCCTGAGTGTCAGCACTATTGTCACTGCCAGTCTGCTGAGATATCTTCTTCGGTTTGTTTGTCATCTGCACAACCGAGAAGACCACATGCTCTTTCTTTCCAGTGTGCTCATTCTCCTCTGATTGGTTGAGGATGGTCATGTGGACCTGGCTGTCGAAGAAATCCTTGGCTACTGCTTCTATGATGCCTGTGGAGCGTGGGAATGCATCCATGAAAACCATAATGCCGTAAGAGAGATAAAGTCCACAGATAATGAAGCTTTTTCCTGAAAGCCTAGTGTAAATCTGGTTTTTCCGTTCTTACGACAACTATAGCAGCAGCTTTGAAGTGGAATAATAGCAGTAGAAATTGAGGCAGATTGATGGTCTAATTCCTTGCCTGGAACAATATGATACAGTCCCCTTCGATCTGAGTAGTAATGCAACAGCATCTTTCCATCTTCTGTCTTCTCCACCCGAAAAGAAGGGGCATTCATTTGCTAAAAGAGGGGAAAGTTTTTGAGATGTTTTTAATTTGTACTTGTTGATAAGATAGACACCATTTTTAATAATAATTTTTCAAATAAGGCAGGATAGTCAGGTTTAAATCCCAGACATTATGGGCAATTTCAGACCCTGCTACATTTTTAATCTATTTTTCTCTAATTCTTGGACTGTGAGGTAGCATAAAGCATAAATTGTATAGATAAAGATTTCTGCAGAATACTTGATGCGAATGGCAGTAAAGTTTATGAGTGGGCACACCTGTTAATCCAGGATGCATGGAAATACGTCCTCACCTCATAAGAGAGGGCCAAGTAGCTGTGGAGGGCATCCAGGTTCTCAATGAAGTCTACAAGATTGCCCCCCAAGGTACGCAGCATGGTGTCATAGCCAGACATCTTGCAGAAGCTGAAGAAGTACTCGCCGAACAGCTTGAGGACCACCTCAGAGGAAACGTCTACATGAAATTGGTGGCATAATTAGAGAACCATATATTGCTAAGAGGTTCCATGACAACCAGAACATCTCCCCATCCCCAATACAAATTAAATCCCATGTCAGTACATCCCAGCTTTAAAATCATTTCAGCCATTTCAGCACCCATGCACAGCTCTCTTATTTCAGTTATTTGTGTATTTATACATTCTACCTAAATGTCTACTGAGATAAGAGCGACCACAAACGTTAATTAAAATCTCTCCCCATGGTGGAACAACAAGGAGCTTGCTGTTGACAAACCCCAATCAGAAAGCAGCATCCCTGTGGAAGGACAAATTGTGCGGATGGGACCATGGTTCACACCTACCAATGGCCAAGAGAACCATACAACAGCTTCTGTGGTCAAATGGGTCTATGGCAGCAATGAAGACCTCATAGGGGATGCTGTTAGCACCTGCTGGAGCTCTCCAGTGCCCTGTCACTATCACGGAGGCTTTCCAATCTGACACTGACCACAAACAACATGGTCCCTTATCTACAGTGTTGGTTGGTGCAGTTGAAAATATTGACTATTCTTGGTTTGTTTGTTTTCATTCCATCTCAGGTGCATGTATTGTAAGACATACTGTATTTAACGCTTTCCTGCCTAAATGCTTTAGCTGAGCTAGTTTTACCATAGTTTTCAGCTCCAACAGGATTCATGCCAGTCTGCTGACTTTAGTTACTGCTCAGCGTGTTGGAAAATCCCAGGGCTGGGACCCTAGATGAGACTCACCCAACATTTTACAGGCCTCCTGCACCAGGCGCAGGGTCAGTGAGTCATCATAAATCTCATAAGTCATAAATGATTCCTGGACCTCTGCCTTTGTCCTGGGGGGGGGGGTAAGGGCAAGGGGTCGGTGTGGAAAAGTACTGGCAATTTAGGACATTTGTTCCTTTGAGAAATTCCTGAAGAATAAAAGTGCATCGACATAATTAATTTAAATTATTGCGTGACATTCCTACAGCCTCAAATCAATGCAGATAAAACAAACCAAACCTTAGTGCTTCCCATGTTTCTTCACCAAATTTCTCAATGACTAGAGATTTCAGGCAGGTGTTTATGAATCCGTACTGCGAAGACAGACGACACAGCGGAGGACTTTGAACGCACAGAAAATGGGCTTTCCTGAATGTCATGAATAATCATATTGTTGATGGCATGGTCAATTTAAGCCTCCTAAATCTTATTTCAAAGTAGCTTCAAACACCACAACATCAGTAACACTGACGAAACAGCAAGACTTGTTTGCCACCTGGTTTTCCTCTCTTTAACTCTAACTGAGATGTACGCACATTTTGCACACATACAACAACTTGATAAATCTGGCTCTAAGTCATTATCAGCAGTTTTCTGCAGAGGGAAAGCCACTTTACTTAATAGGGCACAAATGCTAAGTAATAATTCAGTTACTACTCAAGTACAAATCATGAACAAATATAGTTGCTGATGAACAATCATGAGATCAGTATTTCATTTGCTTTATTCATTACTTGTCTCTTCAGTAGTTCATCAGTAGTTCCTTTAGTAATTCACAAAGGTTTACAGGAAAAATGGATATATATGAACAAATACAGTAACAGCTTGAAATAAAATGTCATGATTCATTAATAAGGAATTAATATGAGATCAGTATGCAGCTAAGACTTAGTTTGTGGTTAATTAATACATAAGTAATAGTATAATACTGTATTGTTCGTGCCCAGTCGTAAAGTGTTACCCCATCGAAATAAAAATGAGGAACTGATTAACAGCACATGGCTAAAGGGTGGAAACAGCTGTACGTTTGTAATTTGCTGGCTCTATATCACTGAACTGAAATGCATACAATGAACTTCTTACCATTTTCTCAGCTGTTTGTCTCGCACGGTCCTTATCCCACTCTGTGTTTGCCCTTCAGTGCCTGGACCAGACTGGTGACAGCTCTTCATTAAGGGACGCCTCTCATCCCATGAGGGCAGATGGCATGCTCCCTGTGCTACCTCCCTAACAAACACACGCACACACATAGACACATAGACATAAACACACATAGACACAGACAGACAGACAGACAGACACACACTACACACACACACACACAGGTTTGTAATTATATCTTTGTGGGAACTCCTCATTCATTTCTATGGGGAAAATTCTTATCCAAAATGATGACCTTAACCCCTTAACCCAGCCCTAACCTTAACCATAATATAATATGAATGTTTTGACATTTTTAGTTTTTGGATTGCATTCCAAGATCTTTGTGGTGACCTGAGAAATGGTCCCCACAACATCAAAATAACAGGTTTTTATCACATTGTTGGTCCCCACAATGTAATATAAACATAATAACATATAACCCCCCAGACACACACAATATAATCTCACTGTCCCCCACACATTTTAAAAACTTTATGGAAGAAGAAAGTTTGATCATTAATCTTCTTAGTCTGGTGTGGGTCAGTACCTCTGTGTTTACAGATTTCATAAGAAATAAACGGGGACATTCTGTTTGCTTCATGAAAAAAATGGTAAAAATCCAATTACGAAATCACAACATTTAAAAGACGGTTTCTTTTGCCACCTTGTGGTGAATATCAGACATTATTTTTTAATGTCTAATGTTTTCCTCCAGTAACATACATCCAAGACTGAAAACATACCTAATGTGTAAACAGTTACAATTGCACACATATTTGCAAAAGTGTGAAAGTGTAAAAGGGTTGTTACAATAAGATTTTACCAATTATAAATTTCGTTTTTACATTATGACAGATATCACAAATGCATCTCTCAGTTAAGAAATCCGAAGAGTTTTGAAGACAAAGACCAATGAAGAAGCTGAAAATTTTTATTGTTATTGTAGCACATTTTTTTTTTTTACCAGGATGTTTGTTTTGCGTCAATGTTGCAGCCATGATCTACACACACCAGTCAGTAAATTATATACAATTAAAACATTTTAATCCAACAGTCTTCCAACTGTCTATTTTGGTCAGGGCTGCGAGGGGGCCTGCTGTCTATTCCAGGTGGCGTAGAGCACAAGGCTTTAGTAGCCGCTGGACAGGATATCATCACTCACACACACACACACACACACACACACACACACACACACACACACACACACACACTCACAGTTGGTGTACCTATCTATATGGGGATTTTCCATTCATTTCTATGGGAAAAACCATAACCCCAATCACGACATCCTTAACCTCTACCCATCCCTAACCTTAACCATAAGTAACCAACCCAAATACAAGACTTTTGGCATTTTTACTTTTTTGATTGCATTCATAGATTTTTATAAAACTGAGGTCATCCAAATGGGCACCTCAAAAGATGTCCCCATAAGTATGGAAATTTCAGGGTTTACTACACTTTGGGGACAATTTGGTCCTCAAATGTGATCTATGCAAACCCACACTCACATACACACACACACACACACACACACACACAGCAGAGGTGGGACTCAAGCACCCAACTCTGGTGGCATCACTATTACCAACTAGACCACCATACCGCCCATTAAATAATGCCAATATATATATATATAAAACAAGCTGTAACAATGTGACCAGTCCCACAACACAGAAGCCTCCCATATAAGTGCAGCAGCAAACCTCGTGATCAGATCATTGTCAGATCCATGCACTGAAGAACACTTGGCTTTTATCAGCTGTCATTAGTGACAGGTAATGCATGTCTATGGCAATTTACTCTGAAGAACGGTGACTTCACTCAACCTGGCTGCCCTCCTCACTGAGGTCCACAGCAACACAACCCGTAGCAGAAATGCTGTCTGTTTAGCTGCTGCAGATGCTGCCACTGTCAGTGTGGGATTAAGATGCTCCAAGAGCTTTAGAACAAATAAAACCTCTGGTCCAAATATTGGCTTTTCTCATAGCATAAGCCATTTTTAAATTAATTAAAATATCTTTCATTTATTATGAATAATTTTAGCTAAAGCAACTCCGATAGCTCAAAACTTGACGCTTAACAGACTTACGGTATATGGCTAGCTGTTTTATGACTGAGGTTAATTATCTCAGGACACATCGGCAGAGACTTAAACACATTAATCTCAACACTTCCTTCTGCCTGAACAGGTCATCCCTTCACTGCGACATCAGGGCTGCCATGTGTTTCTGCTGAGCATCTTACTCGTCTCTTTGGTAAACAGAACGGCTGGAGTCAACCGTGCTTCAGGAAGCAACCATGACAGACGGGCTGAGGATCAGATACACCTGAGCTCCAGAGCTGTCTGGATTATTCATGAGTTCGTCGGGGTGAGCCAGCCCTCGAGCGAACGCCCGGGAGACAGCTGCAGGATGGGCCAGGAAATCCCGCTGTCTCAAGCCTGAGCACTTCCTGACGATCAGGTATGCGTAACAACACACTGTGTTTGCTTAATTTAACTCAACTGGTCGTGTCATTCCAAAAGAAAACTATGAGTTAAACTTTGAGTTAAATCAAAAAAATAGAATTATCCCCGCCTTAATTCACTGCAGTACAATTTCTAAAATTAGTATCCTTTTTTTAATGCACTCTGCATTACTTTAGAGGCTGGTACAAAATTTGTTAGAAAATCTACCACTTATAATCATGATGTTAGAACAAGAACGGTAGTCTTCATGAGCTCAGCGAGATGAGTGTCTGGGAAGCCATGACTCCGGCACTAGACTGGTCTTGGTTTCCTTCTGCAGAGGTTCTCTTGCACACTTGATGAGGAGCATAGCCATGGAGCAGCGTCTGGTCACTCTAGTCCTTCTTCTTCAGCTTGGGCTTGAAGCGCATTGTCTGAAAGGCGCTCTCCACCACCTTCGGCAGGTGGATGGGGTTCCTCTGAAGGTGTCTGCCAGTACCCAGAGTCCCACCCAGGCCTCGTCCTCTGGCCTCATGCTCACCGCCCTCCTCCCGCTGCTTCAGCCTGCTCTCGTCCATGGAGAACCTCCGGGGGTCACGCAGCGTCCAGTTGGAGTGGATGTCATGCTCGCTAGTGCTGGTGGCAACTGGACCGTGGGGAAGCAGATGAAAAAGAGTACTGGAATGCAGCTGTCCACCTCCTGACATGCAGACATCACCACACTCAGTAACGTTATTTTATCATCCCCAGGTCCAAGTTTAAGACCAGGGGTGACAGAGCTTTAGCTGTTGTCGGCCCAAGCCTGTAGAACAGTGTTCCCATGCACATTAGATCAACCTGCAGTGTGGACATTTTCAGACAGCATCTGAAAACTATTATATACTGTTGATGTTTAAATATGCTATTTCCTGTGAAGCACTTTGTGACTCATGTTCTAGAATGGTTTCAAAACGGACCACTTCAGGTATTGTTCTTCATAAACCAAAAACAGGTGAACGTTCTCTCATTTGGAGCAAGGGTCTTTGGTTGGCAGAAGGTGGGACCTACCTATAAAGTCAACATCAGCGTTGCCATCATCTATATGCGGTTTAGGCTTCGGTTCTGGGTCACAGCTTGCAATGACAGAATCAAAGTACCGCAGGGCGTCCGTCTCACTGGGGGCTGCTGGCGCCCTGCCTTTTGACCACTGGATCAATGAAACTTTTACAATTAAGCTTGTTCAACATATTTACTTGGCATGTCTAATGGTCAAACCCAACACACGTGTACATTTAAAGGCCGGTACTCACCACCGATGATACCTGCGTATCGTTTGCAGTTGGCGGAGGAGGCGGGGGCTGCTTCTTCTGCAAGACAGTGGTTTTCTTCTCGTTGCTCCTCAGGTTGTTAACGCAGCTCGTGTACTGTCTCCTTAAAGCAACCAGGTCCTCCAAATACTGCAGACAGCCCTGATTCTGACAGTGCAACCAGATGCGGTCCTCCTGTCTCTGGTAGTAGCACAGCGTCGTGCCTGACTCTACAGACAGTGTGCTTTTGCTGCGTTTTAAGGTGGATTCCGCCGTTCTCTGCCGACTGCCGCCCACTATGAGCATGGAGGTGCTGCGGACCAGCTTCACCGTGCAGGCTGTGTGATAATCCTTGGATCTGAGACCATCCTCACTTTTTCGTTCATGGTTCGGGCGGAAAACGGCATTGATCCTTTTGAACATGACTCCGATCTGAGCGATTGCATTTCACATATAATTATAGACGCATAACTGGCTCCTCGATGAACAAACAATTGAACACATGTATACCAACCCCTTTACCTACTACTACAAGCTGAAATCCTCCATGTCTCTCCATGGTGCCGAATAAAAGTCATCTGGTCCTGTTAAGAGTGTCCCTTGTAATATGCACTTCCACCAACTCAGAACCTCTTTCCAAACAATCTAGAGATTGTTCTATGGCAACACAGTGCGGAAACCCTATATGCCTTAGCGTCATTACTATTGATGAGAGCTCCATCTCAGGTGTCGGGTCAGGCCTAACAGACTTACTACTACAGCACTCTGTGGATATAAGCTGACTTCATTGAAAAATATCCATTTTAAAATGCTGAAACTTTCTCAGTATATGTCCTTGCAGATGATGCTTGTTGAGTAAATAAAACGTCAGTTAGAAAAATATAACCATCAGACTTTGGTCCACACTGTAGCAATTGCTAAACTTTTATTCAAACAGCAACAAGTACAGGAGAAAAATCGCACCAGGTGTCTATTGAGCCAAGGTGGATTTGTTGAGATAGCAAAGCCAGCTGGTGTATTAGGTGATTGACAAGTTCACCGTAAGTGACCACTGACAGCCATATGTCACCCACATGCATGGTGGGTAGGCTGGGTATGACTCATACTTTTTACTCTTGTGAAAGCATAAAGTCTCAGGTAATGTGTAAAACATGCGCTAACCTGACTTTTGCCATGGATTTCTTGTGTGCAGGTATATCAACAAAAAAATTAACATAAAAAACAGCCAGGTTCTTCACTTGGTTTGACAGAAGTCCGATGTAGAGATATCCCGCTGAAATCAATATTTATGACAAAAAGCAAAAGATTTTTCTCATCTTTCACTCCTGCAGCTTAAATTTATAGGACCGAAATGGCAGCTCATAAGTCCGGAGACTGCACATTTTTGTCGTAGAATTCTATTTTAAGAGTTGTGTGACAGCTGTACCTGGTAAATGCAAAGGAATTGCACAACCCTGATTCAATCACACACAGTCCTCCTGCAGTGATAATGAATAACACTGGTGCAGTTAAGTAGCTTTCAGCCAAGCACACATAGAATAACGCAGAGTTTAAAGTCCAGGGAATGCGGTGGTGTAGCTGGCGATTGCTGTATAAAAGACAATGTGATTTGTGTACAGGCCACATAAAGACAACGGCCAATCAGTCACAAAAACAAGGTTGACTTACTATTCTTGCAGCATGACATTATGATTATATGCAAGAACTGTACTCCAAAGTATAAGAAATACAGCAGAAAATACCATTCTGCTTTGCAACAAGACTTGGACAAATTTCAGTCATAATTATGCTTGAAAAGGAAGTGAAATTTAACTTGAAACACGGATGGAAATCCCCTTTGCTTTATATGACAGAAATAGACTGAAGTTGTCAGTAAGCAGGAACATACAATACATTCTGATGAGAAAAATATTTCAGCCACAATAGATTTTTTCTATAACTTAAAACGTCCAGTTATTTTCTCAAGCCAAGTTTTCCTTTTATTCAGACGGGGCTTCAGCGGTTTAAACGGTTTGCTCTCCTAGAGACATGCAGTTACTGCGGTTCGGTCAGTGATGGCCGTAGAGGGAATAAAGACTGATGCTGTCCTTCGCCGGTTGTCTCTCACGTTGTTGCACTTGACGGAAAAAATACTATACTATTTAAGTTTCGCTTTGTCTTTTAGGCTTCAGTAAACTTGCTTCCACTTTTCAGCTCCCCAACTGTGATACAGGTTTGAGCGTTTCCGCGTAAACTGGTCGCATATTCCGTGCAAATTTGTATGTTTTTATAAACTCAGAAACTAGACGAAAATTTGGGTCCTACACGCCGTGTAGTACACGGCTAGATGTGGGCAGCGACTGTAAAAAAAATCCCGAATTAATAAATAAATATATATGTATCTGGCCCTTTAAATGGGAATGGATTTGAAAAATGACGGTGCTGGACAGCATGCCTGTGTAATGTGTGCCACTGATGAACTGTTAAGACGCCAAACACAGTTTTAGTTTATTATTGCGATTCAGAAAGGTATGCACGATATTCTAAAAACTACTCTATAACTTGGAAGCAAAAACACTGTCTGAAAAGAGCGCCAGTTTAGGGTGCAACTGAATAAAAAAAACAAGATAAGCTTAAGATACGCAAAGTAAAATTTTAACCAATTATAATTATACCGGGTAGCAACCTGAAAGCATGGTGTAGTATACAAAACCGAAAGGCAAACGTTGAGAAGTGTGTGTGTGTGTGTGTGGGGGGGTGTTGCTTTATTTCTTGTGTCTCACTTCCCTGTACACAAGAGCACAAGGTGATCTGAGGTGGGAGTCCTGCTAGTCCTCTTATACATACGCAGCCTGCGGCCATATCAGTGAAGGTGAGCGATCTTAGAGCTGCGGTTTTAACTAGCAATATTCAGCCGGACAGTACGGCATTATTATACTGCTAAGTAGTTCTTTTAGTGTAGAAAATGTTCGTATAGTTCCATGTTTGAGGCTTTAACTATAATACATTACTGCAGATTCCGTTATAGATATCCGGTGTGACATAAGAAAACGGATTTGTTTGTAATTTATAGATGTGATATCATTACTCGTGTTACGGAGCGCTGTTTAATCAATGTTTTGATTTTGAAATGATTAATCTACGGGTTTTTTTTACAGACTTGAATTATTTTAATGACAATGTGCTGCACTCAGGACAGTTTTATATCGTACAATGCGGCGTTTCCTCATGTCACGCTCTCGACGGTTAATGGGCGGTTGCTTCATCGAGGTCACTGAAGCTCCCGCCTGCCCTCATTCATACACTTACACAATCCCAACACTCAGACCCCTACCCAGCCCTAACCTTACCCATGAGTAACAACACTGACGGTGCATCAATAATATACTGTCAGCTGACGGCTGGCCAGTTCGTTAAATCGACATATATTTTCGACGGTTTACTGGGCGTGGACCTGATCTGCCTTGGTTTTCATTGTGTTTGCGATGTGTGTGCTATTGTGCAGGGATGTTCTGTGAGAGCATACTATGGAGAATGACTTACTCGCAAGACTGGGAGTGCGGAGACGCACTGTCCGTCCTCCCTGACCACTGGCAGCATAGGAGGACCCCTGCGGAGATGCTGGCTCCCTCTAGTTTTCCATCACAGCCTTCCAGTACCCGTATGCAAGCGGAGTCGTCCCCAGAACTGAGGAGGCGTGGTCCCGGAGTTGGTAACGGACAGTGGCCCTCAAGGAAGGATTGGCACTGGACCCCAGTCCAGGCAGATGCTGCTCCACTCTGGAGAAACTTCTCCTCTGGCGTAGACATCCCTAGTCCAGCCAAATCTGCTGGAGAAACGTTCCTGGTGCCCTCGTCCTGTCAGAGCATCTGCGAGAACTACAGTGATCTGCACATCGGTGGTGATCAGGTACTTCCTCTCAGTGCCAGCACAGGTGACCTGGCAGCGGGAGGTAGCATTGATCTGGCTGACGGTCCCTTCCTTCAGTCATGCGAGATCCCCCCGGCGCTGGAATCCTCGCCGCAGCCCTCGCTGGAGTACCCCCCGCGACCCCTACAGCGCTCCTCCGCCTTAAGGAAGAGCAGCACCAAGGAACGCAGCCTTCTCCTGCAGGGCTGCCAGCCCCTCTCCAACTCACAGCTGAACCGGTACCTGGAGCAGAAACTGCTGGACTTGTACCAGCAGCACATGGTAGAGAGCATGGTGCGGGGGGGCTCGCCCACCACAATCCTGGCCTCTCAACATGTCCTCACCAGCGTGGACCAGATCACCCAACAGCTGTCTCGCGAACAGAACCTGGAGACGGCCAAGGCCAAGGACATGGTTCTCAGCTGTCTGCTGAAGGTGGCCAGTGGTCTAGTGTCCAGTGAGATCAGTACACCACAGCTGCAGATCTCTGCAGATGCTGGAGTAATGTAATGGGTGGCACAGCTCTGGTGATCCTGGGTCAAGGGGCAATCCTGCTTTCCTCTCAGATAGATTCACCTTGGTTTTTTAGCATAGTTTTTTTGCAGGGTGAATCACCTGACTCTGGAAGAAGCTCACTGCCAATTAAAATGTATTTTGACATTAGTGGGTGATCTGCCCTCCGTGACTGCAGTGTCCTGAGAATGTGCAGGGGAACAGCTCTGATTTATGGGAAAATGTAAACAGATATGGCAGAAGACTATAAATGTGGTTTAAATGTGATGTTATGGAGAGCAATGGACGCCTGGGAAAAAGGCAGCCCTGAAGCAGAGGAACACATGGCTGGATTGTCAAAACAACGTACTTTCCATTTAAAACCAAACCAAGCCTGCTCAAGTTTTGGTTCTCCTTTTGCTTGGCTGTTTCATTTCTGTAGTAACCGCTGCTGCTTGTGTTATATTATTTTCTCATTTCTTTTTTAAGGGGTTATTGGAAGGTTTAATGAAAATTAATGAACTCTTCATTTACCATGGTTTCCCTTAATTGCTACTTTCCTAGTTCTGGAAGGACAGTAAATCAACGTAAAATGCTAATGACAAGTAAAATTAAGCAATGAATCAGTACAATCATCCTCAGCAGTCTTCCCCTCCTTAGGTGCAAAAAATAAATCTTTCATCTTTCACTTCCTTATTGTAAAAATAAATTCTATAACCCCCCTTTAATGACGGAAACTGTTAGGCCACATAACATCTGTCACCTAACTCATTCTCTAGATGGGCACCCATACCACCACACTGTCTAATGCTTATTATTAATTATAATTTGTATTATTTAGTATTTTTAAATCAATTATACTTTTTGATAAATATAAATGACACTCTTTTACAAATATGTTTTATTTTTTTTTCTCAATTATACTTTTGAACATTTGAAATTATACTTTTGAACAAACAGTAGTTTCATCAGTTCCAGTTTTGCAAATGCGGAAGTGTAAATTGCGGTGTCACTTTGAATAGGATATAGATACAAAAAGAGCGCCAAGTTTAGAGCCTACTCTTATTTTATTTTGCTCTTTACCATAATAATTATTTTCACTTTTTATTCTAACCAAGCCAGTATTTGCAGGCATAAAATATGTGTGAAATTATTGTATGTGTATGTACATTGTATTGTATGTGTGTGTGTATATATATATACAGTGGTACCTCGGTTCTCGAACTCACTAGAACTCGAATTTCTTGAAAGTCGAACAAACCAGTTTGACCT
>JAODJU010000079.1:527203-548924 GCA_026776725.1 Gnathonemus echidnorhynchus
CATAAGGGAAAAAAAACGGATATTTATCACGTTATGGGGACATTGTGTCCCCATAAGGATAGGTAAACCCGTTCGCAGATACACACACAAACACACAGGACATGCTTAACTGTTTGTTGGGACTTTCCATTTAATCTCATTTAAAGTTAAATAATGTCCCCCAACCTAAAAAAAATCAGAATCAGAAGAGAACAAAAGAAAAGTTTTTGCACTGTTTATTTCTGAAAAAGGAAACACAGGCCTAGGAGCACACAAACACATGTGCAAAAGCATTCATACACACAAAAATACTTTTCTATTGATTTCCTCTCCCATAGCTCTGGAAGTTGCAGACAGGATGACAGAAGCCCTTGAAAAGAGCAATATTCAATTTGTAACTCTCTGGAGGACCAAGGCCATGTCTCTTTATGGGGAGTGACAGAAGGATGAGGGAGAGGAATTGAGATGGTAACCATGGTAACCCAGTAACCACAGTAACCAAAGTACCACAGCAGCAGCCTGAATTACAAAATGAGGTAATTTTAAGAAACATATCCCTGAGTACCAAACAACAGAGTAACAATAATTTTAGTCGCATTTCATCTTTATTGACAGTAACTCCATTTTTGAAAGTTAGTAATATGCAGACTCCCCGCTGAGGATTGTGACCGTTGTGTGGGGGGGTGGATTTGTACTTTAGTGATACACAGTCTTCTGGTGCTAGATCTACTGATAGGGCCTCTCCTGGCAAACAGGTCCGTGGGGGGGGGAGCCAGACAATATACAATCCATCAAATACCCCCAGTAAAATGTACCTAGAATAGCAAGTGGATCATGCCTGGAACTGGGTTATCAGGACTGACCCTTGGAGCCAGGCCTGAGGGTGGCGTTCACTGGCAGGACCTGATGACCAGGCCACCCATGTAACTGGGCCAGGTTCAGGCCAAAATGCCCACATGGAGTCATTGTGTTGAATCATCAATGTCAAGATAAACGTGGGTTCGCGTGCAAAGCCATTTGGGCAGGAGACCTGGGAAGGTCCCAGATGGATCAGACCTTGGCTTTGAGAACATTGAATGTTTCTTCTCTGGTGAGGAAGGAACATGACCAAATGTGGGAGATATGTTGGCCTAGATTCCTCCACAGGGTTACTGACCTTGAAATAGAGCAGCTGCACCTTCAAGATGAGCCAGTCGATGTGATTCGGGCATCGCTTAAGGATGATACTCGGAGAGGCTTGGAGAGGAGATATTCTAGGCAGACCCACAGGGAAGAGGCTCCTGGGAAGACCCAGAACATGCTGAAGGCCCAGGACCTATCAACTCATTGGAGAATGTTCAGATCCCCCAGAATAAGCTGAAGCCCTGCTCTGGTCCACACGCTGCCGCCACGACCCGCATGAGGAGAAGCGTGGCAGTATGAGAGGAGATTACTAGGCAAACTAGCGTGCAGAAAAAATCTGAGAGATGTAAGACAAAAATTGCAAGTTAAACATTATAATTATAATATAACGTTTCATATCTATCTGCTCTTTTTCAGAAGTCTTACTCAAGGAGTTGTACCTATTGAGCACAACGATAATAAAGGCATTCTATTCTATTCTATTCTATTCTATTCTATTCTATTCTATTCTAAATTCATCATCAGAAAATAAAAGGGCACCATAATTCAATGAAAAGACTCACTGTCTGCTGCTACTAAATATATACAGCTCTGGAAAAAATTAAGAGATCACTCTATATTTTTTTTTAGATCTGCATCTTTAAATCCTGGTTTAATCCTGGCAGCAGAAGGCTACACTGTGAGGCAGGCTGCTTCCAGGCTCAAAGTTTCTAAGACAGCAGGACACAAGAACAAGACAGAGATGACCGTCAGCTTATCCAGCAGTGCCTCATGAATTGGAGGATGACTTCAAGTGACCATCAAAAGGAATGGGAAATATTAAATGGGGTAAAGTGCAGCGCTGGGACGGTTCATATCAGGCTCCTAGAAGCAGGACTGAAGCTTCATAAAGCAAGGAAGAAGCCCTTCATCAATGAGAAGCAAGGAAGAGCCAGAAGAGCCAGACTGGAGTTTGCAATAAAAGTATATTTTACACAGGCGCATTCCCATAAACTTAGTAATAAGTGAAGCTGAAAATGTCGCTGTGGTCGCTTAATTTTTTCCAGATCTGTATAAATGGAAAATGAAGTGAACAATGAAAATATCCAAAAGCGGTACTTAAGGAATATAAACAAGGTTAAGGTATTTTAAGCTACAGATTTACGATTGTGATTCTCTTCTCAAAAGACAAATCTAGGTTTGGGTTCTGAAAATCAACAAAGTTTTGCCTATGGCACACAGACAGAGTAGTTATTCCCCAGACTCATCTTCTTCAAGGACCATAAATCCTCAAGAACGATGAAAAGTACTTTGAATAGATCATTGCAGGCTTCCCGCCGTGTCTCTGCGTCTCAGCTTTAAGTGGCAGTCTGACCTTCTGCTTGGCTCTTGCTGCAGATGCTCTACCTACTTGCTGTCATTTTCCCTGGCAGTTGTGCCCAGACTTGCTGATTAACAGCAAAAAGACAAGAGGGACATATACAGTTTGCACTTTCATGTGTCTTTTGCAACCTGGAAATCAAGAATTGAAAAATGGGCAAATAGATCATTTTTGCTTGCCTAATTACATACATTCTCGTGCTTGCTTGCTGTAAAAATACATCTAGCACTGGATATGTTTGTATCTGAGATTTTTGTTTATCCACAATGCATTCCACTCACATATTGTTAACTGGAATGGCCCTGGAACAGCACCATATTGACAGAAACTGAACTGGATAAAAACTGGACTGAACTGGATTCAACTAAATGCCCGTGGCTTCAGACCAGTAGGGGTGCTGGGTCCCAGTTATATAAATTCCTTTGACTCATATTAGTCCAATGTCTGCAATCCCAATTAAGGAAGGCAAGAAAATAAGGCAGTTTTTCATTTGTGTGAATTATGCAGTACAATTAATTGCAGTACAACACAATTTGCAAACAGATACATTATACATTATACAGTAATGAGAGTCTTATCCCCAGTGACAATTTTGTAATAACTCCAGAATGTTTCCCTTGTCTATTTCATTTAAAAGTGCTGGCAGTGACTATATGAACTGTAAAATATTTAATCACTTAAATACTGATTACATTTACTGAAGAGGATGAAAAGACTTTTAATTAGCTGCCATTAACACGCACAATAATTTTACACCCCTTCACCTTAGAAGAGTGATCCATTTAATAATGTATTTAATGCATATGGACACATACAATGTCCAATGATACATACAAGATGTCCAATGTAGATTTGCTGGTTACAAGTTTTAATCTTTGTCCCCCTAACCCTACCGTCAGTCGTGGGTAATGAGCAACAGTATAAGCTTGCAAGTTGCTGAAAAGAATCCCATAGCAAAGATTCTATCAGTGATTAATTTGATGGTGCTCCTTCAACACATTAAAGATCTTAATAAAAAATTTTGAGATGCTTGCATGGCCATATGATTTTACACACCAGGAAGTGAGCACATTTTATATTACGCTAGAAAATCTTCTGAAATCGCTCACAATCTGAAGGTATCGGTGGCCGTCTGAGGCCTAAGGATTAAACATCGGCTAAGTATGAAGTTCTAAAGACAGTGAAAAAACTGACCACAAAACTGACTAATCTTGGTGCATGCTAGGCTGTGCACGTAAGGCTGTATAATCAGAGACAAAACAATATGCAGATCAGCTCTGCAGCTCAGTACAGTTTTTTGTAACGTGAGAACACAGTATTAATTAAAGGGAAGCGTGATGTAAACTGAGCTTTCTAAAACTTCCAGCGTTCTGCTACCTGAAGAAGCGTTCCATGCCTGAGGACACCTGAGGGCCACTCTGCTAATCCCACAAGCTTCATAACAGTATTGATGAACAAACATGTCCAAGGACTCAGTTTACTGACGCCACTCTAAGCCAGACACTTCCTGAACCACCGGAACTGAGGATCCACTGTCTCAGATGGTCTTTCAATTAGTTTTCAACATGCATAATTTAACTACTGCTATTGAACTGAAACACGAGTTAAACCAAGTTTAAAAAGAAAAACAAACAAAGGAATTAAAGAGGTATAAATAATAAAACAGCAAATACCTACTTTTAGAATCTGAACCTTCTGTATTATAAAAAATAAAACTAGCACAAATGAATTCAGAAAGTACTAACAATAAGGCAAACAGAGACATGGTTTTTGCACAGAGGGTCTTTCACAAAGACATTACAGAAGAACTGTTTTTTTTCGTTTCATTCTAATTTGTTTTGAAAATGAAAAACTATGCATCTGTCATTTCTTACCCTCCAGAAATGCCCATGGTATTCTAAAACGAAACACAGAAATCCTATGCTATCCTATTTAATGGTGTCCCAATGTGAGATTCCGCAGCAGGCTCATGACATTTGATAGGATCACGCTCAACGTCATAATTCACTGGGTCCATGCTTTCACCGTTAAATCACAGACAGAGACCATATCAAGGTTACAAGTCCGGCCCCAATTCATTGCTTGTCTTGCCAATTTTTTTTTTCTTTTTGGAAAAAAATATAAATTGTACATGGATAATTAAGCTATCAGTCCTTCATGCGCCTGGTTTTCCCTGGACAATAGTTGATGAACTGCTCTGTGACAGATTCAAGGCAAAGGTTAAGAACAGAATAAGAGCTGGATCAGATGTGTGCGAGGAAGAGCGAACAAATTAAAAATCCCACACAGAGAGAAGTTAGCAGATGTTTTGTGAGAATCATCAAATCGCAAGAGCCAAAAAATATGACAAATATATTTGTTGATGTTGTCAGCTTGTGGGCAAAGGCAAAATTGATTTAGTTAATTTTAAAAGTTGTGCTACTGCAGCTGCGGAGAATTGAAAAAGAAAGAATAAAAAACAAAACTAAAAGAAAAACAAAGGCAGGCAGTAGAAGATTGTGGGCCTTTGGGGGAAGGAGCCACCCTGAGTTTGCTGTACTAGACCCTAGTGCTGACTCAGATTGTCAGCAGGAGTTTGTACAGAGGACCAGAGAAAGCCAAAACGCATGGATTACAACCAGATGTGCAGTCATCTGGGACATGGGGGAAAAAAGCAAATCAAATAAGGGCAACAGAACTATATTTAGCTATAGAGTTGCATTTGTTCATGAAACATCAGGAAAATAATGCCCAAAGCAGCACAACTAATTTAGCACAAGGTCACCTGACCCTAGACATCATTCAAGCAATCCTGATGAATACAAGTCTACTAGTGTCTCATAAAATACAGACTCCAGTGAGGCTGCAATATAATGCAAATATAAATTCCTCTACTGAAGAGCTGAAAGGTAAAATAAACAAACCATGACACCATTTAGGCCTAAACCGAACAAAGCTGTCAGCTCAAAACCCAAGTTTCTGATCTGCAGCCCCCTACTGGTGCACATCTGTAAACAGTGTCCCCAAAGGGACTTGCGGATGGAATAGCAGATGTTCTGAGGAGTTCCTGGGGCTCTCATAGCTAGTGAAGTCAGCAGAAGCTGCCCCTCAGGGGGAGGAAAGCCCCCCTTGTGCCTAAGGACCAATATCTCCCAAGGTTTCACAAGAACGCTCCTGGGCGCAGGAATGTCAGAATAATGCAGTGACAGATAAAGGCTTATTTTGCTCAGGACCATCGCAGACCATCCATCCATTTCCTGAAACTGCTTAATCGCAACTGGGGTCATGGGGGGGACCGGAGTCTATCCTGGGAACAATGGGCATAGGAGGGAACCAACCCTGGGCAGATGCCAACACACCGCAGGGCACTACAGGGCCAATTCAGACTCACCAATCAACCTGCCCTGCACAGTTTTGGACCGTGGGAAGAAACCGGAGCCCCCAGCAAAAACCCACGCGAACACAGGGAGAGCGAGCAAACTCCTCACAGAAAGGACCCGGGAACGAAGCCAGGACCTGCTTGCTGTGAGGCAGTAACGCCAACCATTGCGCCACCATGCCACCCGGACGTGAGACCAGTAGAGGCATACCTCATCACTGTACAAGTAATACTTCATCACTGTACTTAAGTAGGTTTTTTTTTCCAGATTTATACTTTACTCAAGGATTTTATGTTGGTGCTGTTTGTACTTTCATTTCGCTACATTTATGAGCCAAATAATGACTTTTCACTATGATACGTTTTCACCACTCGAGAGAGGTACGTGTCCTACAGCCTGAATCATGCTCCGACTGCAGCAAATCCACAGGTTCTCTCACACTTTATGGAATTTACTACCATAAAAGTCAGAGCTAGATGATTTTAAAGGCTTGTTTAAATCGTAAGCTACAATTTTGGCAACCACAACATTGTAATACTACACCCAACCGGCATCTCAATTGTTTCTTTTACAAATGCTGAATCATTGTTGAATTCTGAAAATAGAAAAAAGTTGCTATCGTGAAAACATCATGCTATAATAAAATGCCAACAAAATAATAATAATAATTATCAAAATGATAATTTAAAAGCAGAAAATTATTTCGTTAGGACATTCATGTAAAGGTACAGATCTTGTTAAAATATCAACGCTGATTTACAAGTAGGCCATTACTATTAAACGTTTTTTCAAAGTCTTTTCAGCGTTGAACAACTGACGTTATATTAACCACCTTTCAACGTTGAGAGTCGGTCACGTGCTGACTGGGCAGTGTTTTGTTTTTAAGTAAATCTACTATTATTTCGTTTGTATCCATTAAAGGATGTAGGTTAATACACAGAGTACACCAAATGCACTAAAGATGCACAAAGTAATCCAAATTCACACCATGGCGTTTCCCCATAAGGGGGCGGTTTGGGGGCATATTATACTGCCCCGCTAGCCAGTGATAGGTTTATCCTTTATTTCCTTGCAGTTGGCTCCCTCTAGGCGATCTCAGGTAAACATTGTGGGAGGTGTCTGGGACTGTTAAAAACAAGTTCTGCAAAGGACTATATGCACATGTTTATGTGAGCAGTGAGAAGAATAACGGGGTTGCAGGTCCACAGGACGGGACGGGGCCGATGTAGAGCATCATGTCTTGCTTTGACGGCTGCCACTGCTTCAGCCACAAAAGAGGCAGCAGTATCCTCTACAACATTTTAAAAAACGGCACCCAGCCGGACCGGCAGTCACAGCGAGCGGCGGGTCTCATCCCGCAACAGGCTTGCGCTTGTGCCTCCAAGACGAAAGTGGTGCTTCGATATCCGCAAATAACGTGCAAAGCGGCATCCGCGGTGCTGGTCAAGACGCTGAGGTTTGTCAAGAATGTGCCTTGCTTTTGTGAGCTGCCAGCCGGCGATCAGGAGCTGCTCGTCCGGTACAGCTGGGCTCCCCTGCTAGTGCTGGGAATGGCTCAGGACAGAGTCGACTTCGAGACGACGGAGACGGCCGAGCCCAGCATGCTGCAAAGGATCCTGACCAGCGGGCAGGAGAAGCGGGAGCATCAGCGGAACACGAGCGACAGAGTGTCCCTAGCAGACATCCAGCGCATTAAGGCGTTTCTGAATAAATGCTGGGGACTGGATATCAGTACCAAGGAGTACGCCTATCTGAAGGGAGCCGTCCTCTTCAACCCAGGTTAGTTTGACGCCTTGGACAGAAGTAGAATAGCTTCAGATGATTAAAGACGTGCCACAACTTCTGCTTTAGCTATATTGTCAGGCGAGTCCTTAAAGTAATACACGTCATCCTGAAATGTGACAAAATCGGGCAGATCAGAAACAGCATTAATAATAAATATTAATTACTGACAGTAACAGCAACAATGAAATAATGGATATAATTCGCCTATTAGCTGGTTAAAGATAGATGACACTTTCGCAATAACGATTTTGTGTTTTGCCACTTTAGATCTAGCGGGCCTCCAGTGTCCGCACTACATCTGCGGGCTGCAAAGCGAAGCGCACCGAGCGCTGGATGAGCACGTCGGCATGATCCACCGGGAGGACGCGGCCAGGTGCGCGAAGCTCGCCGGCACCCTCTCCGTGCTGAGCTCCGTCCACGCCGACGTAGTCGCCGAGCTGTTTTTCAGACCCATCATTGGGACGGTCAGTATGGATGAGCTTTTGATCGACATGTTTTACGGGAAATAGACTAAAACGGACGGAGCGAAGTTATCCAACCGGACAGAAGCGACTTACTGGGAAAAAGTGACTTGTGGTGACAGAGTTGCTCGACTTCAAATTGTTTACATTTTATTTTTGCACAGTATTCCCTCTATTCCCTGAACTGTACCGGTTGAAATTCCATGCGGGTTGCTTTGGACCAGATACATATATTGACTTCCTCTAAGGACACCTGCGCAAAATAAAAACCAGCATTTAAACACCTGTGAGTTTTTTAGGCTAATACAATTCCAATAATAATGTCAGTCAAATTCATTTGAACTGCACCCGAATCTCTGAAGAGTCTCTATTAATTTAGTATGGAAACGATATTTTCGGAAAATTGAACGAATAAAAAAACAATAAGAATGAACTGTTAAGGAACCAAGACGTTCTGTAAAATAAAGCATGAATATACATACCTCCATCTTCTAAGCGTTTTCCCTGGTCAGCATGGCAGAGTAAAGCATGAATGTGCCAACTAAATATTGTAAAAAGTCATACTGTGAAGACTTACTCGTGTCATTAAGAAATGGAATATGGAGTGGGCTACACTCTCAGAAATAAGCATAAAAAATGTACCTTTGCTTGTCACTGAGGCTGTACCTCCATCACCAAGGTAAAAACAATAATGTACCCCTAATGTTCCTCAGAGTCCATTTCTGTACCTTAAAAGGTCCAATTATCTACAGCTAAGGGTACGTATTGGTCTGAATTGGCAGACCTTTGAGGGTACAACCCCAGTGACAAGCAAAGGTACACATTTTTATTTTTATCCTTTTTTCTGAGAGCGTATTATTGTGACATGCGGACACCCATTTTAAAGTTTAAGTACTGCAAGTTTTTTTTTGATTATCTCAGATGTTATGTTGACGTTAAGATGCGAATGCAACAAGTATCGTTTCATATTGAAAATAAAGTACACTGTTTTGTCTGCCAATAATACATTTAATGTTACCATTCTATAAATTTGTGTCTAGAATTTTCATGACATATGACAACTATTTTCATAGAATGAATGAAACATCCACTCTGCTTCACCTGTAAATGGCATTTGATTGAATCCAAGATCTTTGGACCCGGTCTCATAAAAACGTTACTATAATATAAATTGTAAACAACAGCGTTGAACCCATAAATTAATGTTTCTATCTATCCATCAATCCGTCCACCCATCTATCTGTCCATTAAACACCCAAACGTTTATCCTTGTTAGCGTCTTGGGGCCTAATCCCAGACTTAATCATGAAGATGCCTATTTCTGTTTAAAACTTGCTACACTGGGAACTCAGCTGAAGTTAATGAATCTGAGTTCATATGCCATACAGTAATTATAATGGCAAAATATCAAGTCAAGAGAAGCAATTACTTGTCAGAAGAATTTTGTCACTTCTGTGTACTTCTGCACAGCTGACAAATAAAGCTGAGTGAGAAAAATAAAACAAACTTCTTTTTTTCGCCCCACAGAGGGCAGTGTTTAGCTACATAGCAGACTGCTGGACACAAAACTAAACGGCAAAGCTCCATAGGGAACTTAAAGATCAGAAATGTCTCACTCGCATGTTGACTGTTCTTGCACAGGTTATTGGCATGTGGTGGGAGGCTGGCTGTTGTAATCTGTGGAATCTCCATGACAATGTTCAGTTTTATTTAGATGGCAGAAAATGCAGATCCCCTGCTCAGCCACTTATTACTGAAAGATTTACTTTGACCTCCATTGAAAGAGGTGGCAAGGGAACCAGTTCCAACCAGTTCCAATCAGTTCCAACCCCAAAGATGGCCACTGTCAGCGACTGACAATGTACATCTGACAGGGAATCTGAAGGAGGAAGAGAGAGCAAAGTAAATATTCTTCGCGCAGTGTGGTTAACTTTCACCTAGAGGGAAGACGGCCTTCCTGAAGGTAAAGACAAACCTCTGTAACCTGCTCCAGGCTGTTGGCAGAAGGACTACAGAGAGATTCCTCTCTCAGGTTTTACAGCCAGAACTCAGTGGATTCACACAGCATCAGGCTGTAGCACAGCGCTGCAGATAATAGCCGTCTTAAAAATTTCAAAGTTTTGCACTTATTTTTTGATATGAGGTCTCAAAGACCGCATGCTGCATGAAGCAGGAGGGATACAAAACCTGGCAGATTACCTAGTAACTGCTATACAGAGTCCTTCAATTTAGAGGCAAAAGGAACCAGTACAGAACCCAGAGGAAACACTGCCTTTGATCTCCAGACTACCAAGTAATTGTCGTACTTGAAGAGTTTTACATAAACCAGCAGGAGGTAATAAATTCTAAACAATATTCAAACTGAGTGCATCTTCTCATAAAATAATGATGCCAATGGCTAGACGCCCCCTGCTGTCAACACAGGGAATCTGCATTACATTAGCGACAATAAACCTCAATTTGTCTCTTTCTAAACAAGATGATGAAAAAAAAATGTAGGAATGCATACAGGCGTAATATAAACTGCAATAAATTGTACTGATCCAACAAAGAGTTTGCAATATTATCATAAAAACTTTGTTTCATAAAACAAATATTGTTGCAATAAAAAGACGTTCCAGATGCTGGACATTTCACTGAAAAATATTTCATGCAGTACCAGTCAAAAGTTTGGACACACCAAGCCGACTACAAAGGAGAGTGACAGTGTCACATCACATGACCTGGTCACCTGACCTAAACACAGTAGAAATGGTTTTGGAGGAGTTTGACTAGAGAGTGAAGGAAAAGCAGCCAATGAGAGCTCAGCACAAATGTGGGAGCTCCTTCAGGACGGCTGGAAAAACATCCCAGGAGGCTGCCTCATGGAACTGGCATAGAGGAGACTGTAGGGCCAGCCAGTCCCTGGAGGAATTAGGGTTAAGGGCCTTGCTCAAGGGCCCAATGGTGGCATCACTCTGCTGACCAAGGGATTTGAACCAATAACCTTCTGGGTCCCAACCCACAGAGCTGCCTTCCCCCACCAACAATTTTATTTGTTTAATCAGTCAGTGCATAATTCCATGCATGTTATTTTATACTTTAGATGTCTTTAAAATTATTCTAAAATAGAGCATATTACAATTAAACCTTTCTCTGGATAGATGTGTCCAGACTTTTGACTAGTGCTGTATATGGAGTCAACAGTAATAACGCTGAAACAGATTTGAACCGTGACCCAACAACATCATGTTTGCAGGAACAGCACCACAGGTCTCCTCTCCATGACCAGCCGTCAGTGTGGATTAACTTTACTCTTCGGAACACATCAGTATGTTAGACACTTCTCTTTGCTGCGGGAAGCAAATATTGATCGCTGCTATGCTAATCAGACAGTATTTACTTCCAGGCATCAGCCCTCACAAGCCTTGTTAGCCTGTATTAAAGCATTTCTGCAAGCAGTTTTTAATTGTCACAAATTAGGCACAAACATTAAACAGCCTAAAGGCATATTTATCCACGAGCTCGTCAAATGTAGCTCCTTTTGTCACAGAGGCTGATATCGTGTGTTTCTGGGAAACCATGATCGACACCAGTTTGTGGCTGAAAGAAGAGACACCTAAAGATTATCCATACCTGGAATGCGGGCTTCTGTATACAGGCAGCTAATAAGGGAAGCAAATACCAGTTTATTCCCAAAGCCCCAAGAGTTTACAATCCACTTACCATAATTAGATGAACATTAAATTTATCTGCTAATTAGCTAGACTCCTCCACATTGATTTGTAATGGCCTGGCATTCTCAGCAGGCCCTTCTAGCTCACCTGGAAGCACGTTCAGTTATAGGGGCAGCGCCGTCGGTCATTAATGTATGAGAATAAGCTAATGTAGCAGGTGAAAGTGCATTAAGACGTGGCCCAGTGACCGTGGCACGCATGTGTACAACAGCTGTTAAGATAGTAGCTTCTTGCTGTGCGAGTTTTAATCTGCAAAGGACTGTGTTGATACAGGGAGTCGTGACAAAGTGCTCGGCAAGGCAGAGACCCCTCCGGAAGCCAGGCCTGAATCCTGGCACTGTGCCACATCTGATATGCTACGTACAGCACCCCCCCCCCCAATTGCTGGAAAGAGGGAGCACAGGGAGAAAAGGCTCTAACCAATTAATATGGCATAAACCAGTGCAGGCTGGTGGAGGGGGAAACAATGAGGACATGAGCAGAACACATAAGGCCAAGCAGATGAGAGGAACAGGAATTCTTCTGTATCGCAGGAAGTTTACAAACTAAGGACTTACAGCGGTCAAAAAAGCACAGGAGCAAGACCCTGGAATAGGTTCTAGCTGAGACCTGGACAGACAGAGATAAATACTTACAGGACGAGCGCACAGAATCAGTACTGCCATTTCTGCTGATTTATTATTTTTTTTGACTGCTGTGTTTGCTGTCTGACTAACCGTAATCTGCCCGCTTAACTTTACGGCTTTGCATGCCTCTGTTGGGGGAAAAAAAAACAAAGACGTGTAAACAATTCTAAAGAAGTCTGTCAAACAAAGAGCAGATAAAACAAGTAAGCCATCTGGTCCTGCAAGTTTTACTATATCTGACGAAGAGTTTGGGTGGGAGAGTTTCCGGAAGGATGACCGTCAGCCAGATGTGAAGACTTTTAATGTAAGGTTTGTCTACAATGAAGATTTTCTATATTTTGCTGCTAGAATAGTGAAAAAGTGAATAAGACCCACAGATTATTTTTTTGCTCAAATGTATGCCTACCAATTGCAGTACTTGCACTTACTGAGGCAACACTGGGAACAATGGATCAAAAAAAGAAGAAAACAAAAGACTTTGGTATATCACATGAGCCTCGGACAGCAGGTATTTTCAATAACAAGAATCGTATTGGTTGATTGGGGGTAGGACAGCTGTTTTGTTCGGGGGGCAATGGAGACAACTGTAAACACAATGGCCCTTAGCATGACGTCTAAAGAACAGTCATACATGCTTCAAACATTTTTTAAGGGCTCCTCTGCTAGACCATGCAAAATGAAATGAATGAATCAAACAGATTCTGTCTGTCGAGCTTATGACCGAGTTGCTGGTGGCTCGAAGCATTAAATGACCTTAAGACAAAAAGCTTCTTGCTGTAACCCGTCAGTGCAGAGGATTTATGCGGCTGCGAGGGCAGAAGCTCAGCCAGAAAATGAGCATATTCTTTCTGGCATGTGGGGTGGAGGTGGTGAGGTGTTCTGGGAATAATAGAGACGCTCTGAGGTGCGCTACGCTGAAAGGTAAGTGCATTTTCAAATCCCAGGATGATGATAAATGATAAATAATCGCTAGATTAGATCTGTATAGCTTTTCTAAACCCAAAGATGCTAATAATATTTTAAGAAAGTAAAACATAGAAATGGATGTAACTAAGAGAACAGGAAGGCTTGGGAGAGCCAAAAGGGTTTAAGATGAGATCTGAAGGCTGGGTGAGAGGGTGACTTACGGATGTCAGAGGGAAGGGGATTCCAAAGACAAGGACCTTCCCTGGAGAAGGCTTGGTCACCAAAGCTGTGGTGTTTGGAAGGAGGAGCAGTGAAAAGGCCAGAAGAGGAGGATTTAAGATCACGAGAATGATGGCAGAGCAGGAGAAGATCAGACAGACAGGGGGAGACAGATTACTGGGGGCTTTGTAGGCGATGAGAAAAATTTTTTTTGGATGCGGAATTTCACGGGGGGGCAGTGCAGGTCACAGAGAACTGGAGAGATGTGTAGGTGGATCCAGGAGTTGGTAAGGAGGCAAGCTGCAGAGATTTGGACCTTTTAAGCTTGTGCAGAGATTTGGAGCTGATGCCAGTCAGGAGGAAGGTTACCATTGTCCTTCCTGACTGGACTCGGCTCCAAAGGTCTGAAGGGTTTCCTGTCTCAGCTCAGGCTGGAAGGGGAGCTGGCTTTGGCCTAACAAGGTTTCCAGATGCAACGCTGCAGGCCAGAGGTCTAAGCTTCAGCCCAGTCTGGTGTTTCCAAACTTCTGATCCAGCCACACATCTTAATTAGTACAATCAGTTTATAATGTACCTCTTATGACTTCACTTTGTGCCTGAAATCTAATAAATTGCAGTTAAAATATAAAATACAGACTATGTAAGATTAACTGCTCAATAGAGGAGACATGGATCATATTTTATGGCAGTGAGATTATCTCTAGGCCCTCATCAATTTTTCATTTGTACTTCACTTAAAGAATTAATTTTACAAGACCTCAGAAGGACATCTTTGGACAGAGCAGCACTACGGACAGGGATTTCCTTCCCTTACTGCAAGACCCCGCTCCTCATGTCTGACTGGCGAGCGTCACGATCATACTCTCCAGAAGGTATTCCGGGGCTGAGACAGTACCGGCCTCTGTGACTGAGGGAAGCTGTCGTCCTCTGCAGTGTCACCTTAAGAAGCTCTAGGCAGTAAAAATGCGGTAGGTTTATAAACAGGGATGGACATGGTACGCAAGTACGCATTCACCTTTAAAAACGATACATGTGACAATCGATTGTTTGTAAAAGCGCAAATGCGTTATAACTCATTGTATGTGCCTTTGCGCTGCTATGACAACAAAATACCTTGCATTTTAACCTGTATACCGCAAATGAAGTAGAGTTAGCATATCAAGATTAAAATGTATTATATTTTGTTTTCAAATCAGCGCAAATGCACATAAAATAAGTCCGCATTTACACTGTTACCACAATCGATTGTCGCATGTATCACTTTTAAAGGTGAATGCGTACTTGTGTACCAGTTATATCCATCCCTGGATATATCTTACAATTTAGGCACTTATAGCTATCCTATTTCACCAAAGTGATTCTGTTTAAGAGTCTCTCTAAGACCTAACAGCAGAGACATCGCACTGGGTGTCTCAGAGCTCAACAGCATGTGTCAACAAGGGGTACAGAGCACTCCTGCACTTAATCTCCCATTTCTTTAATCAGCATCACATCCTTGCTGCAGTCTCCCTTGGTTCACACCAGTAGGCATGCAATGGATAAATTATGGCTTGATTAAACCATAAAGAAACAAACTCCTGTGATTTTCAGAGTGATGGTCTGTTTGCTTCTATACACCCCCAGACCTCAATAAGAATCGGGGTCAGATTGTGTCAGAGTGATGGAAAAAAAAGGCACACAGCAGAACTGAGCCGCTGTCGGCTAGCAAACAGGCTTCCCAGCATGCTCCAGGGCTTCCCAGCATGCTCCAGGGCTTCCCAGCATGCTCCAGGGCTTCTTTGCCCCTGGAAACAAGCCAGCAATACAATGTGACAACTCAAGGTTTCCAGTAAGGTTGGTGTCCAGGGACTTCAGGCTTTCTATGCATTTGTGTGCAGGTACTCGTTACTTGGCCTCATACAGATCAATGCTCACATTGAGCTACAGCTGTCAGCCTGGAATAATCACTTCCACCAGCTGTAGAGAACTTGGTAGGCAAAGTGCTTAAATAATTTACTTGTCCATCTTCCGGCAATGAACAGTAACATCAGATGTTCTTAGAAAGTTCTGCTTTAAAGATCACGTGACCTTGTTATTCGTGGTCCACATACTATGATATTCAGAGAAACTGACATGCCAACGTTCAGGCAGACCCCAAGTCCAGTATCCTCTGAACGTCAGAACAAAAAAATTACAAGCCAGTGGATGATGGTTTGGACATGTCATTTTCGCCAAAACGCACTGAGTGTGAACTTCTGTGAACCCCTGAAGACAGAAGCACAAAGTTCCCATAATGGAATTTACTATCAGGTGAGCTATATTGAACTGCTGCTTTATGGAAGAAGGCATCACCTCGTGAGTCTGACAGGTGGACACATTTTTCCAGAATATAATTTGGTTATAGCTTAGCAGTTCGTCATATATTAGCTAATGTTTCCCTCATGGAGATGCTGGTCACAGTCAGGGGTTTCTCTGCAGCATACATGAGATGTATTTTTCATGCTAATTTAATACAGCTATGTTGAGTAATGCAGGCCCGTGCCTTGGTCTGATATTCAAATATGTTCAGGATTGTCTTTCGGCGTAATCTATTTAATACCTCCTGGATACTGCCCAGATTTCCCTTGTACTCTGCGAGGGTCTATTTGTGCGTGTGTGTACCTGTGGACCCCTTCCTGGGAATTAAGTGAGATAAAACGGAAGTGCAGCAGGACTTATGCAAATACAGGCAAATTTAAGCGATCATACTGCACGCTAATGATCTGGTGCTTCGTTTCCCAGACGCCCCCCTGCAGAGACACAACACCTTAATCCCTTCAACCATCTTCATTTATCCTGATGGTTATTCTTGTATTTATCGCACTGGCCCTGCAGAAGCCCTGCTTTATCTCCAATTAAGCGCTTAATTGCAAAGACAATATCGAACAGGGTAGATCTGTCAGCGCTAATGAAGAAGACGCAGGATGAAGGCCAAAGACGGACCGCAGACACTTGCCGCTGGAGATCCCTACGTTTCCGTGTGACAGCATCACCCAGGTGAGGATTGTGCCCCTTCTACCCCGACAAGCAACACGCACCATACTGACCTCTGTAGTCAGATTACACTGCCCTGCCAACAACAGGCTTGACACTGAAGCTTGAGGCAAAGATGAAGATCGGGACTCCCAAGGTGGAGAGAGTGAGAGATCTGCAGGATCAGCTGCAAACGAACACGACTTTAAACTCGTCATTAAAACTAATACAAGACCATAAGTGCTGCTCCAAAACCCTGAAAGTGCAGAAATCTACAGGCAAATTAATCAGTCAATAACTTAGCCGAACAGTTACCCGCGATATTTCACAAATGAATCATCATTATGCTTCATTGATCAAAGCACTCATTAGAGGGAGGTCTTTGATGCACAAATTATTTAGGCTGTTTAATTGAGCACTTAATGACCCGTCAGACGGGACAGAGATGGCCTGTACTACCAAAATAAAGCCAAGCATTGGCATTGACTGCCTCAGCAATGTTTTGCTCACTCAGCGAGATGTGAGCCTAGATGGGCAGACTAACCAGCAGTGGTTCAGTCTGCCTTCCACGTCCACATAAATCAACATGACCTCATTTGCTTTCACCAGACATCGCTATGGGCCTTGCATGAACCGGTTCCGAAGTGAGATTTAGGCCAAATCTGACAGGGCCATTCCTCTGTGAGTCTTCCTTAGCGATCCTTAGAGTGGCCTCAGCTAAACTCTGCTGGGTGTGAGCAAGGTGATCACACACTGGCCTACAACATGAAGAACATTCTGGCTCAGAAACCTCAAACTTGACCGTGACTAGAGATCACATGCAGTCTTAACATCCACGGAAAATAATTCATGACAGATTTTGATTAAGGGTTCTACGTGAAAATACCAATACCAGTTCATTACTGAGCAGTCAGAGGCTCAGACACCCCGTGACATTCGCATAATTCCTTAATGCTCAGCTGCTCACCCACCCTTATCCGGAATAATTTCTAAATGTAGGCACCTACAACGTCTTCCTGACCATCCAGACAATTTGTCCGTTTTCCTGGCACAACAGAGAACGCTACGATTGAAAAATCACGTGCCTATCTGCCGACAGAGTGACTCACATCAAATATACTTCTCTATGAACGCACAGTTCCGACTGAAGCAGAATGCTAAGCACAGGAATACTGTTTTCCCGGGAGAGTCGCAGCAGGTGGGTGACGATTACGATAGCTCTGCTTTGATGTTTCCAAAACTCCATAACGGCATGGTGCCGATTATTGACGAGTTTAATTTCGAAAACTGACTGATGCAGTTTGAAGTAGCCAGACATTCAACTACGCTGTTCTTGGCTGGGATGATGCATGCATCATTATAACAACAGATCTGACTGGGTTTCTGTAATTGATGAGGTTAGTTGGGGAGAAGGAAAATATGTGCCACTCTTTCATGCAGTATCTTTGAGCACAGGGGAGAGCTTGCCATAAAGAGGACACCCCCACTGAAACAATAAGCACTTCTGGGCTCTCAGACATCTGTTGCTGTATTTCCATTGGACATTCGGATCCAGACATTTTGTTGACCGTGTTTCGCTGGGTTAATTGAAACGAGACGTTTAATAAAGCTCTCTCTCCCCTCAAAGTGCTGTGGACCCACTTGCCTTGAGGCAGGAAGATAATAACGGTAATAATAATAAAGCATCCGTAATGGATAACATTCAACCTCTTCATTACCCGGACCACAGGACAGTACCTAAGAGTGGCCAGAAGATGGCACTGTTTCACAAGCTTGTTTTTCCTAGAAAGATACAGGAAGGATGCCATTGGTATTAAACTGTTTCTAATAAATATAATTACTGGAGAAGTATTTGAACAACAGCAAGACGGCTGCCCTACTTCTGACTGATCACTCTGCAGATTTCATCTGTAATTGTTTACAACTGTGTGGAACTAGAGCACTTATCTTCAGGCTCTGAGTGACCAGTGGAGATTGTACAATGTGATGAAAAGGGAACCACAGCAAAAGGAACGTATTTTTGCCTGGTGTAGCTTCAATCATCCGTCAATTATTCTGCTCTTCTTAAAGGACCCGTTGGCATAGGATTTGTTTCTTGTCAAATAAGAATAATTCATAATATATCACCGAACCAGGTGTTAGATTAATTCCTTCTTATGAAGTCACAATTTTCGTGATGTGAGAGAGCAGCCTTTGAACCTTGCGATGACTGACAGTACACAGACGTCCCACACGCTGTAGGATACCTACCATCATGTTTTGTTTACAGAAAATATGCAGAAACTCGTGGCTTTGCCAAGGAAGACTCCCGAGGTCCTATGCTGAAGCGAAAGCTGTTTAATGACACAAACAATCTGCAAACTTTCAAAATCCCATGAGCTTCCATGACTCTTTCTTAAGTAAATGGTGTTTAGCCAAGATAGACCTGGGAAGAATTACAAAATTACAATGTCAAACGATACGACAGTATAAGTCACAGGAAACAGTTCCAGAGGGAGTCGCTGTGAATTTAGATACCATCTTACCCTGGGACTGAAAATCCTGAATTGCCAAATCAAATAATTGCAGTACAAATAATCGTGTTATCTTCAGAATGAACAGACACTTATACCAAGTCAGTACATTCAACATATAGTCAATGTCACAAAAAGGCATTTTGGACTAGTGACAGGCAACAGGAAGCAGACCAGAGTGTATTTTGTATCGGTAAAGCAGTAATTACCAGCCAAAGACAGTGAAATCCACCTGGCCCCAATGAAGCAGGACCAGCTGGGTGTATTTTAAAGAGCACTGGGTTTGCAATGTGCTGGCAAGGTGTCATGTGCTTGTTATAATAATAGTGTATTCACAGTTTCAGCACTTTTTAAAAGTTTATTTTGGAAGAACCACAAGTAAACATTGAGGCAGAAGAGGCAGCGAGAGGTTGAAGGGTTGGAATTAAGACAGAATTGTCATCTGACCAATAAACACTGAGGCCAGCACATGGCTGGAGCGCTCGGCACCAGTGATAAGCAAGCACACCAAATAGGCAGCTGTAACTGTGTGCTCAGCACTGCGGAGGATGTGCAGTGAGAGGCTGGTGAGCTGGCCTGTGAGCAGAGAAAGCAGCTCACTGGGCTGGAACACGCAGTGAGCAGTCACAAATAAAGACAACCAAGAGGCGATCTTTTCTTCTCAGAGGCAAACTTTTAAGCTGAATCATCTTGGTTTTCAGATGTTTTTTTACAGAAAACAGTAAAAAAGTAATAGAAACCAGTTGAGAATTACTTAGACAGCTGCCCATAGTCTGTCATATTGAAATTAATAATAAATAAACCCACTTAAAGAAGACCTTTCAAAGATTCCACAATTTCCCACCCAATACCAATTCATTACTGTATTCATGCAAACCGTTGCCATGCCACCATCCGCAACGGCATTTCACAACATGTAATGTAAAGCAATGCTGTTTCTTCTGTTCTACAAAGGCATTTGGTGAGATATATATATATATTTTTTTTTACTTGGACCCAAACACCTCCCCGCCCCTCCATCTTTGAGCTGGAGCACAGGGATAATTCGGCCCCCAGATTCACGGCAGAAGAAGGCGGCTCACTGGCTACGGATGCCTGGTTTTATAGCAATCTCAGTAACGGCGATGATCTGGGAGACAGAAAAGACTGGCTGGCATCTGCCACACACCTACAAACAAACCGCGCCAGCTGTCCTACCTACTCACACGTAGTACTTTGGTAACATTGGTAACTGTGAAAATAAATCGCTGTTCCTAGCAGATGCGTGGAAATACAGTGCGGTCATCGCGAGAGAGCCGGCACCATCTGCTCCGATCGCGTCGCGGATCCTATTCGTGTCCCCCGAGTCAGTCACCTGATCGCTCATTCCGTACGGAGGCTGCGCCTGAGGAATGGACACGTGGGCTGAACGCTGCGGCAGGCGGGCAGGATGAGCTGCCATCGAGCTAATTGCAGCCGTCGGATCGTTTCCGCCTGCATTTGGGTCTTACAGCCTGTCTGATCGCGGCACTATATGGAGACGGATGACTGTCTCTAAACGTGTACAGGCTGCCATTTACCAGCAGCGTGTCGCTTATGAGCTACAAGGCTGCTGGTGGGCTATGTGTTTGCAGCGCACATTTACGCTTTATGAATGACTTTATCCCCCCGTCAGACCTTTAATGTACCAGGAGAATGATTAATTTTGAGGATGACAGTGTTTACCTGAAAATGAAGGTTTCTTCTCTGGATCACGTATAAATAATGAGATGTAACTGCACTTATAACTGAGCTGTTCTTGCTTACCTGGGACTAACATGGCTTATTCATGGTCCAACTGCTACAGACAGTAACTCTGGAATATGAAATCCTTTTGAAACCCTACGGTCTGTACTTCGACAACATGATTACGAATTCAAACAGGACCAATTAGAACAGAAATTTTGTGCCACAGTTTGAAAAATAATTTTGCCGCTACCACATTTTGAATGCCTTGCCCTTGGTACTACGTATAGATTGCAGTTACAACAAACTTAAATATTTGCCCATCCCATGTTGCTCTCCTTTGAAACTCACATATACAGGTAAGAAGCTTAGGGTTAGAGAGTAGGGGCAGCCATTGCCCCTGGATCAGTTCATGTTAAGAATCTCGCTCAAGGGCCCCGACAATGATATGATTACTCTGCTGACTACGGGATTCAAACTAGCAACCTTCTGGACCTGGGCACAAGTTACTAAGCTGTAGGTCCACACGCTGCAGTTGCTCCTTTAGATTTCTTCGGTGCTGATGCAAGAAATAGGTCGTCATGGCAACAGGCACAAAGCTAAACACAGAAGCTGCCTGTGGAGTCGCTTATACAGGGGTCCTACAGTGCTGGGAGATCGCCGAAAGGCATCTTACTGCAGATATGAGGTGAATGGTAACTTCAAGGTTGGCTGGGTGTGGAATGATATAAAACTCCATCATATAATATTATTAAAGTGTTCAGAACACAAGCTAAGCTCTAAAGCTAGAAAATTCAAACACTGATTTGAAGGTATATTGAATGTTAACCGTTCAGTGTTTCACCAATGTATTTTCAGATAGCTGCAGTCACAGTATTAAAAATGACTGTGACAATGCACATGTGAGAGCATGAAATTAAATTAACCTTAAATGGATGTGAGAGGAGGTCACCAATGGGGGGGGGGGGGGGGGGGGGGGG
>JAODJU010000079.1:549024-568433 GCA_026776725.1 Gnathonemus echidnorhynchus
GAGGGGGGGGTGGGCAGGGCATGAGTGCGTAACAGAAGGAGAGATGATACAGGTTCGCATGCATTAAAGCTTTCTGAAGCAACAGACGCTATTAAACTGCTGTTGCCCTTCAACATTTTTGGTAACATTAGAGGCCTCCATGTCAAAAACACTTTTTTTTTTTTCTGTGCAGCAACTGGACTCAGTTTCTTGTCAGACTGTTGATGCTTTAGTGTGAGGAAAATTCTGTAAAAGTCAGCATCCGAGTTCTACATTCATAATACAGTAAAGCTCACAGTACTGAATCTATATTAAAGATGAACAAGATGAGGACAAGAAGAGCAGGCAGACAGAGACCTGCTTATGTGCTGATTAAGAGATTATTATTAAGAGATAGAAGTATTTTCAATCTTAGTTTTTTTCTTGATTTAATGTACAGCTCATTACAGGAATATACTTGATTTCGCTTTAGGTTCTTTTCCTCAGTGTCGCTTCACAAATGCAGTTTATTCCCAGTCCAAAGACAGTGGACTGTAACTGGTAATACCTACTCACTTGTTAGGATATTTGAAACATTTTGTTTTTTTTTTTTATCCATTCTTATTCCTGGCGGTTTTATTGCGTTTATCTTAGCCGACTCCTTTCGAGGTTTTCCGTCAGGACAGACGGAAACTGAGAAGCTGCTTCCCCATCGCGACCTTACCCAAGTGACCAATGACGAACACGTCCTGCCCTTGGGGAAATGGGAACGAGAGCGCCCCCTAGGGAGCTGTGAGGTGTCTGATGGTCGCAAACTGCCTGTAATGATCACTCATACGCTGATCATGCACTGCTCAGCTGCTACCTGTATGTTTTATTTTTGTGGACTGCAGCTGGTAATTGAGCGCTTTCTTGCATTTATATCATGACCAGTAACCCACCAGTGGTTGAAAAATGTCCGTACTGTAATTCTAACCCTAAAACTCAGACTTCACTTACTCAACAGCAGATATGTAATCACCATGCTGCCACTTCTGACTTGGTCATGGCGATTCTCTTCAAACCTCACCCATGCCTTTGATTTTTACTTCACTGTATGACTTGCGTAACACCCAGTTGGGTATATTACTCTGGCGGTTTGACATCACCAAGTCAATCCATATTCATGCCCATATGCTGGCCTCTGCGGTTCGGTGGCTGATGCTCTAGTCGGACCCTTATTCGCATCTGAGCGCTTAGTATGAATCAGAAGTTAAATGCACATCGTTTGTTATATGGTGCATTTTACCACACTGACATGAAATGTTGCCTGGCGCTGGCATGTCAGACAGAGCACCTCGCATAAAAGTCCGAAACCCAAGCAGACACAGTAGGCTTGGTTATGTAAATCTACCGTATTCTCCTCCCTGGCTTCACATTCATTTAGGGGAAATTAAATCAACCAATGAATAAACCAATTATTAAATTTGGTTTTTATTATTATTATTATTATTATTAATAATAGTATTTCTTCAATTAACATTGCAAGTACAGAGTAAAAAAAGAAAAAAAAAAAATCAAAGAAAATAACAAACAGAAAAACGAGAGACAAAGAGAATCTTAACCTTTAGTCTCAGAACTGCGAAAGTGCCTGGAGTAGGTCTGTGCTGTGTTATTTATTACAAATGTTCATAAAACAATTCGCCACTCACTTGGAAAATGCAAACATTGGTTTTATGAACATGGCAAGATTGTCTTCATAGTATTTTCCACTTTCATTTATATATATATATATACACGTACAATGTCTTAGAAAACAAATACAGTGAAAAGAAACGTTTTGTTGGTCTATTCCTTCAGCCCATAGACTGATCTGCTGTTAATTTTCGGTGTAGATTATGAAACCTCCACAGCTCCCAAAGTACCTTAACCCAGCCTCCAGATGATCAACAAGAAACAGCACTGAGTGTTTGAATCATTACATGTATTAAAGATTGACATTAGGAGAAGATTCATTTGTCTTTAGACATAGAAATCCGGCACGGCTCCTACTCTAACGTATTCCGTTGATTGATTATGTTGCATAATTCTTGTCTGTATCTTACATTCAGTTCATTTAACCAGTCTCTTACATAAAACCCAGCCATCCTAATTAAAAATGCTGTTTATGTTACAAAATAAACAGGAAACAAATCTGGAGAGGGTTTGCAACCTCTTGTTTCAACTTGTGCCCTTAATACTTACCCATGATGCAATAGAAAGAAAGCAGAACATCTTCAGGCTTGAAAAAAACCAAAGTTTGGTGGAACAACACCTGTGGCCCAGTGGCGTTGTAAGATGAGATACATTTGTTCTTTGAAAACTGATGTTTGGAAAAAAAAAAGAATCGCACAGTTCAAAAATCCATAGGTCATGTGGGAACTATGGTTCTGGCCAACTTGCTAAAAGCACTGAAGCAACTTTGTTACTTGAACACAGCAACTATCCCCCACATTAAAAATCACTGCTTGTCTCTTCCCCAGCTGTTCATCTTCAGTTATTGCATTTATCAGTACAAATTAGGGGACTGGCATGTAATTTCATGCCCCAGAAATACTGTATTTAAAAACTATGATTTTATTGTGGATGATTTTGGGTTATGAAGGGACTTTCATCTACAGTAAATGGGACCTTTCTACAAATCTGTCAAAATTAAAACATAGCAGTATATGTCTGATTAGCAACATCATCTTTGATTTCTTCTAACTGCATTGATGATGTTATGTTTTATTTACATGTAATATAAATCATAAAAAGTTAGTTTAATCTGGAAATTGAAAGGTAGAAATTTTGGAAAAGTGAGATCAAGGCAATGTATGTGCATTTGTGATGTTCCCCCATGTTACTAGCAGAACACGATTCAATAACCAGACGTTTCATTTAACCAGTCCTGAGGTGGTCAGATGTGCAAGGGGTTACTCTACGTTTTTTTTGGACAAACTGAGGTAAATGCAACCTCTTCTTACCTGGGACTTATGTAGCGAACAGCCACAAGACTAAATAGGGACTTTTCAAAGCACTCAGGTAGCTGCAGTACCACCCCTAACAGGCAGGAGGCGAGAGAGTGCATTAAAACACTTTACAGACAAGATATGTTGTAGATGGAATAGGGAGGCACTAAGGAGACATCAAGGATGTGGAGTAAGAAATGGTAGGTAATTTATCATGACTGTGTTTCTGTAAAGATAGCCATTTTCTTTCCAAGTGTGAATTGCGTTTTATATATATATATATATATATTTATATATAGAATACATATCTAGTTGCTATGCATACTCAGAAATTACACCTTCATAGGTAATTAAAAATGTCTTTCAACACATAAATTAACTTTTTTTTTTTTCGTCCCCTAAACATGATTTAACATGTGGAGAAGTCATCCTTAGGACCAAAATCTCAAGAACTTGACAAAACCAACAAAAATGCAATATTTCTTTTTATCATAAATAATAATGAAAATATTTAGTGAAGGATTCAAAATCCACTTTGTTGGCTTCACAATCCAGGGACCATGTAGTACAGAACTCTCATGTACACACCTCTGCAGTCTGCTCACTCACGTGGAATGAGATGTTAAGTATGACTTACCAAGCAAATTCTTTTTGTTACAAAAATATACTCCTTTTTTAAAATAATCTACAGAATAGTTTAAGGTGAGACATTTCACTATCAACCTAAACAGCAAGGCTGTTTTTTTTAAAATAGAAAATATTACGTTTTTTTAGAGAGCTACAGCTCAAATACACACCATCAGTTTGAGAAAATCTAGCACCGCTCACTAATTGCCTCTCCTTGTTCTTCCAGGAGGAAATATTACTGACAAGTGTCTGAACTTTTTGCATAATCTATAGTTTTTTAATACCCACTGAAAACGAGTGTCACACCCTTTACATAGGCCAACAAAAAAGGATGTTGCTCCTTCAAATAAAACATCGCCACGTCCAAGTATTCTCCAAAAATGTTAACAAAAAAATCATTTAAACTACACTAAGTCAAGATATATGGAAAAATAAAGACTACAGTCCAGTCCATGTCTCCACAAACCTGCTTTCTGTTTCTTGGGGTGAAATTAAATACAAAAAGTAAAGATCTGTTTGGAAGATTGGGTGAGGAGAACAAACAAAGTCATAATGGACGGCAGGAGGCAGTGGAAACGGAGAAGGGTAAACGCAAAAGGAACAGGAAGACACAGATGCTACAAAGAAACTGGAAATATATACAAGACCCTGTTTTCCTTGTTTGTGTAGGTGAGTGTGTGTGGAAAAAAACATGTGGGTGTTCTCTCATTTCTGATTTTTTTTTTTTGATCGCCATTTATTTTTGCTGTTTTATTTTTTGTTTGCTTTATTTTTTCCATTTTGTTTTGTTTTAATCCCTGTGGAGCCAGTCTGACCGAGACTGTCGCCCAGGCCACGGTCCTGGTGAATGGGCCAAGTCGGTCTCCCTGGCCGCTATCCCCCAGTCTACGTCACCAGATGACACTCGATATGCTGGTCTCCCGTGGCAACAGTGGGAGCATGGCATTGTTGGTGTGCGCCTCCTCCAGGCTGGGCTTGCGCGGCGACTTGGTCTGCGGCCGCTGCCCGTTCAGCAGAGTCATGGGGATGTTGCAGTAGGTGTGCTGGCTGCCCAGCGAAGACAGCGCTGGCAGGGTGCCCCCCGCGGGAACGTCGTATTCGTAGCTACGGTAGTAATGTTTCTGCCGCATCTGAGTGTGGTAGGTGTTGTGGAAGGTGGAGCGCAGCTCTGGGTGCGCTGTCGCCATGGCGGTAGAGGTGGCGGCTGCCATGGAGATGGCGGAGACTGTCTGCAGCTCGCTGAAGGGGCCCGGCTCGCCCGCCTCGAGTGCCTGCTCGTGAGAGGCGACGGGCTGGGGGCGCTTGAAGGGCATCTCGTACCGCAAGTGTTTCCAGAACTTGGAGCTGAGCTTGCTGCTCTGCGGACCCCGCCACTTGATGACGGACAGCATCTTGATGGTGTGTTTGAGGGCTTCCACCTCCTGGTAGTTCATGATGCCGCGCAGCTCGGCGCACTCGATGAGGATCACCTTGACCTCGCCCGTCGCCAGCATGTTCCTCAGGCGCGTCTCCAGCTCGAAGATGCTCCAGCCGCGCCGGAGCACGTAGGTTGGGGTCATGACGATGATGAGCCGCTTGCTCTGGTCGACGTAGCGCGCCACGTCCTCGATGTAGGCTATGGATCGGCCGTCAAACAGAGACGGAGGTGACGGGTGAGAAAGGCCCTGCCCCGAACCTCCACCCAGCTTTCTCAAGACCCGTGGTTCTCAACACTGGCTCTGGTGAGCTGAAGTGTGTGCAGATTTTCAGCCCAGTTGAGTGCTTAAACGACCCACTGAACCAGTTTACACCATAAACTGACCCGTCATAGCTTAATCTCTCAGAGAGGTTGTCAGAGAAATAATAAAGCTTCACACATGAGCCCCAGCATGACCAGGCTTGAGAATCACTGATCAACATGGAGAACCTTTTCATGTTCCTCAGATCTAAACAGCTCTTTACTTGACGGTTAATATGACAAGTTTCTGCTGTAAATATTAATTCAGAAACTACTACTTTACACTATTTCTCTAACAAGTCGGCATGTGTTGATATTCTTCAGTGCTTGAAAATGCAAATGTGGCGGTTAGATTTGGTTTCTTCCAACTTTCCATATAAAAGCCCAGGTGGAAAAGCAGAGAATGGTTAAAGCAGGGGGCATGACACAGACAGACGAACACAAAATCAAACGGCTAGTAAAAAACCGATCCAAGGCTATTTAAACTCTAAGAATGCTAATTTACAGTAAAAACTAAACAAAAGCAATTTCTGAAACTAATGAGGCAGGGGGAAACCACTCTACCTGCTCTCCAACACATCAGATTTCTGGGAGGGAGAGAAAGGATAACCCCTGTAGTTGTGCACTGAAATAGCACCTGAACTGAAACACCCCCAACTGAAATCTCAGCATCTAACTAAAATTCCTCCATTGAAGAATCAGCAAGTAACAAAAACATCACCGCTGCATATATCTGACATGGTTCTACTATAATACTTACCATTTAAATAAAAACATGTAGCATTTCAGTCGAACAGCAAGAAAGATGTATTCAGCATCTGACTGAAATGGCTCTACGGAAATACTGCGCATCTTACTGAAACAGCTCTACTGACAGCCACTCTTCCTCGAGCAGGCCAAGCCTGGCGCTGTCAGGAGGCTTTTAGCGCTTGCTGAACTGGTGCCATGCCGAACACAAAGGCATTTCACTTCCTCTTTAATGAGGCTAAAAGCGTGGCAGCTGAACTTCGCTTTCAAAGAGGACATCAAATACAGGCCGCCTGCTCCGGGGAACGGCACCCTGTCTCGCCACCACGCTTAACGCCATCGGAGGCCCCTCCTCTATCGCTCGCTATATCTCCACCCTCTCTGTCTGCTGGGATTAGGTGGTGCCTGAGCTCTGCGGATGGAGGTACCTGCTTTTTGCACAGAAGGACTCTGTCAGCAGGAAACCCAGAGAACAAAGCCATCGTGGTAACACAAGGCTGATGTTCTCACTGGCCGTCTAATAGGACTTACTTCTGTACAGCATGAATGGAAGGACCCACCCAACTCCCTTTAAGTAGAGTGGACTGTTTATTGAGGGAACTTGTCTGTGGATGGAGAACATTATGGTTGCTGACACAAGTGGAGAAGGTTTGGAATGAGTACCTCTAAAGAGTCCTGTGTCATCCTGGAAATGATCATTGGTGAAACCTAAACATAAATATTTCAACATTCAAACTCTTATCAGGAGGTTGCAGGATGGCATCAGAGAAGAAGCCAGGGGGCTCAGAAGACCAGCATGAACATGCTGTGTCTCCACCCCAGTTTCTCCCCGCCTTCGCCCTCTTTTTCAACATGACCAGGTTATTCCAGTTTAATATGGGACCTGGAGCTACGGAAGCTTTGTTACACTGCAATAAGTGGCACGCAATTCTTTAATTCATGACAAAAATGTAATTACGAATTTGGCCAATTATGAGTCCTAATTATTCCCATCTTGTAGGTCTTCTGGGTGAGGTAACGCTGCAAAACCAGAAATAACTATGCGTGTAACTCTGGGCAGTTTATGCAAATGAAAGCTGTAGTGCAATAAATACACTATGACCTGTGATGATATTTCTACATCACCAGCACCACGTCCCATATTATAACCTAACAGTCCCCCCAGGATTAAAAAAAAACAACAGTGAACGGCCACAAAAATGATGGTTTACATTGCAGTGGGTGGTTTGGAAAGTGAAAGAGGACAGAAGAACATCAACAGGCAGGGTAACAAGGGCAGAAAGAGGCACGCGTCACGGTAACAGATGGCGAAACATCAGTCAGAATGGAGCGCTCACTCCTAAGGTCACCTTGGGTTTATCACAAAGTTTAAAAGTGGAAAGATTTATGGACATCTCTATCCAGGATTCTATTTTTGCCAAATATCTTCTTACGGGGGGTAAAACACTCTCTATTAAATACAATGTATATAGTAATTGAATACAAAGAAACGAGAGTTCTGGTTCTTTGCAAGGAACATCTACGCATCATTACAGAAACCTGCAGTTCATATTTAAGCATCTGTGAATTGATCTGTATTTATTCATAAGAGAAATAATGTAGCAGAATGTGCACACTGACAAATGACCACATCCTGATCATCGATTTAATATTTTACGTCAGATTATACCTCTTAATGCCACAACCAGGGAGCGGGCAATGAAGCGATTAACACATATTGAGCTTTCATGCCAAGTGAAGCTGAGGCTATAGAGATGATGAAAGGGATGCCAGGGATGTGTAACATGCGGGTGCACATCAACTGACGCATGCTCAGAGCACGGAGACGGCATGCCGGACAGGGCTACACATTACAATGCAACACAGGCACCATTCATATTGCGAAGAGTTCAATCACAGACATCACTTCATCCAAAATGGATATACACTGGTACTCAAAGGCTATTGGATATTTAAAACTGTGATGTCACAAACGTCAACATGCTCACAATCACTAAATTTCACTCTGCTCTAGGAGGTTTCTCTTGAACATTAAACATGTTTCTTAGCAGATGCCTAGCTCATCTAACATAACAGTCCAGTGGAACACAGACTTGCTTGGTAATTTTAGAGCTGCACAGCTTAGCTAACTTGCTGTAAATGATGTCATCTCACTGTGGCTAGTTGTGTGCACGGTAGCTGCGTCAACATCACAGTGCACGCTGGACGTACAGTAACCTCTGTTTTCCCAGACGAAAGTTAACAGCCACAAGACACGTTCCGCAGGCATCCGGCCGGTACTTACTTCCTGTTGGGATCAAGTCCCTGTCTGGAATGAAGAGTTTATACCCATAATGTTTTTCCAGGACGTCGGGCAGAATCTCTAGTGCAAAGCGCTCCTCTTCCCGAGTCTCCTGGTTCCACTGATCGGGGTCCACTTTGGTGTAGGAGAGATATGCATCGTAGTCCTTGTTTTCTGACGAGAACAACCATAACACCTTCCGTCATTAGAGTGTGCACAGAAGACACCTGAATCTGTTACATTTTCTGGGAACAGCCGCACTACAGATGTCATCTAATACGGCAGAGCTGCGGCCAATTTGCCATTTAACGTTCGCATTTATTCCTTCAGCAGATGCTGTTGTTCAAAGCACAAGCGAGGTAGGTGAGCACACGGCTGTCAAGACGCTAGCTTTGATGCTAGGCCTGCTAAGCTAAACCTCCAATGGGAGACCGTTTAGGACTGGAGCGAGAGCTATGCTATACACCACTAAATACTGTAAGAAGCTAACAGGAGAGCTATGCTATACACCACTAAATACTGTAAGAAGCTAACAGGAGAGCTATGCTATACATCACTAAATACTGTAAGAAGCTAACAGGAGAGCTATTCAAACCAAAACACCATGAGGACTAACATCACAGCACTCATCATTTAAGTGGCATTAAATGAGATTGTAAACATCTCATTTAATGCCACTCAAACAAAAATGGACCCACAGTGATTCTCTTGCAATTTCCTCTCTTCAGATTCCATAAACCAGGCCTTTAATAAACCAGATTATAGGATAATGACAGAGGTACATAATTGCATAACAGCTTTACTCTTCAGCTGTTAAAGCAATAAATGAAGCAATTCAGGTCAAGCACATTGCTCAAGGGTATGACAACACGGTCCCTGTAAGATCATACTGCCAGCCATATGGCCTTGACTTTAACCATTACTCAGTAAAAATATTAATTCATATTAATTCAGTCTGGTTCTGCACTTAAAGAGGCAGTTCATCCCAAAACTGAAAAAATATATGTTTCAGATGGGCTTTAGTGCTACACATCTAGTTTGTTATGCTCCAACATTTTTATGGCCGAAATCTCCAAAACTAGGCAACGCCCAGAAGAACAACTTAGATGGATAAATAACACCAAAGTTTTGGGAGTGAACTGCCCCTTTAAAATCAGCGCTAACAAAATGAAAGGCTCATCACGAAGAACACAGACCATGAGCAACACTCTGCCTCTCCTGTCCCCTTCTTATAAGCCACACCTTATCCTCCGTTCAGGCCGAGGTGCAAATTAATTGATTAAACTGGAGACAAACATTTTTGACAGGCATCAAGTGGATTCTGTAGAGCAAGGGTGCAAGGGTCACAGTATTCAGTAATGCTGATATTTTCCTCTGTAAAAAGCGAACAGAGGGGGAGGGTGTTGCTGAAACGGCGGTATGGAGGTGGGCTCAGCATGAGACGCTGATCCTGGACGCTGATCCTGGAGCCTTTCTGAAGGCCAGTGGTGCTGCACTATTCTGCCAACACCGTCAGCACTGCCCTATATGTGGCCCACAGGCTTCGCGGCCCAAACTCCGAGAGTCACGTCTGCACGGATCATGACGCGCGACTCACGTTCCAAAACCTTTCTGAGCCCAAAAAATGAATTTTCTAATTTTAGAAGCATTTTAACCACCAATGACTGGATGGGGCAGCAGTAAAAGGTATGATCTGGTGTCTAATCAGTGTTTGGCACTTGAAAGGTAAAGAATGTGCAGCCAATCACAGCAGAGCGAGACAGAGCACTGTTCCAGTGGGGATGGAGACAGCGGTCCAGCTGCACCCCCAAGCTCCTAAGGCCTCCACTCGCAGATTTGATTTAAACATTTTACATGAAGGGATCATCGTTATTTTAATGACTGGGCGGGAAACATCCTGCCCTTAGATAGGCATAGCTGAGGAGCGTGTAAGGCGTAAGAATGCTGTGGTATTCACAGTTAAAGCTTAATTGATTATGTGCTGCATAGTGAATAATGTGACTGGAGTTTATTTTCTGAGGTGTGCAGGGAAGGTAGCACTCAGATGGGAATTAATTTATCTCAGTTAATTTTCAGTGCTCATCCCAACATGACTTTCCCAAAACTGTAAGGAAAGATTCAGAAAAATCTCGAAAAAAAGTATTAAGCAAATAAATAAAAATGCTGGTCATGCTGTATAGACAGTCTTGCTGAAAGTAATCAGATGTGTGAGTTCTGTGGTGCATTAGGGCGGCTGGTGATGTCCAGCAAGGTAGCGTGTGCAGGAGCTGGACAGAAGCATCATCGTCACTGTTGGACCTCACTGTGGCCCTTGGTGATGACCTCACTGTAGCCCTTGGTGATGACCTCACCATGGCCCTCAGTGATGACCTCACTGTGGCCCTCGGTCATGACCTCACTGTAGCTTTTGGATGAGGACCTCACTGTGGCCCTCGGTTATGACCTCACTTTGCTCATCATCATCACTGCTGGGACCTCAGTGTGGCCTTCGTTGATGACCTCACTTTGCTCATTCTCCATTGGGACTGTGGTTGTACTTGAACTACACGTACCTGCGTCAGTGATTTCTGCATTTCGTCTCTGTCTAGGCTCCATGTTTCTAGACACTATCACCCGGATTGAGAAAAGCAAATCATAAACTCCCTTCTTGCAGGGCGGAAGAAAAATTAACACTACTGTCAGAGGACGGCTGGCAACCATTACTGTGCTGAACGGTGTGATAGATGCCGGCTCTTAATGGATTAAACTGAAGATCGTTCCAGCTCTGATGAGACGGCCAGCATGTGTTTCCAAAGGAAAATTCCATGAAACAAAGTTATATAGTGAAGAGATATATATATATCCATCCATTTTCCAACCCGCTTATCCTACTGGGTCGCGGGGGATATATATATATATATATATTTTTTTTTTTTGCTAACTGCAGCCTGGCTCTTCCCTGTTTCTCATTAATGAAGGGCTTCTTCCTTGCTTTATAGGACTTCAGTCCTGCTTCTAGGAGCCTGATATGAACTGTCCTAGCAGTGCACTTCACACCTGCACTTAATGTTTCCCATTCCTTTTGAAGGTCACTTGATGTCATTCCCAGTGTTTCCTGCTTCAGCTTATTCTTGTGTGCTGCTGTCTTAGAAATTTTTAACCTGGAAGCAACCGGCTGCTCAGTGTAGCCTTCTGCCAGCAGAACCACAATTAAATCAGAATTTAAAAAAGCAGATTTGTTTAAAAATATAGAGTGGTCTCTATATTTTAGTTTTACATAAATCATTTCAAGGAAGTATATGGTTCTTCAGAAAGCAGTAAAGTGCACAGACGATGTGAAGCTTGATAACCTTGAAAGAAAATTTCAAATTTAGAAACTTATTTCCTCTGTGGGAAATTACGGCCAAGCCTTCAATCTACCATGATTACAGAAAGGCCGACTGAAAATGAAACAAACTGCTCACGCCATTAGCACTGGGTTCTGACAGAATGACAACGCCTCGGTCCTCCGTGACCCGAAAGAAAGTGGAAACGGGAGCTGGTGCAGAGTCCCCGTCTTATCGCCTGCTCGGGCGAGAAATCACACTCCTGTTCAGTTAAGCAGAAAAGAGACGTGGGCAGAGAGAAAACTGTTTCCGTGGCGATGAATCACTGATCTGCGAGGTAGGCTTGGTTTCAGATGAGATGAAATGTAATATGTAACATCAGTAATATCTTTTAGAACCTCGGAACCCCGAGGATTCATGGCCCTTGCAGAATTGGGCAGTTGGGGGGCCCATAGTTGGCTTCTGTGTTAAACTTCTACATTTATCTCATCTAATAGAATAGAGGGGAGATATCCACAGTCAGTGTCTATATGTAACAGGATGGCTCAGTGCTCAAAGCCTATACAGATCTCACCATCTCAGGTGTCCCTAATCCTACAATAAAGCTTATAATGTCTGATGTTGTCCTCCATAATCTGCTCCGTTGTAATATACAATATAAAATAATACAGATATGTATCCACTGAACCGTCTCAACATCCACAACCTGAACTAAAATCCCTGTTTTTTAGGAATGGAAGGAGAGAGCCAATGGGAGCCAAGCTCAAAGGATTTAAGGGGAAGGTTTAAAGGGAGGGTGTCTGCTAGTCAATACTAGGCTTCAGTGCAGCATAAACAGCCTATTGGTGCCCTGGCTACACCAGGTAGCTTATTGAAACTGATCCCCTTAGGGCAGACAGTCCACGTTTTTGCTCCCTCCCAGCCCGGTAGGGAGCAAAAATGTGGACGTCTGTGGGTCCCTCTTCCCTGGGGACTTGTAAGCTTTACAGTGCTTTACAGAGGAGGCAAACTGAAATCCCATTTATGTCAGCCTTTGCTTACTCATTCTATGTAATTAAAAGAGACAAAGGCTCGTCCTTGTTAAGTGGAGGGTCCAGGATTCACTATCCAGAAGTGCTCCCCTCTTTATGTTTTTAATATACCGGGGAATCATCAATTATTTTAGATATCTGCTGCCGGGCCTCTGTCTGAAACAGCTAGTAATTAGAATGCTTGGCTTATCCGCTACTCAGATGGCGCCGCCCACATGCCATGCCGCTAATACGTCTGCTGAAGGGGCCTTGAAATACCCCCCCCCCATTCCTTGTCTTTCTCCTGAAACAGGTTTACGTCACTGTAGCCTCATCAAACGTTTTTTTTTTTTTTGAGTCTTGCTGTGACTCCAGAAATAGTCGGTCTTCTCATTCTCATGCCGGCCCTAAATTTTAAAGCGTTGCACATAAATTTCAGTTTCTGATTCCTTAATGTGCATTCAACTTTCGCGGGCGTCCTTTGCTGATGGAATCAAAGGAAATGTCTGTACTATGGAGTTCAAATGTAACAAGGGAAGAACAGAGATTACGACGTGTCCCAAATTCACAAAATGGAAAATAAACAGGATTCAAGTCTAGTCTGAAGATCACTGTTCTTTGTGAATCAGTGAGTGTTCCTTGCTGCTCCCCTTGTGTATAACCCAAAACAGCTACTTGGACTCTGATACCAGCTGTTGAATTAAAGAAGTTAAACCAATAAAGTGTTTTAAAATCAAACTGGCTTTGAAATGAATTTTCACTCCACGCCTTGTGATGTGGGTCTAGTCATCCTTGAATTGTGAGGACAAGCAGAAGCTGTCTGTTGTGCATTCTGATTGGCTGCCATGCCACTCTACATCATGAGACCCCCGAATTCTCTTAGCCAATGTTTCCCAACCTACAGACGGGTCCACATTTTTGCTCCCTCCCAGTTCCCTGGCAGACAGTACACATTTTTTTGCTCCCTCCTTCCGGGAGCTGGGAGGGAGCAAAAACGTGGACCAGGCCCCAAGGACTGGACTGGGAAACACTGCTCTTGGCCAACGTGCCTTGGCTGGCATATGTCAAAGCCATTAGCGACTAGCAGAGACTGAGGTTCAGCTTTGCCCACCCTGAATTGTTCCATATTGTTAGGGGCCATACCTGAAAATATCCAGCTGTATGACGACTGATGGCTCAAGCCCCGAGGGGGGCCCTGGAGTTGTCCTCTTGAGTGACGTACTGCTTGAATTTAACCTAAATGGCTCCAACATGTTTGGGTGCCAAAATTGGTAAAACTTGAAGTCCCTTGGGACAACTGCATAGGCTGAGCTACTGAATCCCAATAATTACTACAATCTGATCCTTCTCAAGAAAGCTCAACATGACGATGTCGGATGTGCCCATCAGGCTGGTAGTGGGTGACGGGGACTTACCACCATCCACATCGTCGCTGCCAAAGTGATTTCTGTAGAAAAGCATGAGCTCGATCCTGTAGCACTTGTAGAGGGTCACCAAGCAGACGAGCAGCAGGAAGATGGCGCCCAGCCCCCCCGCCAACTCCACCGTGTACATAAGCTCTGCTGAGAGACATAGGATGATAGGGGGTTTCAAATGTATTCAGGTGCTCCACATACCCAGATGCAGACATACCAAAGACCACAAGGCCACACTGCGAGGAGACCGCACTGGCAGAGATTACAGAGAAAGGAATACTTCTGTCTTGATTTTGTGTTGCATTTTCATAAGGTGCAGTGGAACTGTTCTTTGGAGGCTTATTCAGCAGCTGCTGCAGTTTGACACCGATCTATCTGTCAGGGGAGATGATGGGGGGACGTCTTTCAAATAAACGTATGGGAGGTGAGGAAGGGGTCACTGCAGAATTTGTACCCTCCACTAGTCATGGAGCTCCCTTCCAAGGGGGTGAGGGGTCAGACCATCAAGCCTGCGATCATCCATAACATCTATCCACGTTCTTACTGACATGGAAGGTGTGTGATCAGTGATCTAAAAGCCGTAACGCTACAACCAACATGTTCATGTCAGCAACAGACCATGAGTCACAGTGTCAAGTCACTCAAGGTTCCCGTACGCAAGTTGAGGAAATAAGTACAGTCATTTCTGTCTAATAAATCAGGCGATGCAGCAGGTTAGCGCTATCAAAAGAAGCCAATAAGAGACAAGTTCAGACCAGCTAACACAGAACTCCATTGGTGTTGGTGTTGAAGACCACCCATGAACTCCTTAATGTTTTCCTTGCTACGTTCTGAAGAGTCTAGCCCCTACCCCGATGGATGGACTTTTCCTCCATGCCCTGCCTGTGGCTTCCCTTCCTTTGTGCTCATAGGTGTCTTCACTTCACAAGGTTCACGTTCTCATCCATTGAGTTTTTCCACTTTTGTAAAATCACACCAATAAGCTGCATTCCTCCCCACGTGGCACCTAATTGCGATTAACGCTGGGAGATTAAGACAAATCATCTTCTGCTTTTGGAGTGGAGGCCTCACTTATGTGCCAATATATCTGACAGAGCTGCTTGCCTGTTTGCGATTCATCATTTTCTTCCTTCTCCTCCTAACCAGAGCTGGCTTCATGTTTGGAGATGCCAATGCTATCTGTCAGCGTTGGCATTTTGATGCGGGAGACGTGCTGAAAGCTGGCTCACCCGCCCACTTCAGGCTGGTTCTCGCCACCGGCAACACCGCACCTTCGGGGCTGGAAGGTGATGATGGATCGGAGGAGCCATGGAGATGCTGACGGAACGAATGCAGCCTAATTTGTCTGCCTGACAGGGGAGCAACCCGAGCGATCTCAATGAGGCAGAAGAGGCCACCTTGTGTTGACGATCTTTCAAGCTGTGCTTGGCTTCAGGTTTGACTATTTACACTGGCATGTGCCCATAGGTAGGTCTGCATATTTATTGATGCATTATGTGCTCCTCTATGAGAAAATCAACATTTTGTGCCCTATTGTGAGGAATTATCGACTGGTATAAAATGATGTCTCCCTTGTTTCTGACTTGATGAATAATCCAGTATGACAGATCTTCCTGACTGCTCTAGTTCATTTGTTCCATTTGCAAAGAATGAAAAATTTCATTGCGTCTTATGGAGAATATCGCACCTGATTCGTCTGCTGCAGGTAACCTGAGGGATTAAGAAAGGATGAACAGGGCACTGTCTGTGTCCCACGCCACTGACCAGGCCTTGGCAGAGCGGACAGCAATGAAAACACGGCCCATTAAACCGCCCGTCTGGGATATCGTCTCCTCCATGGTTCACTCTGGCCAAGCTATAATTTCCGCTGTGTTTTGTGCAGCTGCTGCTACAATTTACCAGACTAAATTATTATCACCTTGTGGAACCAAAATTCAGCAGTATTTAAAAAAACAGAGCTTCCGCTGGACCTTGCCATTTAAATCAGCCATGCAGAACAACCACAGTCTGCTTGTCATCATGCATGGGAACCTTATTAATAACTTATGGGGGTGTGGCAAGGGGTGTGGGGGGGGGGGGTGATGAGCCCAGAATATGCAATAAAGAAAACAATTACTCCAATGCAGGCACCCCCCCCCAGACAGCTTACATCAGAGAACACGGATCTGGGAAATGTACAATGAGACCTTGGCTTTGGCTGGTGACGCTAATTAGCATGTTAGCGTGACGAAGCCGTTCAGGGTGGCCTGTCTTTATGTGTGAATGTTGGATGGGCTGATGAACCGCAAGACTCTCCATGCTCTTGGGCTGCCTTCTCGCTCCCCTCGAGTGAGAGGACAGGTGTCCTGGCTTAGGTACACCACTAACGTTCCAGCTACTTACCTCAAAGGGAAAGGCCAGTATCCCATGCCTCACAAGCATGAATTATTCTGAGAACTAAACCGTAAATGTGCCTTATTGCTTCAACTGGACCAGGTGCCGTTCTCAGTCACTGTCGTGGCGATCCGGAGCATCTCGCTAACGCTGCAGAGGGCGATGGCGTTGCATGGAATGCTGTTCGTGTCTGGGGTCCATGTACGGCTTGTTAAAACCAATAATGATATGGATGAGTAAATAAAGAAATTAAGTGAAAATGTATATTAATGTGTTTTCCATTCAGACTGCAATGTTTTTAAATCTCGTTGGAATAAATGTTCGACTGGTTTTCGTGTCTTCGTCTCTTATTTATAGCATGAGTTGACGTCAAACACATGGGGCTTCAATCATTAGATCTGTTTTCTTTATTTTTCTGAGTTGGCTCTCGATAAAGTCTGCATATCTGCATAACTTGATGCCCCCAAATCACAAGGATGTAGCACCTGATTTTGCCCCCACCCCCAAATCCCTGTCAAGAAAATTAGGGTTCGGTAAAATATAAATATATGTATTTTACTATATTTAATGATTAGGTCGGTTGGTATGCATCTAAAGCTTAAACAGCTGACAGTCACTAAGTGAAGTTGCTTTGAAACATATATCTTGCTATATGAGGACTCATCATGTACAGTAAGTGAAACCAAAATGAAATATTTCCGAGTCTTTGGGAGGGGGGTTAGTCAGGTCCACCATTACCTGCGGTCTGAATCATGCCGAATCATAAATTCCAGTGGCATTTAAAGGAACTCACCATAAAATATTCCAGTTCCCCTTCTCTGCCAGTTTATTATACAACAACGTGACGCGCGTGTCTGTTTCTGGCCATGTTTTCAGCTGCATCCCTATCTTTTAAAAAGGGAGCACACAGGTATTTATAAAAGCCACTCAAAAATAATATCTCGAGACTCATTTCTAAATGTGATTTCTGGAATGTGCCAGGAGGCTCCGGGCGAGAGCTGCGCGGGCATGGCTGCGGACAACCGGCACGTCGATAAGATGGGACCACTTCGTCTAAGAGAGCAGCAGATGTTACGTAAACACTCAGCTCAAAGGAGCGTCACACTGGGCACTGGGGCGGCCAAACACGGAGCAATTCAAGCCCAATGCGTTTCTCCTTCCTGAAGGAATAGCTTGCTGGCCCCCCCCGGAAATCCCTCCGTTAGCGACGAGAAAGCAGAGCAATGTCTGACTCACCTCTAACACAGTCTGTTGTCATCCTGGAAATGTGTAATCTTTTTTCCTGTGATTACCCCACCTTCCTACTACAAGGTAGATTGACAGATATGTGAACAAACTATAAGGTTTAATGTTATGGGGTTAAATCGATGTTGTCTGCCTTTTTTAAAAAAAAAAAAAAAAAAAAGAATAAAGAACGGAGCTGAAAAGCAATTTAGTTGTGGCTGTTCTGCACGTAAGCTTGGGGAAGGAAAACAAACCGTCTCTTTTTCATGAAGCTGCAACGCGGCCCCAATTGCGCATAACTCATCAATATTGCATTGTAAATCCGTAAAATAAACATCACTAATATATGACGATCTCCATGGTTGAACAGGGGGGTGGGGGGGGGTGGCTTTTGAAAAGCTTCAATTCAAGAGGCCAACAAAATCTCTATGTTTTTTTTCTCTAAGATATTTTACACAGCATAAATCTTTTCATAAACTAAATGACATGGAACTAGGGTGCCTTCAAAGCTATCTCAAAAACTGTAAGTTTAAACGCCAAGAGACTTACTATGCAAATATATTCACAACTTGACAACTTTTGGGAACCGGGAAAAAGTCCTTACACAACCACCAAATCATTTCTGCTAATTAACGATCTTCACAAAACACTGACAGAAATAAACAAGAGCAATGTCCAGAAACATAAACCCATAAATGTTTACCAAACACTGGCACAATAAACAGAACAACTATGCTGAATTCACACTCATATGTAAGTATTGAACGGCCGAGTACATTATGGAGGAAGTGGTGTTTGATAGGATGATACTGCATTTTATCACATTTAAGAGGTTCAGTGAAGGGAAACGTCAATGTTGTTTTGGTAACATTTAGCAACGTAGCCGTTCCCCAGTGACGCACAGAAGCTGAACTCTCAGAATGGTGATTTTGCAGGCAGCAGATGTTTCTGTGCCTTGACAGACCTTGTGTTAACAACTATGCCTCACTTGCCTCACACGCCGGGACCGTAAACAGCACACAATCTCCTAAAAGGCTAAACGCAGCGTGAAGCATTTTAACGTGAAGGAAGCTATATGACAGCTAACGTACCGGACACTCCCCAGCGCAGTCAGTCCACTGGGTAGCTGCCTGTGAATTAGCCGACTGTCGACTTTCACACGGTCTCTGAAGAATATTTAGTACTAATGCTGCCTAGTAAACAATCTAATTTCCTCTGACATTTTCATTTGAGCACACGGCTAAGCCCTGGGTGGAATCTGCATGTCGTCCCCGTGTTCCTGTGCATTTCCCCACTCCCTTCCCGACATTCACGTCGAGGGATTCGGCGACTGTAAAACGGAGCGAAGATGAGATGTCTCTGGATAAGCGGCTTTTAAAGATGGATGGTTGGCTGGAATATAATGCATAAGATGCAGGCACTGATGGATGTATCAGACCTCTTCTCCTCACAGCCCTACCTCTGCCTCCATCAATCTAATACGGAATATATCCAGATCCATACGGGCTTTTCTTTTTACGCTGGAGGACTGACTGTTGTGGTATTATCCCGAATTCCGTCGGCAGACTGCCAAGCTGTGAGACAGACCGCTTTAGCAGTCACCTTGGGTGAAAGCACTGCTTCAGAAGATAAATGAAGGTAATTATATCAATCAGAGGTGATATAATATTTATATTAAATCAAGGGTGCGTGTTTAAGCAACTGAAAACGCATCATCTTCTGCTTACACAGGGCTACATGCTAAAATGTCAGGCCAGCGAGATGGGGGGGGGGGGGGGGGGCC
>JAODJU010000079.1:568533-580241 GCA_026776725.1 Gnathonemus echidnorhynchus
TACGCTGGTGCAGTGGGTCCTGGGTTCCTCTTCCATTTATGCAGTAGTGTGACAGTGGGGGGGGGGAGGGGCTGAATAGCGGTGCTCATCACTGAACGTCTACGTCAGAGGGCGGAGCTTCACGATGCCACCCCACAGGCCCGCGGCCAAACATCAGGCTCAGCCATGTAAGGTTAAGCCCCGCCCACAGCCTCATAGTCCCACAGCCGGCATCCCTTGGTGCCACCGTACCGCACTGGCCTTGGGTCTGGCCCTCAGGTAACTGGGGCTCCACTTTAATGCTGCCCTGGTCACACTGCTGGTGTCTGTCCTTAGTCTGAGGAAACAGACTCCGATACATAAATACATTAACACCTTTCATCACTCTCTTCCATCGACCTTTAAGTGCTATAGTATTTATTGTATTTACAGTATTATAGCATTTCTGGTACTTGTGGTATTTTTAGTATTATTGCATTATAACATTTGCATTTACAGTATTTTCTTGCACATTCCCTTGCACTTGCAGTACCACTGCATCCACTGGCAAATACTGTGCCACTAAATAGTTACTCTGTAGTGATTATTATTCTTACTACCTTACCTTTCATCATTATTATCCCTAATCATTGTCACTATTGGCAGTTTTGTCAGTCTTATTATTCTTTATTCCTCTTCCTATCGCCTATCCTCAGGCTGCGGAGACTTCCTGGAGTGGCTTCGACTTAGCGTCTGAACATTGAAAGGTTGTGGCTCCAAGGTTTGACTGACATCCCCGTGTGGTTTTGTGAGTTCTCAGATACCCAAATGTGCTTCCGATGTCCTCTGTGAGTGTCACAATCATCAGGGCTTTTATTTCCACTGTAGAAGTCCAGGAGCAAAGCGCGTGAAGAGGTGTGTGATACCATCTCTGTCTGGCGTGACCCTCTGTGTGGCACCATGCAGACAGACATCAGTGATATCTGTTCAGTCCAGGCGCCAGGCGCCAGTGGAAGGCAAACATTTTTAGCTGTGAGGTGCGACCAAAACAAAACAAACATGGCAGGGTACGGATTAGGACACTGGGCTGCCCCGCAGGGCGTGGGGAGTGTGGGCCCTCACCTCGTTTGCTGAGCTGGATGCTGGCCTGCCTTCTGCCGTTGCCATTCTCCACATAGCAGGAGTAATTACCCAGGTCGGCCTCCTCCACGGAATCGATGGTCAAGGAGATCGACACCTCCAGCTCCCCCAGGTGCTCTCGGATGATTCTGCGGGGCCGACGTAAATTCTCAATGAGATATAATATAATTATAATGACGCTATTACTCAAGAGAAATAAAAGAGAGAGAATCCAGGCCTCTGACTTGAGACGACTTGGCTACGAACTGAAGACATGGAATTCTGGTAGTGGCATAAACCCACAGGCCGCGTGCGAGCGACCTTTTTGCCACGGTGGCCGAGAGAGGCTGGAGCCTCCGACTGGCAGATACAGACTGGCAAAGTCAGTTTATGCTAATGAGTCTGGGATTTCGAATGCATGGAAATTCAATAACAGAGGCTTCCTTTGCTATCACTGTAGGGAGGAAAACCAAATAATAAAGAAAAATACAATTTTTTATAACCGCTGCCATAGAAACCACGAAATGGTGGGAAATGATGTTCCATATATTAGATAAATCTCTCCTGCAGGGGACATACTGAACAGACACAGTGCAAAAAGGAAGAATGTCCCTCTTTCTTTACATTTGCCAGTATCGATGTTGTTGTGCTTGCTTTACGATACCCTGGCTCATAATAAAAGCAGCATTAAAGTTTAAAAGGGTTTATTTTATTGGGTTATTCCTTTGCCCAAGGGCTGAAATGCAATTCATAACCATCACTAGTGACCTTTCGCCTCTGTGCAGTAATGAGACATCAGGGCTTTGTGTCGCCGGAGGAAACAGAGAAGAAATCGGAATCGCTGCTCTTATAGTGTCAGAAAAATGGGAAAACATGCTGTAAGACGGGGGTGTGACATCCAGGGGCAGAGCGAGGACAAGCGTGTTCATTCGCTTCACCTGTACTGCATGACATATAGTATAATTTCAGTTTGTTTTTTGCCAAAGCTCTGGACCACGTGCCCAAACCATGCAGCCAGATTCCAGCCCTGCCCTCCGGCCCTCCCCAAACCTGACGTCCCCTTGCACTGAATTTGAAGCGGCTGCTTTTTTGTTTTTCATTTTAATCCCTCCCTGGCTATCTGTTGAACCCGTCCCCCTCCTGCACTCAGAAGAAATCCCTCTTCCTCCCTCGCATCTCTGCGTTACGGTATTCTGTTCTTCGTCTTATGCGCCGTGATTCCCACACATCCCATAGAGCCACAAGTGATTTCCGTGAAACACAAAATGAACATAAAAAGAAAATACTTTTTTTTTCCCATAAAAACTGAAAGCATTTATTAGGTTAAATATGGATATTTAAACTTAGTGCACACTGCCAACAGAAAAAATGGGTATATTAAAAATGACTAAATTAGATTAAGCTAAATGATGATGCTTTTAAAATCATTTTTGGACTGCCTGGTCCTGACATTGAAGATAATTTTTCTGACACTTTTTTCTACATCAACATATATATGATATATATCAATGTCAGAAGTGGGCTTGGATGAGCATCAAGATTCAGAGTTGTATTCTAATGAATGTTGTGTTTGGTCTACTTACTTCCCACAGTAGCACAACTGAGATGGCATTTGAGATGCTAGTGGGTACAGAGGGCATTATTAGTGAAATTCTGCAGTTTCTTCTGTGGAAGAGAGGAGAGCACAGACTGCATTTAAGCTGCTCTGTCAGTGACGGGACCACTGTGGTCATGTTTCAGGTCTTTTCAGGTAGAATTTACCAGACATGGGAACAAGTAATTCCTTGGCAAGTCCAAGTCAAGACACTGCAGTGTTGAGTCATTTGCCCTTGAGTACAAGTCAAATCCAAGTCTTTCTATCATTTTTGCCATCAAGTTACAAGTCATCAAATTTGCGACTCGAGTCCAATTCGAGTTGGGAGTCATATAACTTGAGTCCCTACCTATGTCAATTTTTTACCCTTAGGGATTAAGACTTGCTGCAGCAAAAACCTGCCACAGTACATCGTAAGATACGTTTTTTTATAGGCAGAGATAGGTTGAAAAAAAATGTCCACTCATGGCTGACCTCAAACTGTTTTTTATGTCCGTGTATATGCAGGAAGTGATGCATCTTTACAACAAACTATCACTGGACACCGATTTAGCCAAAAGAAAATGCAGAAAGCATGGAATCAATATACACTGAAATTATAAAATTAATACTAGAGTCATGGGATCCAAGTTAAGTCCAAGTCTCGAGTCATTTGCCCTCAAGTCCAAGTCGAGTCCAAGACTTTCCATCAGTTTTGCCGAGTTGAGTCACAAGTCATCAGATTTGTGATTTGAATCTGAGTCAAGTCGCAGGTCAGTGACTCGAGTCCCCAGCTCTGAAATTCACACCATTGTCCTTTGCTGTACCATCACTCCCAGCTTCTTAGTCAGCCAGGGTCAGGTAAGAGAGGCAGTGAGGCTGCAGGACCATCTCATTACTCCTAGGAGAGGCCTGGTGACTTGTGTCATCATTGACCTGATGTGAAATTCCTGAAGCCTGTGTCAGCTCACGCTCCTCTCACACGGCTGTCAGCCTCTGCACTCTGCCGTAGGTACTTTTGTGAAGGGCACTGCAGTGGCTCTCCTTAGCCTCCAGGGGGCAGGTCCTGACTCTGGCCTGAGGGAGGCGAACAAGATGACTGGATACTCAGCGCCGAAAATATCCCTGCGACTGGGCGAGCAGAAAAATTTAACCCCACTCAATCCCTTTCATTCTTTCAGATTTGACATCTAATTTGTGTAATTCTCCTGTTTACCCCTTTGCTGGGAATGCTGCGAGATGAATATACTGGGTCGTGCTGAACGGCACACAGCCAACAAAGACATTTTAAATGTCACGGCACTGAATGGCTAATTTTGTTCTCCTCCGGTTGACTGCACCCATAGTGGTGTTAACCTGCATATTAACTTCAATTTGCAGTGAGTGCAGTGAGTGGTACCTGAGTTTTCTGGGGGCAGGGGGCTTGGAGAGAGGACTAGCGTGTAATGTGCGTGCATACTTAGGTATTTTGGGATGTACAAGGGAGGATTTCACAGCAACACTGATAAAAGATGAAAAGATCAGATGGCTCAGCTAAAACTACATTCAAAGACATTCTTCCACATGGAAGTGGGCCAGGCGCCTGCTTCGCAGTGACACCCTGCTCTCCTACGTTATCATGACTAATGGAGTCTCCTGTTGGCACAGTGAACCATGGGCCACGACTGCAGTGGCTGCCTGTGTTATGTGAGCTGTCATCTGGAACAGGGCCCATCTGTCCACCATGCTCATGGTGTGCATGAACACACACACACACACACACACACACACACACACACAAACCCAAGTTCAGCAGAACAAAGGCCAGCCTATTAAACAAAAAAGGCCCTTTTGATAACAAATGCTGTTTTGTCTGGTTCTAAGACCTAAGGGCTCTTTTGTTCATGCACGGTGCACCGGGTGGCCCTCAATCCGCAGGCAGTACTGTGGACGACCCTGTGCCTGCCCGCTGGGTCCTTCTCCACGATAATCTCCAGTATCATCCAGCAAAAAGACTGTGGCCCTATCAACAAGACCGAAACATTGCAGCTGCCTCACTGAAGAAGCATTAACCAGNNNCCGCGTCCACCCCACCGGCGAGGAACTTCCCTGCTGACCACAGAACCAGGCTCCCTGGTTCATCTGCATAAAGCTAATGAGGGCACCAGCAAATAACTTCACGTGTTACGGGCATCGCCCTTGCAGCCTCAGCAGTAACGCGCTCACGTTCCCATCCCCCATATCACGCGCTGGCAACCCCTCTTACTTGATGTCACTCTCACGGATCCGGCTGTTGTCCAGGTCCTCGATGAACTTCTCTCCTTTCATCCAGTAGACGAGGGGGCTGACTCCGCCGCTGTAACCGAAGAAGGCCCGGCAGGTCAGGTTGACGGGGCTTCCTGCAGGAGATGCAGAACACGGTAAAGCACGCGCTCTACAAGTCACCCACGCTGAGCTTGGGCCACTGCCATCCTGCACTGAATCATAGGAGCAGATCAAGAAAACTGGCAACCCATGGCGCTCGCACAGTGCGGAAACACACGCACTGTCCACAGCAATTATGTTTCGCTATGATAATCACAAACAAATCGATGCATTTTATCCAGAGATGCTGGTTCAGAACATACAGCCTGTTAAACACCCAACAGCTGCATTTATGAACTGGCAGTGGTGTCAGCAGCTCCGACAGAAACGCTGGGGCACAAATTGGTGCTTGTGTATGAAACGAGTGGGAAGAGACACACTGCTCGGCCTAAACTGTAATTCTAATTATTGCTGAGTGACACTCAATCATAGTTCTGTGCCATGTTTGTGACATCGGGGGTAGGGGGCGACAGAAATGGGTGCTGATAGCTCCTCTCAAGCCTACGGGGGGGAAGATTCTTACACCATGCACGTCTGAACGGGACATGCTGCGCCAAGCATCCCGTATCCCTGCCTGCTAACATGAGGTGATTGTACCCAGAGATCAGTTGAGGTTAATTAATCATCTCGCAGCATCGCTGAGGACAAATTGGTGTTGATGCAGTTTGTCAAAAAACCTCACTGGAGAAACTGTTTCTCAGGTAGGAAGTTTTTCCTGTTCGAAGTGACACCCATCTGACAGACAGCTCTGACTGATTTAATCCAAATTTCATCCATCTATAAAGCAGAAAATGGAAAAACTAAAAACAAAAGAATTCAGCATTACAAGCATTACTCCAAGTTAAAACATGCGCAAAAAAAAAAAAAACACGCAACTTTATCAGTCATTCATCTCACGTTTTGGTACTGATGCCAACATACACTTAAGATAACCAATAAAACAAAATTAGGGTGCCATTTTTAAACAATACCACTCCCTTCCACAAGGGGTCACTGTAGATTTACAAAGGCAACATCCGGTCGAAGGATTATGGCGGCAGCAGCGGGGAGACGTGTAGAAAGGGGTCCTGCCTGCTTTCCCTCTGAGTATCACATTTGCACAGTTAGGTTGAGACTGGCGTTCCTGCTGGTCACACCTCTCCCCTGGCACAAGGCACACTGTCGCCACTGTCCATAGGCATCTAATTGATTATACAAGCAGGTTCGGGACTTTCTTCCTTTTTCTTGCTCACGGCTTTGGAAACGGGATTAAAACGCTGCGCATTAAACTCCCAGTAAGTGCAGTGCTGCCTCACAGCAGGCTTTCTGGATATTATGCTCACATTGGCTGGGAAGTAGCTGCACTGCCACTTTATGTTATTTTTGTCGGCACATGCGAATTTTCTAAATTCAATTCGAACACAACTCGCTGTCCGGCTCCCTCCTGCTCTCTCCCTCCCTGCTTTCCCTGTGTTTTCTTAAGCCCGTCTTAGTCATACTGCCAAAACGCTGTAGCCTTCGACCAGCAGTGCCATCAGCCTGGAAACGGGGACGTCAGCTGGATTCTTTCTCACGAAAACCTCTCCCACAGTCCTGCAAAGTTTAAGACAATATATGCGTGACCCAGCACTGCTGCCTCACACCTCCGGGACGAGGGTTCGAGTCTCTGCCATGGCTCCAAGTGTGGATTTTGCATGCTCTCCCCGTGTTGTCGTTGGGTTTCCTCCGGGTACTCTGGTTTCCCCCCCACAGTCCAAAAGCATGCTGAGGTTAATTGGAGTTCCGAAATTGCCCGTAGGTCAGCAGAAATTCCATGAAATACAAAGAGGCAAGATTAAGAAATATTTATGAGGGACACAGGGCTGTTAGGAAATCATTAGTGGGGGTAAAATGATAAAGATTCGGGAACAGCATGGAGCTGGATCCGCTCACTGATAAAACCAACCCATCTCTTTATTGTCCTGGCTATTTATTTCTGTGTTCAGTGTTACTACAATCATATATCTGGAAGAAGCTACCACTTTCCTAAAATGGATTCATATTTATATTTTATTATTTAGGATATCAATGGTAGTTTTAAAACTTCAGATTAAAGTGTTTCAGGTTTTTATCAGTTAAAGGCTTGTAACCATTAATAGCCCGTTATCAGTATGGGTGTAGCTGAATAAAATCACCACTGAAAGTAACAGACTCAGTCATGACATGCATTCAGTTAGCCTTCATAAAGGAGACTGACCAGCTCATATTGTGGGTACGGTGAAATAAATAAAACCCGTTACTGGTCTAGTACTGTCGTCGTCTTTTATTCACCATCCTTGAGTTGCTCAAACACTGTAGGCCCCGTCTCTGCAGCCTGGCTCCTGTATCCGCCCCCTTGCTCCTGTTTTGTCACCTGACCAACTGCATGCTAATTGGTCTGCTGGCTGAGTCCCTTCTCAGGTCTTCTGGGAAATGTAGTGCTGGAAGGAGCATTTATGTTACTCTGCCACTGTACTCACCAGAAGCACTACATACAGTCAGCAGCCACTGATACATAGCTGGGTTTCTGTCCCATGCTATCGCTCTCCTTCTCTGTGTCATTCTCTGTGTCTCTTTGTCTGTCTCTGCCTCTCTTCAAATAATTCAGATAACTAAACCAGCATCGTCACTAACCCACTGCACACAACAGCAGAATTCACGATCAACAAGTCTGAGGTTGAAAAATCAAACGTCCATGACATTCAAAGGCTTCTTCTGCTCAGAAAACTATTCATTTATTCATTCATCATTTCGGCATTCACACTTAGTCTATTGTGCTGTTGCCTTTATGGCTTTTTAAAGAAAAGTCTCTCTCTTGCCCTAGTCTTCCTGCTCAAAACAAAGAAGAAACAATGCAGAATCTGTCCTTTTTACTGATCAATGCACCAGAGGTTTCTGGGAAAACAGCTGCTCATGGAGAGCAAAGATTTTTGGAAATAGTGTTTGGTTTTCTGTTCTTTGCAAAAGTAAACTTGCTACATCTTTGCCTGACTTATGAAATCAAGCCTCAGTAGTGTGTTGTGTATATCACAGGGGCCTAGATCCCATATCCCACTGGTCCACTCTCGCCACACTGGCAGCAGCACTGAATTCTCGTCAGGCTTTTTGATCTGACATCTGGTCTTGCCGGGGATGGGGGGGGGGTCTTAAATTCATCCCAGAGGAGCTGTTGACACAAGATTTGGCTAAATGGCTCCCTGAAGTGCTGGCTAGGGAGCTGGGGAGGTGACCCAAGGGCTATGAGTTCGAACCACAGCTGCAACACCATTGGAAACAAGCACAAAAACTGCTTGTTTTCAGTTGTATGACGTTAAGACACACACATCATCTCCAGCTCTGCACCAAGACGCACTTCATCAGGCTCTGTGATGCGGTGAGGCAGTTGGGCTCACTCCTCTTTCAGATGCTCCTATGAAAACCTCTCACGTTAACTGCAATTCTATATCCCGGCAATTTTTATAAGTTTTCATGAAAGTAGAACAACAGTAGGCCCCCTTCTGGGTAACAAGCATGACTCCCTAACCTTCAGGCGTGTAGACTGTCAGATACCTCCCCCCCGGATGACTTTTGCCAAACAAAAGTCATTTTTTCACCCAGGGAAGCTCATGGTTGGCCCCTGGGGGTAAATATCCATCTGGCTCTGTCACAGCTGCTCTCTGAGGATTTGACATGGATACAGAGCAGAGTCTTTAATGGATACAGGTACCTGCACTTTGCCTATCGGAAAAAAAAAATGTTGTAGACATGGCTGTCTATGCAGGCAGATTTTAAAGAGATTTATCAGCACTTACTGGGCACTTATGTCAAAGCGCGGTTTGATCCCCGCTATTCCCTGAAAGCCTACATACGTATTCATATTTAAATGGCCAGAGTCTCTCTCTCTCTCAGCTGGGTTTGCCATCTCTTTCATTTGTGTACTGCTTAAATTCACCCGACTAGGGCTGCGGTTAAGAGGCTATTTAGCATAACAGATGTTTCGTGTGGCATGCCTGAATTGAGATAACCTTGGTGATTCCTAAAAAAAATAGCACACGTCTCAGAGCCGGGACACTTAAGCCCCGCCAATCCATTTAATTAAAACAATTGAAAGGCCCACGGAAGCAGGGAGGGAAATGAATAAACAAAAGTGAGTTCAATTATGAGCTTGTGCCGCTGGGAGTGTTTTAGAGGACTTCATGTAGCAGGAATTCAACTAAGGGCAGACGAGCGACAAACACATCGTGGTCACTCACATTTCAAACTGGGAAGAATAGCTGTGCGATTTATAGCCAAAGAGCATTCATTTCTCAATAAAGATATCAGAATGGGGTTTGGAGTGTCCACACAACACTGTATAAAAAAATCCCAGTTAATTAGTGTGTTTAAATTCAAATCCCAGTCGCGACTTACGGAAGCAGAAGAGCTGAGGAAGGCCAGTAAACACCAGTAGAGAAAAACAACAGCTGGTGTCTTCGGAGTATTGTCAAAGAGCTGGGAGTGATAACCAGTACTAACCAGACGGGCACCCGGAAAGCACAGAGTTAACTAGCCAGGGGTGCAGTGCATTAAAGGTCCACAGGAACTCCACCATCATCTCCATGACTGGTGACCTGTCTGCGATCTGCTCTGCTTTTGAAAGGAGGAGAGGATTCATCACCCACACGCCTGCGGAGAAGCAGGTTTCAGCTCAGAAGACCAGATTGCCCCTTTGCAGCCTTATAAAATGAATTTTGTGGTTGATGGGGGGCGGGGGACGCCAGTGCATTACACTGGTCTCGCTGTGGCTTTAGAGGCTCATGATCATGCTACTTAACCTACTATTCAATGACGGACTCCAGGCCTCGTTAACAGCGCAGATTCAGGGTCAGTGGTCCTCCATACCATGGGGGCCATTGCATTTCCTCAATTTAAAAATAGTACTTTAATAGCTGCATGTTATTTTTTCTTGCTGCGCTTAACAAATATTGACTTTGCATGGCTTAAATGTTTTTTAAACAGAGGGAAGTACATTCACAGTAGCTGAAAGGTTTGCCAACATAAAATCACCATAGTAATTCAGGATGGAGTTACGCTTACTCAGGAATTTTGAGTGTGCATTTTGGCTGTGCATGAACAGAACCTGCCATCCGTTTAAATGCTTTTTAAAATCAGCTTAGCGACAGTGTGGGTATCTGTCCATCTGTTTACCAATATTTGGCTATTATTAGAAAGGAAACTATAGAAATGTATAGCTTGTTTCTCATATTCATCGTAAATATTGATCAGATACTTTTATCCAAAGCGACATACATTTTTTAAAAACAGCAGGGTCAGCCAGTCTCAGGAGCGATTGGGGATTAAGGGCCTTGCTCAAGAACCCAATGGTGACATCACTCTGCCAACCCTGGGATTTGAACTGGCACCCTTCTGATTGGGAAGGTCTAATTGGGATGGTGTGAACTGGGACTTCGCCAACTTGCTCATCTGACTTCCTCTGCTGCCCCCTGGAGGATGGGCTCCCCCTTTGAGTCTCATTCCTCCCAGGGTTTCTTCCCTTCTGGGGAGTTTTTCCTTGCTGCTGTCGCCTCCGGCTTGCTCACTGGGGGCTTTGGGCAGGGATGCTGTAAAGCGCTTTAAGACAATGTAATGTTGTGAAAAAACGCAATACAAATAGAATTGAATTGAACTGAATTGAATTGATCACAGTCACAGTGTCCTGGCCTGTGGAGCCATGCATTACACCCTTACATTTGTGAACGTAGACCAACACATTTTCTAAGCTGACGATCCTTTTCAATAGAGTATTATTAAGTACTGATGTCAGTAATGAGAGGTATAGCTGTAGTTTTCCACGTGGCTCTAAGTGCTGCATGGTTTACTTTCCACATTAGCACAGAATCAATAGCCATGCTGAGTGAAGCGATGCGTTCTCACCTGACGAGCGGGACTCATGCTTAATAAACAATAAAGTAAACAGAGCCGCTCGTGGGAAACACTCCACCAGTGGCAGGCCTCTCTGCCTAAAGACTGCCCAGATATGACCAGTGACATCGGACACAACAGACGCCGCCCGAGGAAGACAGTTTTGCAATCTTGTTGTCACTCTTGAAGCTTCCCCCCTCGAATCAACAGATCGATAATATCCACTCCTCAGTTAGATTCAGATTTCCCTGGAAAAAGCTCACAGCATCAGCTCAGTTTTAAAAAAACTCCACAGCACATTTTAGCTGGGTAAGCTGTTTATCACTCTGTTGTTACGCTGACTGTCCTCTAGAAACAGCCTTTGGCTCCCAGAGCCTCTTAACACCACCTCAGTGTAACTGTTCTGTGCGTCTGTCATGCTACAGTCCTTATTTGCTAAGTGCTTTGGGAAATCTGTTGGGAAGGACAGTATATAAAAATAAACTGAATTTAAGAAGTAGGCCTGTCAGATGTGAAATCCAGCACTGCTGGACTGGACCTGAAGTTTGCGTGCCAGTTGGCAGGTGATGTCACACGGCTTTGGGTAAAATGTCAGCCTTCACACGCAAGACATTTTTTATATACAGTGGTACCTTGGTTTGTGAGCATGATTCGTTCCGGAAACGTGCGTGTAACCCAAAGCACTCGTATATCAAAATAAATTTTCCCATAAGAAATAATGGAAACTCAGATGATTCGTTCCACAACCCAAAAATATTCAAATAAAAATGATTAATACAAAATATAAAGTAAAAATACATAAAACAAATTAACCTGCACTTTACCTTTGAAAAGAATC
>JAODJU010000079.1:580341-596538 GCA_026776725.1 Gnathonemus echidnorhynchus
CTGCTATCTGTTGGCTCACTGGAATCTTTTTCTTTTTGTGCGACTTTAACAAGGAACCTATCCAATGACAGCCGCTTCTGCCTCCTTTCCGATTTTGCAGAAATGTGGACATTGCATTGTCGTTAAACAGATTCATCGCTCGCACTGCTACGCCCTTATTTGGGTGGTGCTTTTCTACTAAATTTTGAAAATATGAGTGAGGGACGCCGACTGAGACCAAGCATGGGGGACGATTACCCACAATCCCACAGTGAGAGAGAGAGAAGAACCATCGGCTCAGATGTGATCACGTGACGCTCGGCAGGCAAAGCGTATACATAATACTTGTATTGCAAGACCTCACTCGTTTATCAAGTTAAAATTTATTAAAAATTTGTGCTCGTCTTGCAAAACACTCGCAGACCAAGTTACTCGCAATCCAAGGCTTTACTGTACTAACACATGCATTTGGTGCTGGATGCGTTAATGTTTACACATTTTCAGCTATTTGGTTGGAACAGTCAAGAAACTGCTGCCTTTTATCTGCCTTCGAAAACCATTTCAGTCTAAGAGAATTATTATTCCTGTCACACAAAAACAGCCTGGGCCCCTATGGTAATACAGCGACAAGATTATATTTGTTATAATTTGTCAAATAAAATGTACCTTTTGACATATGACTGACAAATTCTAACTGCATAGATAAACTCTGAAAGGATCTTGACTGCCTGGTATTTCCAATTAGAGATATAAATAAATATGTCTCAGCCATGCGGTTCGGAGCGACGAAAATCTTTTGGCGCAAGCAGAAACTCGCTCTGTGTCACTGGGAACGTTAGTCAGAGAACGGCATCATCCCCCGGATAATGTGGGGCTAGATGGCAATGCAGAGAACATCCTTCCCTGTGAGGGACATTGAAGGTTTTCTGGAGAAGCCGTTAGCATCCCATAGGGCTTAGCCAAGCTGAAGGCTTGAAATGATTGGCTCTGATAAATAACAGGTGATACCATCCGTTTTCTGTTTCATGGTTGATGGGTGTTTTCAATCAGGAAGTGCTAATTACTGATGATGTACATTTAGCTCAGTTGGTGAGGGTGATTAGTGATGTATTCTTAATATGAGCCTGTTATATCTGTGAGGGCACAGCAGCTATGGTACATATCACATGATGGCCTCTCTGTTCGCTTCTGTATTCAAGCGTCAAGGTCCGAGAAACACAATGCAAATTCTTGTGCCCCAGTGGCAGGGGAGGGGACAGGCGCGTGGGGGACAACAGCACACACAGCAGTGGAATAAGAGACGCTTTCCTCAATGTCAGCCAAAGCATGGCATAAGACCCAGCATTGCAAGAAGGGAAGAGGCATGTACAGACCTACTCTGAAAAAGTGCGTATAACCGTCATGCTGTTACACACGAGTCAGAGTGGTCCATAATGTTCCACTGCGCAGAAGAAAACTTTCATCGCATAAGAAGGTTTCTTTCTGAAAGCAATAGGAGCTCTTCACAGATATGTAATTTTATGGACTGCTGGAAGCAGCTGTAGCTAACGCTGTTTGACTGAACAGTCGTGGTAACCAGTAGTGATCACGTCTCGTGCATGCGTGTGTACCAAGAAAATGTTCTTAGCAGTGAGCGAGAGCGGTCTTAATTATCCTCGCTGACATTTTGCCGGCATCTTCGTTTACTTAGTAGATTATGTTATTTTAGCTAATTGAGCTCTCATCAACTCTGCTGAGACAATCTTCAATCTCTGATTGCAGAGAAAGGCTCTCACTCAGATGATAGTAAAAAACAAACAACACCAATCAGTCTTACAAAATTCACAAGGGTTATCTAAATCCTCGGCCAGTGCCTTGGATTTTTCACTGCCTGTCTGTCTAATATATAACCTCTCATTCTAATTTGTGCCCCAAAATGTGGAAGAGACCCTTTCAATTTGGCCTCCTTCAGCACACAACCAGAGGTAAACAGCAGTAGCTCTTTAATATTCTCAGTGTTTCTGTGCTTTTTCTTATTTAATGACACTGAGCTCGCTGAATGGTAATTATGGGTCAAATCCATCTACTGGGGAGCAGAAGAAAGACCTGCCAAACACTGAGAAATAAAAGCTTCTCATGTTCGAAAAGCAAAAACTTCACCTGTCCAGAGCTTTTATGCCAGTCGTGATTTATTGCCGACAGTGAAAGACAAATTAGTGGATTTTCACTGAAGGAGATCCTGGTACCTGTGCTCTGGGATTGACTCTGCACCTACAATCTACTGCCCATTTGGAGAATAATCCACAGATCCTCCACTTGCCTACTTTAACACTTTAAACTGAATATCAGGCAGCTTATGAGGTCTTTCTGAAAGTTTTCACCAACTGTCTCAACTTATATTCTATAACCATATTAAACCCGCATGATCACAGGAATCTGTCTTCCTCCATCTGCCCAAAATATCTACATTTAAAATAGTTTCGGTCATAAGCTTTCAGATATATAGCATAGCAACACTGACACACAACCTAGTCCAACTGGCATGAAACATCAGTACTAATATCAATATCTAGACTAGATACCGTTATATATTTTTATCCATTGAAAAAAGTATTTGTCCTGCTCATTTCTAAAACACATATATTACTTTAATGTTACTCCAGAAGTGGGGCAGCATGGTGATTAGCACTGTTGCCTCACACCACTGAGACCTCAGTTCGAGTCCACGTGTTTGCATGTTCTCCCGTGTCGTCGTGGGGTTTCCTCCAGGCACTCCGGTTTCCCCCCACAGTCCAAAAACATGCTGAGGCTGACTGGAGTTACCAAATTGCCCATAGGTGTGGGTGTGTGAGTGACTGGTGTGTGAGCGTGCCCTGTGATGTGTTGGCACCCCATCCTGGGCTGTTCCCTGCCTTGTGCTTGTAGCTCCCGGGATAGGATCTGGACCTCCTGCGACCCCGAACAGGACAAGCACATGGAGAGATGGATGGGTCCTCTTGAAGAAGCTGAGTTGGAAATTCCACTATGACTGGCTCCCCGAAGCTGCAGGCTGGACACCCTACACTAACTTCTCCTCAAGACTGCTGACTTTGGTAGAGATTCTTTACTTTTCTCCCTTCTAACCAAGATGTTTTCCCTCTGCCACTGCTCCACAGGAGCTTCTGTGTGGCAGCTTTGAGGTTTATCTTCCTCGCTTTTCATTTTTGGAGACAGTAATGCAGGCCTGTTAATCCTCAACAGCAACCAAGCTAGTGGCGACACACACGGTGCCCAATAAGTAATTAAACCGGGGGGTATTTCTCTGGTTCCTGACTAGTGTTCGGGTGCGTGTGCCATTGCTGGTTCTGTGGGATACGGTTTCTGTCCTCCACTGAAATCTTCAGGATCTTTAAGTCTTTGTCTGGCCGCAAGAACAAACACGGCAATGAATGACAGGAGCTTACATTGTCTAATTAAATCAAACCTCACTTGTTTTCTCTCTCTGCCTTCTCTCCATCGTTCATGCTCGCTAATTCTCTCTCTCAGGTTGCTTGACATCTTTCCTCTCACCGCAGGCTCTGCTCATCCATCTGATTATCAGGGTTGCCGACTTTGGTCAGTTGGCCAAAGTGAGATTTATAATTTGAGACAAGTCTGCCCACACATGCACACGCATTTACATGTATGTAACAGTTGTATTACCTTGTAAGTCGTCTGTAGGTTTTGCAAACTACCCCAGTGCTTTTGATGTAGCTAATTTTAAATTTATAATGGAATAATACAGATTTGCTGTAAGATTTCTTCCCTGAGCGTGAGAGTCTGAAAGCGTGAGTTGTCACACCAGATGTGTGTGTGTTGGATTATTTTCTTACAATAAGCCTTTAGGATTTAGCTACACAAAACTGCAGGGGGGCCACACTGAAGCCCAGCAAGGGGAGAGCGAAGGAGGGGCGGCAGCCAGGCTGAGGCCCGAGATGAGCGTTGAGGGAGCTGTCTGTCACCTCGCAGGGCTTGATCTGTGCTCAAGTGGACCCTGGGTCTAAGACGCCTCGGAAACGGGAGACGGCAAGCTGCTCCACCACCGGCTCAGTCTGGCCTGCTGGGAGACACCACTTCTATCAACAGGCTGCTGGGAGTGACACCTGCAGATTATAGTTTAATAAGAGAGGGACGTCTTATCCTTGCCCTCTGTGTTGTCCTCCTGCTCAGGAGACAGCAGCTGATAAAGAGGCTGACTGGATTGGAGTGTCAGTAAGCCCGGGCGGATATCACACAGACAGCTCCTCATGCCTAACGCTCCGGGGCTGTACTTTGCCAGGAGTTACCCTGGTTTCCAGGGGCATGACCAGGAATGGGGGAGGGGGGCATCCCCCTTTGCCTCCTCTGAGTGGTGTCCAGATCCCCGAACGTGCACTTTTGCCCTTGGCTTTCCGGATGGAGTTTTGTTGGTGCTAACCAGATGGGCCAGGCCCAGCTCCAAGCTGGCAAAACGACACAAAGCAGCACCTGTCTCAAGGCCAGACACATTTTTATGGGTCAGATCACAGTGACTGGCAACACAGTGACATGCAAGGTCTGCGCTGGCCAACCAAAACCTGCCTGTGAAACACAATATCTCCTAGAGGGGACTCAGTATGGATCATTTTTTGATGTATGAGGGTTTGTTTATACTGGCAGACACTCATACATTGGTTTTTAGGAGACGGGACAACAGCATACAGTAGCTCCTAAAACGGTTTCAGCAAGTTAAATATCTGTATAAAATGGGAAGACTGCAGGACCGAAAGGTATGTAAGTGTGTAGTGACAGAGACCTCTACAGAGGAATCCCCACAGATACAGTTATTGTCTATTGGATTTTGTCTGTGAATCTACAAAATAATCCAGTAAGAGTAATAACAACAATAGCAATGATGAGCTTTTCAATATGAACCTCAGCTTGCTGGACAGGTAGCCCATGACTACCTGCTGGACAGGTTGCCCATGACTACCTGCTGGACAGGTTGCCCATGACTACCTGCTGGACAGGTAGCCCACAACTTGTGGCTAATTGATTAAAACAGCCTGGAATTGGCCCCCATTTACTCTTTATCACAAAGAGTTTCCACTGGCTGCCGAGAAGCCTGCGTAGCTTATCCGGCCGCTTTTCCAGCTTAGGAGCAGCAGTTCAGCCAGAAAATACACGTTCACTAATCTCCTCTTTAGCCCCACCCTGCTTACCCATTCGCCAGTGCGGCCGCGGACGCCGAGCAACTTGGTGAAGGGTTTTAGAGCCGTGGGTAGATTGGGAGAGTGCAAAGTGGAACAGGCTACACATTTTCAGGTCTGACTCAACGGGTGATTAGGGGTCTGTCTCATCACAGCAAGGATCTGACTAACAAAATGGCTATATGCATAGCTACTCAACATTATAAATTCTCTCCTGCCTTCAAGATTTCTCATAATTACTCTCTCAGAAAGATCCAGCCTGACTGTCTCAGCACTACCTCATATTATTTCTAACGATGACCGACTTCTTCCATCTCCAAAGTGTTTGGAGGGACTGCTAGGAAAACTATTATTATTATTATTATTATTATTATTATTATTTTACTAGTTTTATAAATATTTTGCACTATATAAAAAACACAATTACAAATAAAAGAAAATACAATATAAAAATCCTAAAAAGTAGGGAAAATAAAAATATAAAGAAAACAAACACAGAAAACAAAAGTATCAAACAGATGCATTTAGTGAAACGAGCATTCGTGCACGAGTGCATTCAGAAAGACAGGGAGCTTCAGGATGAAAAAAACCAGAGAAGCTGTGAAGCGACAGTCACCACATATCTTCATGGAATTAAATGTGTCATTTTTCTCTCAAATACTGTTTCAGTCAGCGTAGAGCGCCGAGGCCCCGGTGAGGGCCGACTCCTCTCACGGGACTTAAATCGCTAGTAAATCACTCTCTGTTTCCCCCTCGCCTCTTTCTGCAAAGCTCAGCGCTCGGAGAGATGCCCAAATCATCCATCAGTATGTTTTTTCTAAGCAGGCTCTTAGTTTTGCATGCTGAGGGGACAGTGGACGGGCCGACCTCATCACCTGCGTGCTGTAAGATTGGTTTATGTTCACGAGCTGGAGAAATGGGATCAACAGCACTTTAAAAGGCAGGGAAGGTGAGACGGGCAGATGGATGAGGAACCGTGAGCAGGTTTTTAAAGAAGAAATGCGGTCACGCACAGAGACTGGTTCACATTTCTGAGTAGAAGGCTCTGCATTTCATATACCCAAATTAGACCAGGAGATACAGCCATTTGTAATCAAACATGGTCCTTGATTTCCACTGTAACTGACTGTTGTATCCATACAGAATATAAATAAATGCTTTGCTTGTGACATCACGATCTGAAAAGTGTAGGAGTCAGGTTGTGGAAAACTCACTGGTCCGTTGGCCAAGATGTCCTGTCCAGCCAAAGGGGTCGCAGAGTACCTAAGCACCCCTGGCCTCAGTCCGCTTGCCATCTTTCCTGCGATACACTTGCATGTCCCCTTACTATACCAGATTTCTTCGTTGCAGAGGTTGCCAAGGCAACCCTGCACAGGTTGAGCTGACTGAACACAAAACCTTGTCCTTATCAATTTTCTTACATAAAAGAACCGACCGTTCTCCTCCTTAAACAAGGATAAGGAGAGATTAGAGGAGGTTGCGGGAGGTACAGAAAGTTTATTAGGTCCCTAACCACATAAAATCAGTCTTGATAAACAGAGGCACCAGAAACGCCTCTAAAATGAACAACACTAGTTTTTTTTTTTTCTTTTAGTGTTCACTTACCCAACGGCAGGCAACCCTGATCCCAGAGTGCCAGGATCTAGCAGGTTTTGCATCCTACCTGGTCTCTGTGGAGCCACAGCAGACCTCAGGCAGATAGGAACTCATCAGGTAGGACGAAAAACCTGCTGGATGCCAGCACTGCAGGATCAGGGTTGCCTAGTCCTGCACTAACCCTAACCCACAATGCCACAAACTCAACATTCAGGGAACGGAGTTTCTGTGGCAGTTTTCCTTTATTATGATTCACAATCTGAATCAATACTTCCAGTCTTTCCCCACTCTTTTTACAAGACCAGAAGGGTGGGGTCATGGTCTTTTCACTTAGGGCGGCTCAAACAATGAAGGCAGTTCAAACCTGTGGAGCAGTTTAACTTAAGTATTGAAGTGGAGAAATTTGGTGTCTGTATTGATTCTTAAAAACTATCAAATGGAGGTGATGCAAATCACCAGTTTACTGCTAACCACAGGTAAATATGTCACACTAAGCAGGCGGCCTGTGTCAGGGGGCGCGATTACAATATCTCAGAAGGAGAAGCTACTTTTCTGGAGACTGTTTAACAATAAGTGAATGACACCATGCGTCTATAATCAATGATGTAAAAATGATGTGTGAAATGTTGCACAATATGTGAGAAGCAGACAATTAAGCTACCCATGGGACGGGGACACACAGTTGGCTTCACTGTTTCTGCTCTTTTTGGTTCCTGTCAAAACCTTAAGCGGCTTCTCTTTAGATGAGACTAAAGGCTTTGAAAAGTGAATGGTGCCGAGGATGAGCCATGCAGACCACCTGCCGCAGCGGCCCCTCGATGTGCCAGCGCCTGTGCGGAGCAAAACCTGCAAGGACTGGTGACTGATCCAGAAATCCCCAGGCATTCCTGTGAACCTCTGGACTCCCGCATGGACAACAACAGGATTTTATTTTATTTTTTTGCATGATCAAGCCCGTCTAAGAGATATCAAAGCGCCATGGGTGACTCAGCTGCACCCCGGTTATGTCGCTGGCTGAACATGATGATGGAGATTAAATTTGTTCGTGAGAGTGTCGAGGGGAATTACGCGTATCATCCAACCGTCCGTACATCTGCCCATCTTCTAACCACATATTCTGGTCAGGATCTCAAGGTTCCTGGAATCTATCCAGGCAGCACGGGGCACAAGGCTGGGGTACGCCCTGGATGCAATACCAGTCCATCTTAGGGCTCATACTTGTACATACCCATCTGGGACATTTAGACATAGCAATTAGCCTTATTGCAAGTGTTTATGCTGCAGCAGGAAACCCACCTGACAGCAAAGAGCATGCAAACCCCCAAAGAGTGGAAGCTCTTTTGTTGAACTCGAACATCAACCATGGAGATATGAGGCAACAGTATTGCCCGCTTAAAGCACTGTGCTGCCCATTACGCATATGATTTTTAGAAAAGTTGCTTTAAGACTCTTTCCTTCTTACTCACTTGTGTGGGGGGGCATCCTTGTCATTTTCCAACAAGAAAAATGCATATGAAGAGAGCAGCAGGTTTAGTCGCTGCAACATCTCAGATCGAACCGCTTTCCTGGCCAGATGCTTGTGTCACATTCCGATCGTGCCGCTCCTCCTGTGTGCCACATCCCCTCGTGTGGAATGCCCATGTTACCAGCTGCTCCTAGTCCTGTCTGATTACGTTTCTGTATTTAAGTGCTTCCCTGTTAGTCTTTCCCCAGTCCTGTCATTGAAGTGTTGTGAAGTCGCTACCTGTTTTGCCCCGTATGCCTCTTCGTTTGCCTATTAAATCCCTCATTCCCCAACCCTTCTCCTTCTCCTGCATCCCTGGTCCGTGCTCCCCGTGTTATGACAGCTTGTCCTGTAATTCCCCTGCACAGCTGTCTGTAGATGGTAGAGGATGGGCCCCCTGGCCCTGGCTACATCACGTAAGAGGTTTTTATGGGAGTTATTAATTATAGTTATCTGCCTAAAACTTGCTGATGAGCTAATGTAAAAATACAGGGTTTTCGAACAGATTACAGCTTATGTGAAGAAAAGCCTTATATTCAGTTTTCACTGGAGACACGTGTCTTTGGTTCGAATAGCCTAAAGTTTATACTGAGTTTGGAGCGATCAATCAATCAATCAATCAATCAATCAATCAAATCATACCACTCATTTGGAAGAAGTTGACACTGAAACTTTCTGACCCATGGCAAAAAAAAAAAATGAAGAGAGCTACAATGCTGGAGCCACGTGGCGCCTCCTACTGGCCGCTGATATGGGCGGGAGTTATGGATGCACACTCGGGGACGTCGACCACTGGGGCCGCAGAATGGAGAGGTTTGTGCACTGCGACCTGCCAGCAGGGGGCTCGCTTTCTAAATGAGCACAGTTGGCTGAGCTTGCGATCATTTTTGAGGTGGTGCAGCCTGTGGGTTAGAGACTGGCTTACAGACGGTGCCCCTACTGAACATCGTCTCAGCGCAGCATGACCTTCAGCCCCCTCCCCCCTGCTTCCTGGTGCCACATACCCACTGTGTCTGCATTTCCTTCTTCTTTATCAGAGACCTATAGCCCCTTTTGTACAGGATGTTGACAAATGACAAGTAGATTTATCAGATTTTTCTTGGGGCCCCAGAAAAGGGTGGGCTAGCCTTGATCACACTGGCAGCCACTCCACTCTGCACCAAGCTCTCTACTCAGCACCCCATGCTCCTCTCCAAGCCAAAACCAAAGTTTTTACTATTTTATCCATAAAACTCTTGTTCTTTCACAAGCGCTGCTTGTTAAAAGGAGCCTCCCGTCTTTTCCTCTCTTATTCTTTGGCTGTTTGCATACGCAGCAGAACACAATTTCAGCTTCACTCAAAAGGAGCAAAATGCCCGATAAGTGAAATCCTGACAAACAAATTAATTAGGCTTAATAATCAGTGTAGTAGAACAGCCGAGGATGCAGACACCGCCTTGTTAACAGCGGTTCTCGCGGGTTCCTCGGGCCTTCACACAATGGCGAGATACTGTTCAAGAGCAGCAAGTGACCTGGGCTGACCAGCACTCTGACGCCTGGAACACAGCGAGCTGATTTTTGGCCAGCGAAGGCAGTCGGGCTACCGATGAGAGTCAGCGACTGCCTGAACGCCAGCATGTGTTCAGCGCGGCTGAACACGGTTGGCCCTGTTTGCGCTGCTTCACCCGACTGAGCATGTTAAATCGGCATCGGAGCTACTTGGCGAAATGGAGCCCTCTGTTTGGGGCTCGTGTCAGCCGTGCCGGGGGGCTCCTGTGCAAATTTTCACAATTGGCGAGAGAGGATGGGAGCCAATCGTTCATCGCCCTTTGTTGGAGCCAGTTTTCTGCCGTTGGCTTGTTTTACACGTAGCTTTACTCTAAACAATGGACTTGGGATAATATTTCATAAAGCTGCGTTTTTTCCCCCCACATGCACACAGTAACTGAGGAGCCGGCAGAAAATCGAGCACAAAACACTGAGTCTCTTGACCTGCGTAACATGAGCTGCAGCGCTGGCCTGTCCCTTAACACCCAGGCCAAGAGAAAGAAGGGGAGGGCCAATGACAGCCCCCACAAGGGGGCGATAAACCTTTGCTGACCAAACTGGCTAGGAGACTGGAAAGTAATGAGCAGCGCAGGAGTGAGAATCACCAGATAGCTAACACTCCACAGTTGTGCTGGGGCATGACACTTCCTAGGGCGAAACCCCAGATGATTCTGTGGGCCGCTCAAGCGAGGTACCGAAAAAGTGTCCTGTCACTCCAGCCACGCTCTCTCCAAAAACGCTAACTTCTGCAAAAAAAAAAGAGGAAAAAAAAGACGACAGTAACTTCCCTGTGCGTCTGGCACATTCAGCAGAAGTGTGGGGGAAGGGTCCGACGGCGTGGCTAGAAGCTCCGGGTTTGTGCTGCCGTGGCGACTGGGGACTGGGGGAGCATCGTTTAATTGCGGATTTGCAACACAAGCGAAATGGGGAGGGCTGGGGGTGGCGGGGGGGGCGCTGCTTCCACTCTGCCATGTTCAAGTGAATTTAAATACAAGCTCTTCAGCAAATCTCAGCACCGACAACCGACCTGAACTTCTGCAATACTTCAGGAGCAGCATCTACTGAATTCTCAACCCAAGGCGGCATGTCAGATGATGATTTTTAACTTTAATTCAATATAAAAATTCTCTATTTTATACATGGCTAATTTATACACATGAAACACATTCTACTGACATAATCTGACATGAGATGTATACTGTTTAAACACGGCATGCATAGTCAGAATTTCATGATTTTAAGACGGCAGCTACCTCCACGATTAAACTGTAGTTTCACTGGCCATGAATGAAGGGGATAATAAAGACATAAAATACAACATAAAACGTCTACAATCCGGCCTTATCAGTTTCGTCCCATAGTTATACATTCAGCGCTTCCACAGCGAGCAGGAGTGCGGTTCACGTGAAAACAGCGGCAGACTCACTGCCATGAGTTTTACACACGCAGCGAGGAGCTGATAGATTGGGGCTAATTCACTGCGGAGCAGGTTTCTATAGAAACATGAAAAGGTTCACTTAAATTCCCCTCCATTCCTCCGTCTGCTCGGGTACGGGGACGCCAGGATGGATTTATAATTAACACAGGAGCGCTAACGAGAAAGGGGGAGAGAGAGAGAGAGAGAGAGAGAGAGAGAGAGCAGGCTTTCGCTGGGCTCTACCTGTCATTAGCTATGGCTTCTCCTCGTTCATCTTGCTACCTGCTTGTTAGCATGCTGAGATACCACATTCTCTCTCACATGGGTCAGTCAGCTTGGCGAAACACGGTCAGGTCCTGTAAGGGTAGCTCAGATAGGCTCTTCCTTAATTAGGCATTAATTAGGATGTATTGATGAACATCCAGACATGGATAATAAACAGAGCCATGTTAACAGTCCAGGGTTGCCAACTTGGGTCAGCTGGCTGGTGTGAGATCTTCAACTTACATTCACATGTATGTAACAGTTTTATTGACTTCTGTAGGGTTTGCAAAGTACCCCAACGCTTTTCATGTCGCTAATTTGAGTTTTATGATGGAATGATATATATTTGCCGTAAGATTTCTTGCGTGAGCGTGACAGTCTGAAAGTGTGAGTGTCATGCCAGATGCGTAAGAGCTGGGAACCCTGACAGTTTGGGAGAATGTGACATACTGGTAGAGTTCAGCACATGAAATCCTCATAAAGTAGGGCAGAGAGATGAGTGTCTGGTCTTCTGGATTAAAAACATCGCTAATAACCCAAAGTTATTATTTTTTTCCTTTCCTCCTTTTCTATTGACAATGACTATCTACCTGGGGGTTAGAACATCTTCATCTGTGGCACTCAGAGTGTGATAAAGTCATCCTGTCCTGGTGAGGGACTCCACTTTAAAATAACCTCCATAATCATGGTAATAAGCCTGAACTTGGAAATCCAGAGGCAATATGAATAGAAGGTATATGGGGGTGTATCTTCTGCCAACTGTATGTCCTGTGATTATATGTTCACACTGTGATTTTTATTTCATCCAAAAACTCCAGAGTAAAGAAGGGTGTTTATACGATGTCGATACGTATCGCAGTAATACTAGCTGAAGGAGTAACTATGGGTAAACAAAATACACGAGCAAAAGAAAATAAAGAAAGAGAGAATCGTTTCGTTGTTAAACTTTAAATTATACCTTGTTGTTTACAATCCAGCAGCGTTACCCTGATCGCTAAGAATAAAACTATTAAAGCCACAAGCCACGACCACACAGTGTGAACCGCAATTATGCCCACTTATAAAATATGCTGAAATAATGTGTCAAATATACTGGTAAGCAAATTAAATATTATTAGGATGCATCATCACATACAAATCGGCTACAATATTTCTGTGCCTGGTCTTGGCAGACATTTTCATATGCAGGTTTAACAAATTAACGCTTTTGCGTGCCTATTGCATACATCTACAAGTGCATCGTATTCACATTCTTACAATCTTCTGTTGTTTTTCCTATTTTCTATTTAATAAGTGTTTTTAAATAAGAAGTTAATGTGGATGCTCACTGTATTGTGTAACAAGACAAACATCAGTACGACACTGGTGCACAATGCAGTGCGTGGCTGCTCTGCAGAGATCAGCGACACGGTGCTGCGGGACCCTGTCTGACCTTTAGCTTTGAAGAGGAAGATAAAAGCGTTTTCAACAACAGAGATTCAAATGTAGGCCTCGGGAAATCATTACAATGGATGTAGCAAAAAAGCCACAATGACATCCAAATCACCCATTGTGGTTCCAGTTAAAAGGGCAGGCGGGCTGACGGCAAAGGAACGAAGACGAAAGAGAGAAACGACAGCGTACAGGCACTGCGATATTCCCGGACGTGTCGAGGGGAGGTGTGATTAACTGCCGCAGCCAAATGCAGGCCCTTCGACTGTTTGGAAATTCTGTGTTTTCTGGTGATGGGGGGAAATGAGGCCCGGAAACTATACCCCAACTACACCCCACTGCCTGATTTATCCCAGTAGGAAGTCAGTTAAATTCCATCCATTGTGAAAGTTCCACCCCCCACCAGCACTGGCCAATCACAGGGTCTTGATTCCAGTACTAAGGCATTTGCCTTTATGACACACCTGCCGTCAATGCAACAGCACCGCTGTAACTTCTGCAGGCTTGGCGGCTAAAAGGCTGAATGCCTGGGCAAGACCCAAATTAGCGACCTATCGCACAACATATGGCATGATATGACAACGCTTAAAGGACAGCTGTGGGTTTTACAGTCAGTCCAAGCTGCGAAAGAGCGGACAGGAACCAAGCTCTTTCAAGCACTCAGCGAGCCTGATGACAGCGGCTCTGCTATGCCCGCCCCAGTGGTCCAGGATCATGGCTGGAGATGATTCATCCGGACCACAAACATAGATTTGGATGCTGGCAGCCCCTGTTTGCACAGGGGAGGGGCTGGTGGAGTCACCCTTCATTTCCAAGGGTGGGAGGGCTGTGGGGAGTCTTTACAGGAATATATGTGTTTATTTAATTGACGACGCTTCTCTCAGGTTAATCGACACAGAATAAACGGTCAGGATATATGAGACCACTGGACGGTAGGGATTTCAAACACAAACAAGGCGCCGCACATCCTGTAGAACAACGCGCCATAACTCCGCCTCTTTCTTCATACGGTGCAGGGGCTGAAACCTGACAGCCGTATAATTAGCGCGCCATGCTCGTTAGGAGTGGTGTAAATTCGTCACGACGGGTGGAAGATTAAGGAGGCGACAGTGCGATGGCGTCAGCTTTGCATATTTTTCGAGAGATTTAGAGGACATTCATCTATCGCCACTTTATACAATAAATGTGATTAGTAAACACAAACAAGCACTCCGCAGGAATATCGTTAGCTGTTCGTCACCAGCCAAAGTGGTAAAGCAGCTAATGAAGTCAGGCCTAATTACCCTAATTAACGCAGGTAATTGATCCTGAACCGTGATGGTGTCTGTTATGAGGGATTTGGAGCGCTCTACGCGATCTCGACCATCCATCTCATGGAGCCTCGGGACGAAGCATACATTTTTAAACAAAGCTCACTCCTGAACTGTCAAGTCCCTGAACGCCGGACACGCTTCTCCCTAACAAAAAAACGCAGCCTGACTAATTTATGAACATTTTATACATGGTTTAGCATGTAGATGTGTAGAAATAGGTGGTGAGGCTTCTACAGCACGGACTTCCTGGAAATATACCTCACCATTCAGGATATTTTCATATGAGCCATGAAAACACATTACACAAGAAAAACTAATAACTATCCATATCTCAAGAAGTTCAGCATTCAATTATACCAAAGCAAACAGCAAACGTACCGAAAAAAAGCCAATAAGAGACAATAATGATCCCAGTACTGGTCAGGGTTGCAGGGAGGTGCAGGACATTCTGGATACCAGTCCAACACAGGAGAGACGCACCACGGACACCAAATATTCAAAGGATACCCAGACAGCAACATGGGGGGGGGGAGAGGGGTACAAACTCCACACAGACAGTACAGGGGTAACGTTTGAACCCCGAACCAAGGAGACGTGAGGCAAGACTGCTACTCACTGAGATTAAAGACCCCATACCCTTCAAATAAACAAATAAACAAACAGTATCTACACTATAAAAGACCAGCAGTAGATGATTCACATAAAATCAAATGCATGTAAAGCATGTTACAGGCTGGTATTCCCTGGACAGCACTGCAGATGTCCTGCTGCGAGGAGCCTGAGGCGTGTGAGGTGTGTCACTGCTGCAGTGACGGACGCGAAAGCCGATGGAGGCTTATGGCCAGGGAGATGCTCCGGTCACCCTGCACACTCTCTGCTGCATCTGAGACTGACAGCTCCACCCGTACAGTGGCCAGGAAGCTGGGGAAAGCAATTTGGGCCCCAGGCCGGAAACGAAAGGGCCGATTAAGAGCAGATCGGAGCAAATTGGAAGGAAATGACCGGTGGGGTCACAGCTCACGGAGCCGTCCCTACCTGATGCATTCTGCCGCCTTGCGGGCTAACCCTGGGACCCCTCCCTCTTGTCGCTTCTCATTATTCAGTGGTTCCGTTCCACCAGCAGCAGGGGACGCTGGGTAATTGGCCCGATCAAGAGGATCTGGGTTTTTCTCTGGCTAACTAACTCGCTAACGTCCCATGAGCCCCTGCGAGGACTTCGAATTAAAGCACGTGCTCCTGCCGGCACACACCTGGGGGGGGGGGGGGGAAGGGGGCAGCAAACAGTCCTGTGCACACTCGAGCGCCGTCGTTTGTTTTAATTACATCCTCAAAAAAAAACAAAACAGCAAAAACTATTTGAGGTCTTAAGTGCAAACTGCTCCGGGCGAGAAATAAAGAAGAGAGAAGGTCAGGAGAGAGGAGACGAGTCAATTTATAATTCATGTGATTTGTTCCATGTCGTGGATGGGAATCTCCCTGTGTTTGTGTAACAATAAAATCACAATTAAACGCACAGAAAGACAAATGTCTCATTACTGCACCTGTTTACTTGTTAAGACAAATAACGTATTACATATCACTGCACAAAATTCAGAATACTGGGAATAATATCTGTGATTTTGATTATGTCTTTCTTATTACGTGATTTGGGGATAAAATGCTGTCTTGTGCCATACTCTAAAATTACATATGAGGGTCTCAGCCTGAAACATACGTACACTGCGCTCATTGTTAATGTGAGATGTCGAGTGTCTGAAACGTGGCACATCTACCCCCGAACGCGGCTCAGTAGGCCCGCTGTGCCGGTGCGGGGGCGGTGGGGAGTGTCCGTCAGATGAGACACCCCGCTTTGAAATGGAGCATGTGCAGAAAAATGTCACTTAGCAGATGCCACGTAGGGAACGCAATCTGAATAAAGACAGCAGCGCGGGGAAGGCGGAAGCGACAGGACGGCACTGAAACGTGGACGCTGAATCTGCTGCGACAGCAAATCGCGCCCGC
>JAODJU010000079.1:610663-625626 GCA_026776725.1 Gnathonemus echidnorhynchus
ACACACACACACACACACACACACACACACACACACACACACACACACAGACACACACACACACAGACACACACACATACCATGGCAAAGTTAGATGCAAAAAGTAGCCTGATTTTCAGGAGATAATGAGAATTATCTTATTAAACAAACAATCAGGCAAAATAATTTACTTTTTAATTTGATAAAATAAAAATGAGTCAACCTAGTTGCTTCCTTGGCATATAAGATTATAGGACCTTACATTACAGCATTGAATAAGGAAACATTAAAATGAGGGCTCTTTGACAGTTTATATGATTGCTGTATTTGGGGTGTTGGACGTGTGCAATACACACTTCTGATGTACATACAGACAGCAGTCACTCCCATTAATTAATCGGAATTTCGACAGGTTCCAGGGGAGGGTAAGATCCACGCGAGGGAGTCGTTCCAAACGGGGTCGACACGCCTTGTCACGCTGACGCCTGCGGCCCTCCAGTCTCACGTGGATCTTGGAGTACCACCACACTCGGAGGCTAATTCCGACTGCACTGTGTACCCATACAATAGGCCTCTGAATCTGGTGATTAACGGTGAACAGCTTTGCCCAGCTTGCTGCCTCTGCTTGTGCAGGGGCCCTCGGCTGTCAGCAGGGGGCGCCGGCTGTGTCGTTTACACCGTCCGCCTCGTATCCCGGCCTCGCGGCACAAACCGGGGCTCCCCGCGACCACGAGCGCCTGACGCTAATCGCCGCTTGATTCATGTCGTCTCTGTGCAGAAGCTGATGCCAGGGGACGTGGGGATGGGACGGCGTCGGAGCCAATTCCAGGCATTTTTAGTGCGCGTGATGTCACAGAACCTTCATCTTTCTGTCACCGCGAACTCACCAGCGTTCACGGCACAGCCGGCGTCATAAAAGGAGAAAGCTACGTGCACCAGAACCACATAAAAACTCCCCGTTCCCGTAACGACCTCTCCAAGCTCCCTCCTGACTCTACGGTGCTGATAGCTTCTCTTATAAAAATTAGCTCTCAGTTTCTTCCTTGGGGGATTAAAAAAAAGAGTAACGGCATCACCATTAGGGGGCACTGTAAGCCAGGGAACACATCCCTGCCCTCTAAACTCCCTTCTTCACTCCCCATCTGATTGGCAGCTTATATTATATTGCAGCCCACTTAGTGTGGGCATGTGTGTCTGGGGCAAAGCCGGTGACATTGCGTGCATGTTATTTAACGCGCTGAGGGTCCGTGTCGTCCGCCACCTGTGTTCTGAGCTGGAATGTCGGTGCTGCAGTTGACCCCATCGCCTCCATCACGTCACCAAGTAAGCGTTTCTGGTTGCTTCAGTCTCCAGCTGGCCATTTTCGACCGAAACCCGCTAACAGTCCCCTTTATCACTACAGCTGGATTAATTTAGGGTGCCAAAGGTACGACAGCAGGCAGGACATCACGGAGTTCAGCGTCCTTGACCATCACGCCACCTGCTGTCCTCATGGCCTGTGTGTGATGTCACCTTGGGGGTGGAGTTTCTAAGAAATTTCAGACATTTCTATGCCCTAATTAGGGGGTTTTTGTCTCAGCCCCCCTGGAAAACTATTTCTTGAAATCGATTTAGTGAATCGTCCCACATTTTCTATATATATTATATTTTTTACATAATTTGATAATTATGTGCATGACCCCCCCCCTGCCATTTGGCTAATATTTTATCATGGGAAGCTTCCTGCTTGGCGCATTTTATCATCATGAACTTGCCTAATGGTCACATGCTAGCATCTCCCTCAGCTTCAGACATGTGCTTCAGTGACCAGGCCGATGCCATTTTTGTGTGTAGCGCTCCAAACCCTGCAGCTGTCCCATGCACCCACTGCATGGAATCACTAACAGGCGGTTCATTTTCACTGGGAAAATAACCTTCCTGTACCTCCTTATAGGACCATGGAAAGAAGGAACAGGGGCAACAGGAAAGCCACTGTCTACTACAGGTGACCTGCATGTGCTGGGTCAAAGAGGTGCCTGTCAGCCCCACCTCCACTTACATGTCGGCACAGAGGGTAACTATTTCCTGTGACACTTCTGTCAATAATCGCGAAGCAAGAAACAAGGCTTGACAGCACAGTTGATTAATAAGAAGACAAACTTCCCTTGTTTGCTGGTTTTCCCCAGCCACCATCTAAGAAGAGAGAGTCTAACTTGTGTAGGGCTGCATCATGGGAAAACAGAGCAGGCTCCTTACAAAGGCTGCCACTGTAAATATTTGTACTTTTCTGCCTTAAAATATGTGTACTTGTGACACATGCATTTTCTTTTCTTGACAGGCTATCAAGTCTTACCCATCTGAGAACCACCTTCTGATAGTCTTTGAGTTACTATAAGAAAAAGCTATTAACCCATAATTAACCCCCAAGCTCCTGGGTAATCCCAGAAGAATCAATTGGAGTAAATGAGCCAAGTTATGCATAAGAACAGTTTGCTAACTTTGTGGCAGCCTCAGGATTTAGGTATGCAGGTCCAAATGCATGTTTTAATCCCCAAACTGAATCTGAGTAGAATTTCCGCGTTGTCGTTCCCAGCATACAACTCATGTTGGAGGGGTTTTGCCCTGTGCTGCAGTACATCAACCCCCCCTCTTAAAGACTTATGGAGAAAATCCTTGTTTTGTTCAATATCTTTTTTTTCTACACTTTCTTCTATGCTTTTGTGATTAAGCAGTTTTAACAGACAGAAGATAAAATGTCTGAGACACAGGGCACAAAGTCTCAGGTCTTTGGATAGATCCTTTGATGCTTCTGCAGGATGAACAGCAACATTTGGTTCCATCCGCATATCATGCGCGGCCCACAGCCTTACAGCACGGAGAACAGCCCCTTGAAAACCTCATAGTGCAAACTCCTCGATAAACATGTAGCCCTAATCTTTGAATTCTTTTGCCTCTTGACTGAGACCTGGCTGAACTTCACAACCATGATCCGCACAAATCAAAGTGGTAAATCAGGAGCCATGCAAATTATATAAACCTCTCCTCAGAAAATCTTGTGTTCCCTAGAAACGGCATCATAGTTCAAAATTTTGCTTATGTGCGTTTCAGACGAGAATGGAGAGAAAAATTACTTCCACGTCCAATACTGCATTATTAAAGCATCTGTAAATATCTGTTCTTCTGGCGAGGGAATATCATTCTTTCTTTGACAGGCAGAATATATAATTCAAATTTCCACCCAGCTATCATGCAACTGATATTCAAGGCTCTGTTTCAATAAAACTAAAACATACAGGCTGCGTGTTATTTAGGTTTACAGCGCTGGGTCCTACGATCTCGCCGAGGGCCATCTTCCCTCTTCCCAAAACCATGCTGGTCACTACCGCAGCATTGCGGAATATAGGATGCAGTATTATGTGATTAGTGATTTACCCATCAGCTTAAAGCAACATTATGTTTCCTGCCAATCTGGAAGCAATAGATGTGCAAACAGAAGCTGTAAAATTCAGCAATAGCAAGGTCCCTCAGGCCCCCAAGGTCCGGCAAGGACCGGCAAGGTCCCTCAGGTCCCCCAGGTCCCCCAAGGTTTGCCAAGGTCCGGCAAGGGCCCCCAAGGTCCCCCAGGTCTCCAAGGGTCCCCAAGGTTCCCTAAGGTCCCTCAAGGTCGTGATGGACCAATTAGGAAATTTGTGCCCAATACTGAAAGCTGATTATTTCGAAAACTGAAACCGATTGTTTGGGAGGTTCTGCTTAAATAAGCTTAAAGGGACATTCCACATAAATAAATTTAAAAATTAATTCATTACAAATTCCAAAAATATGAAAGAGTGTTTATTTTTGGTAAGAAAACACTGGCATACAACAGTCCTTTGAATATCCCATACAACAGTCCCGGAGCACTATATTTTATAACTATGTACATCTTATAGACTTAGAACATTTATAACATAGAAAGGCTGATCATCAAGTGTGATAAACTCCATAATTGTCCGAGTAATATCTTTTGATTTTCCACTGTCTGCACTGAATTTCTTTTGCTATCAAATGCTTGCGTTACTGACAGAATCGCGTTATTCTGCCGTGCTGCAGCCTTCTCTATAGGAACGGATTTGTTTTTCAGAAACACTTCATACTCCTTCACAGTCTCGCCTTAAGGTGAACAATCAAATTTGTTGTGTTGAAATGTTTATTAGGAGAAATTTTAGGAGAGCCATGTTTGCAAAATGCATTTCTAACGATGTCAAAATAATTCCACACAGCTGACATACTTCTAACTGTTTAGTACGCGGGTGTGCAAAGCAATATGGGTCACCATTTTAAAGAGTAAATATCAGCTGGTTTTTAATCATTGACCGATGGCCGACTATTGCTCTATCAGCCGATACAAATAGTTTACCGATACAATTGGGGCACCTCTACATAAGACCCTATATGAGCTTTTTATGGCCACCTAGATCCATGTCTTGGCCGTTCTCATCAGATGTAATTATTTTTCATCAGGACTTGAATGTACACGTAAATATAAGTTGGGTTACTTTGGAAAACAGTGACTCACATCAAAAATAATCTTAACTTTATCCGCAATAGTCAGAAATTATTATCCTCAATAGTCAGATATGACCTCTACCATGTGAGTATGAGAACCACTCGTCAATATCCATTTAAACATATTGGCCACCTTCGCTCTTCTTCGAAACCCAACTCAGGCTCTCCAGGACCACAGCCAGTTACGGCCGGTGTTGAGGGCGTCTGTGAGTATATTGATGCAAGAAAACGATTGAGGTTCAAGGTGAAACGGAGAAGGAAGAGGCCGCTGCACATACCAAGCTGACTCTTCAGAAACTCCTCCAGGGGTTTGTGTGATTTGATCAAGACAAACATGGTGCTGGTTGACGTTGCAGCGATGGGTTGGCTTGGTGGGATCCTGGCTCTACCAGAACAGCAGAAGGAAGCAGCACTGACTGAAGCTATAAATATGCTTAGTGTGAGAGAGTCTGAGGGCCGAGAGGTCCAGCTGTATGACATGTGTGCTAAGGGCAGAGGAAACGGAATCATTGTGAAGCCAATTCTGTATTTCCCCAGGAAGGTTCTTAAAGCTGAATGTATGAGTGAAGGGTTAGACACGCAGGGTGTTCTGCTAATCTGCTTAAATCTGCTTATCTTATGATTGGAGTGCTTAAGGTTCACACTTTCTGATGGACTGCGACTGTGGCCGACGATTTGGAGAACACCACGGATATTTGGGTTATATGCTACCCAATCCAAAAAAAATTGCAGGTTAAGAGCTCGATAAAGACTTTGCCCTGCCTATGGAAGTGTATTAACAGCATGCTTGGAGTGTTGCAGTAATGGGATCCTTGAGGACACACCACATCACAGCACATCACCAGCTTCAGGGCTCTACACAGCCTCAGCACCTGGGGCTGATTGACTAATGGAGATCCAAAATGACTTTGGAAATTTGAACTGGATCATGTTTTGATTGCTTCCTTCTTTTTTTTTTTTATTTCATACTGGGAGGAACGGTACCGCCAACAGGAGAAAAAACACAAAGTGGAAAGTCAGAGCGGGAAGGCTGTTAGGAAAACGCCAATTTGGAGGAGACTCAGCAGTAATGTTCTTGCTCATCACCATCCACTCTTTGTAGCCACCATCTCTGCTGTTTCATGTTCAGTGCAATAGTGATGAAATGGCAATAGGAATCTCAGATTAGCCAATGAGGACTCTGCAATAGTGATGAAATGGCAATAGGAATCTCAGATTAGCCAATGAGGACTCTGCAATAGTGATAAAATGGTAATGGAAATCTCATATCAGCCAGTGGGGACTTGGCGGCAGTGGTAATGTGGCAAAGGGAATCTCTGATCAGCCAATAGGAGCTTGGCGGCAGTGGTACTGTGGCAAAGGGAATCTCTGATCAGCCAACTGGGGACTTGCAATGCTATTAAATGGATAATGAAAATCTGCTAATGTCCAGGAGCATTTCAGCTGAGGATGACCCAGCATCATGGTTGGGATTATCATCAATTACACTGCTCATTAGGGAGTAGGATGGGTTGGACTAAAGTGTAAATCTTCCCAGGATCCGATGAGAACTAATACTACACCCACAGTCTCCAAAGAAGAGCTGTGGGACAGCAACCTGACACTTAACGAGGTTTGAGACACATGGTATTTCTTGCTGAAGAGGAAAGGAAGGGGTGTGGGCACACTCGGTATCTCTGGTGTTCGTTACATTGATATATCAACAATAAATTGGCCAACAGAGTATTTCTGATAGGCTCCAGTTTTGCAGATGGTCCAAAGAACTCTGTTCCTTTCTGCGCCCACATCTTAAAGGTGTCCCTGGGCCAAACCAGACCCTCTGAAAAGTTTGTGCGTGTGTCGCCTTTGTTGAGGGCTGTTTCGTTTCACTTTCATCGTGTCAGAGGAGTAGGAGTGAAGCGACCTTCAAAGCGAGAGCAGTGAAGCAGCCCTTCAGCCCAAGTTTCTCACAGGGGTTCTGCGCTGTTTACTCACGTTGCGGTGTTATATCTGCAACCATTCAGCTAAACACAGAAGATGCAAAAAAAAAAAACAGGCTCTGAAGTTTATTAAAGGGGTTTGCGTAAAATGACTTTCCGGCACAACACCCAGACAGGGACGACAGTAACAGAAATTGATAGGAGCTTTTCGCCTCAGGTTCTGCTGTATTTCTGTCCCCCCTTTAAGGTAAGAGATGTGGTAGTCCAAGCGAAAAGTCAATCCAGTGGAGTGTATCTGACAACCAAGCAAATGACAAAAAAAAAAAAACGAAGCTCTGCATGTTTGTCAAGTTTATAGCACTTTGCCTGTTCGTCTTTCCGTGAAGCTGAATGGGGAGCGTGCTGTGATGTTGGGACAGGCCATGGGAGAAGACGACGGAAGCAGAAGGGCCACAAGACAGGCGTAAAGTGCTTAGGGATGCTCCGACGTTGCAGCTATGAATAAAGGGACTGGCCCGTACGTCGCTTCGGGTATTTCCACAATCAGATGAATGGAGATTCCCGTACAGCCATGCATCATGGCTACTCGGGGTGAGTGGCTCAGTTTGAGAAACAATCCAGACAGCTGGACGTTTAAACAGGAGGAGGGAGGGATCCTGGGGGAGTGCTGGCGGCCCTCGGCTCCTCAGCGCTCCTCCCCACAGCACATCCCACTTATGTCCCTCCCTTGATCAATTCAAGCATCTCCAGCTACAATTATAGAGTATAAGAGAGAAGGGGCAAAGCTGCAGCTTCATCGCACTGCCAGGAGAGCCACTGGAAGGTAACAAAGGCCCGCCCACGGGGCTCCCGCCCCTGACATGCATTGATCCTGAATGGGGGGGGGAGGGGGCTCCCATAAGCATGGGTTCCTGCGGAAAACAGAACACGACTCGTCTAGGGGAAACTCAAAAGGATTTTCGCAGCAGTGCTGACATGGACGGCAAACAATGCGACTTGCAGAAGGCTGATATCTTCACACCACAGATGCCAGCCACTGCCGTCAGCCCGCCCCCCCCCCACCACCGCCTGCCGCCACGTTGTCATCTGTCTGCCTCTGCTAAGCGGACAGCCTCGGACACATGCACTTCACGGAAGAAACATGGATAGGAGGAATCTCTCCCAATACCAACAGAGGCACAGGCGTCTGAATGATTAATGCCGTATTTTTCAGCAGAGACGTCCCGCTCAATTCAATCCCACATGCGATCTTGCGGCGGGATCGCAGACGTGCCATTTCCCTATGTTTCCACAATTCGTCTCCTTTCTTAAAGCTGCGGGCTAGATGGGAGTCAGGAGGTGATAATTCTTATCACTGACAATAAATCATGCAAATTGCATTTGTTTTTTTTTTTATCGTGCAAGAAACAAATATGAATCATTCACCTGTACAGAAAAGCCAGAACAGACTAAATCTAAGCCAACCTTTTAAAAATGGGGAAGGAGAAATAATGAGAGGACCTTAAATGGAGATAAGCATCATCTACCGTCTCAATTAGTCTTGAGCCTCTAGGGTCTGTGGGGCCTTGGTGATAAAATGCTGGAGTAAATCACTCTGTCTGTGAAGGTTCAGCTTGGTGCTGCGATACAAACAGGACAAACAAGATCTATGCCTTACTAAAGCTGCATCCCTTGGGATTAGATATTCCTGCCAATGTTGTGACATGAACCCACTGGGATTCATTTCACTGGTGTCTGCTTTCAGCTTTATTGACTGGATTTTTGTATCCCGCTCTTGGGTGACCACAGCCTTCTCCGACACTAACTACGATTCCATGTGGGGACAAGACCCACGGTATCCCACGATAACCTCTTAGCCCTCTCATCAGGGACACTGATGCCAACTATAATCAGCCTACTCCATAGACCTGGATCACACGGTCAAACCCAGCCACATTTGCTTTCATGAAACAAGGACACAAAGTGTGGAGTTGCAGTTAATACCCAAAGGTAAGCCTAACTCATCTGAAACAGATCCAAAGCCTGTATAAACAACACTGCTCAAAATCAGACATTGAGAGTGCCTACCTGCATGTATGTTCCCCCAAAGGCAAGTTATAAACTGCACAGCAATTCTACTGCAAGAATTTAAAACCCCTCAGAGTGCTGGACATAGATTCATGAAGGCAACAATTTTATGCACCTCAATACCCTGCAGTGCCCAAAGCTTCAGGCTCCAATCAGAGTCATGATGGTGCACCTCTCAGTCCACGTGGTGCACCTCTCAGTCCACATGGTGCACCTCTCAGTCCTAATGGTGCACCTCTCAGTCCTCGTGGTGCACCTCTCAGGCCTAATGGTGCACCTCTCAGTCCACGTGGTGCACCTCTCAGTCCACATGGTGCACCTCTCAGTCTTAATGGTGCACCTCTCAGTCCTAATGGTGCACCTCTCAGTCCTAATGGTGCACCTCTTAGTTCACGTGGTGCACCTCTCAGGCCTCGTGGTGCACCTCTCAGTCCACATGTGTTACGTCCATGTGTACGTGTGTCCAGTTCGTCTCTCCTTCAGATCCCATTCCGTCAAGCTGCTGATTCCGGTTCCGCATTTTTCATCTCACCACAAAAGCCGTGCCAAAACTGGATGGACAAGTTTTCATCGCCTCGTTCCCGTTTCCCGCCTCCACAGACCCGGATGATAAAAGACGCCTGCACACCCCATCTCCCAGCTTTGCTCGTGATCTGTATTTGCCTTTTGCCTTTTGCTATTATATCTTTGGATTTACTGTTACGACCCGTTTTTGGCTTTCTCGGTTTGGATTTGTTTACCCGTGTTTTGACTATTGCTTGATTATTGGCTATTCTTAGGATTTCGGATTGGTTTTGGTTGCCTGTGTAAATACTGTATATATATATTATCTTTTGTGTATATGTGTGTGTATAGGTGTAAGGGTTGTAGGGAGTGACTACCATTTGTTTTCTGCATGTACGGCGTTTTTGTCCCTGTTTTGTGATTAGTGAGGGTTAGGATAGCGTTTGTCTTTTGTTTCACTTTTCTTTTGGGTTAGGGAAGTTCGTCGGTACGCGGGTAGTCAGTTCACTTGGTTTTGTTTATTGTTTTGGCCGGTGTCACTCCTGAAGCTCACCTTTTCCCCAAATACACATTGTGTTACCACCATCTACGCCTTGGGTGTTAATTATTCCCCCACCTCCTTCTCCTCTACCCCCCGACTCCCTGTTCCCCATTCCCCGACCCTTATCGCTGCTTACGGCCCGTCCCTAGACCGGGACGTAACACGTGGTGCACCTCTCAGGCCTAATGGTGCACCTCTCAGTCCACGTGGCGCACCTCTCAGTCCACATGGTGCACCTCTCAGTCCTAATGGTGCACCTCTCAGTTCACATGGTGCACCTCTCAGTCCACGTAGTGCACCTCTCAGGCCTCGTGGTGCACCTCTCAGGCCTTGTGGTGCACCTCTCAGTCCACGTGGTGCACCTCTCAGGCCTTGTGGTGCACCTCTCAGTCCACATGGTGCACCTCTCAGTCCACATGGTGCACCTCTCAGTCCACATGGTGCACCTCTCAGCATAACCTTTAACTGGCAAGCTTCACAAAAGCGTCCAGCTATGCGGCTGAATACGTGCAAAGGTGAAATTCATGTGAATATCGATAAGCTCAGGCTGGAACCCAAAGGAGCAGTAACAGCAAAACGGGCAACGATTCTGCTGAAGGCGTAGCCCTGCTGTTTCCACGCCTAAGCAGGATTTGGGGGATTTAGTGGTGACAGAGGAAGAAAATGACCTTCACATGCCCTTCACTGGGTTGATGAGGCAATACCCGTATGCCTCTATGAAATGATATACAATAGAGAGACAGATTCATTACAAGATGTGAAAGCTGTGTAAAAACTTAGAACCATTTAAAGGCACCTGGAAAATAATGAAACGAAATAACTCATGAAGTGATTGAGGAAGGAAGTAACTATTAATTAATCCACTCATTAATGCAATTTTTCTCTTGTATGAATAGGCAGCTGATGATTTACGCTATACCCTTTTACTCTTATTAACATGTTCTGTGATTTCTGCAGAATTACATTAATGGTGAAGAAAACTAAAATCCCATTTCTGTGAAAATGTCTGCACTTGGCAAGGTATGATTTACATCAGTATCTTGCTGTGAGAATTAAGCACTGGCGACAGTCTGCATTCTCATATCCACTTTCGTCTGTAATAACCCAAGGTAAAACATTAATATTTCATCCAGCCTCTGGAATCAAATTGAATTTTTTTCTTAACTCATCTTCTGAGACTCTACAGAATAGAAATGCAGATACTGTAACATGCGGTGAGAAGATGGAAGGTACAGATGCCCCTAATTGTGAGAAATGGTGTAAAATAGATCTCCAGCTTCGCCCATAACCTCCGTCCATCAGCGGGACTGATCCGGCAGAGTGCCGTGCACGTGCTCGGATACTCACCACGTCTCCTTGACTTCCAGAGACAAGCCAGCCGTGGGACTTTCGAAGATGGCCCTTTTCTTTTGTCTTTTAACGTACAGCATTCATCCCACACTACTTAGATTCAAACTGCTTTTTAAAAGCATCTTTTCAGAAATGAAGCAGGTACAAACAGAGAGAAGCCAGAAACAAATACAGCGACAAGGCAGCACATTCGGAGAAATTAAAAACTTTAACGCTACCCACAAGCAGCGTTAAATAGAAACATACCACATTCACCTGTGTCCGAATCCAATTTTTTTGTGTTCATTTTTTCATAATTTTTATATATATATATATATATCCCACACAGCCACACTTACTCTCTGTAGCGACCGTAAGCATAAACATCTCTTACAGTAACATATTGTCCAGTGTTTTTTTCTGTTTAACTAACGTCTCCCAAGTACAATTATGTCTACTAAGTGTTCCCTCACCTAAGTGTATCACATAATGCAGTACACATGTTTGACTCTTTCAGCAGTTCATTGGAATGTAACCCCATCATTAGTCGAGGAGCATCTGTAGAGTAATGAGTACTTCATCACTAAGTACTTTAGGTTAAGAATCTTACTCAAGGACAGTTGGACGACTCCCAGGACAACCCTTTGGATGCAAGTGGGATCCTTGACCACTGCCAGCTTGTAGCATACACCAAAAACACCCAATTTAATGACTTACATTGCAGTGTCAAAGCAGTGGTTTGATAACTGCCTTGCAGGTCAGTAGGAATGGCTACTGAATTAAATTCCAGGACCTGGAAGTACTGGGGAATGGCGACAGAATGTTTGGTCTATATAACATCCTGCCTGCATCCTGGTGTTCCTGTCATTCTCCATTGGAAAGCTACTGTTTCCTGGGAGATCTGTTGTCCAAAGTGACCACTTTCAGCTTCCTGTTCGCAGGGAGCAAGCCAGTGCAGGACAAATCACCTTTGCTCTGCATCATGGGTAACATAATAAGACGTCAGTTTTGGTGGTAGAACCAAGGTTAAAAGGCTTGTAGCTCCACTGATGGCTGATTTAAATTGCCTGGCATTGATGATTTTTGTAGCCGATTGATTACATCTACTGCAAATTCCACCAAAACCCCTTAATTCCAGACCCACCCCCCACCCTCACCTAATTTCAAAACTGATTCTGTTTCACTTGTTGCACCAAATTTGTACCGAACCACGAGCCCAAAACCGAGCTTTGTACCAAACTGTGAATTCTGTGTCATTACCCGCCTACTAAATACACACTGGAAATTCACATAATCGAAATCTTACCATAACCTAACGTAGCCTGTGTGGTCACACTCGCCATTGGTGCCAGCTAAAAAGGTCACGCTGCAGACTGTCAGCGATTGTTCAGCTATTATTCGTCATTGTAATTTCATCTTTATTACAATGACCGAGCAGTAGCAGACACAATTGTTCCATTACTTGGTTTATGTCGGCCTCAGCTGGGGCCTGGAATAATGTGGCTCGCTCCGGGCCTTGCCCTCTCTTAGAGACGGGCCTGACTATGCAGCTACATAGCCATTAGTGATAAACCTTCACACTCCCAGCCTGCAGCGTCAAGAATGGCTCATAGTTACTGCTCTGTTGCCATGGGGGATTATTCTCACAATGGAGCATCTCATCTCTGCATTTTCCCAAAAGGCTTCTTCCCACAAGTTCACAAGCCTAATAGCTCTGGATAATGGGCCCGGGAAAACCGCAATACTGTAAAACAGTGTCAAAATACAACAGGCTCCTCATAACATCATGGTAAACCCTCATCATACTTCCAATTTAATATTATTCCATCCATTAATCATAAACCAACAAAACATCCAAAAGTCTTGTGAGGAATCATTATGGATTCACGAGACGTTACTTTAACATGCAGAAAAGTGTCATATCCATGCTCCTGCATCAATCTTCCTTAAAAAAGAATCAAAAACCCCAAGTGCCCTTTTGACTTCAATGCCTCTGGGCATAACGTTCAACCTTTGTCAGGCTGTACATCTGAATTGCAAAGAGATTTCCACTGCAGTCTTAGCATAATTGAACTAATCAAGAGTAAAACTAAAGGTTTAACCTAGTTTTTAGATGAATCCAGTAAGAGAAAGATAAAGATCAGAAAGCCCAGCAAGCAATGTCTCCAGGACGGTCATTGTGAGCACGGCTGCTTCAAAAGGCTTCCTTGTGTTGTAATCAGAAAAGGCAGAGCCAGAAACCTTCAATCGGAAAAACAGACGAAACAAAACAGCTGACCTGCCCATTCAGATCTGGTTAGTCATTTTTATAACTGGTTTTCACAGGTATAAATCTGTTGGAACCATTACTTTGAGACTGCTGTTGAGTTTGCAATAGGTTTAAACTGTCTCTTTTCTGAAGGTAGACATGGTATTGACTGGAATAGTATACAGTACAGCAGTTTTATTATATTCTTTATATCAGTTAGATTAAAGACATAACCACAACACTCTGCCATTAGAGTTATTTCCTTTTGTTCATGTGCAACACAATATCCTCCAGTGGAAAAGCATTTTACTGGTTCCTATAGCAGGTTTGTTAAAGTGAGGCAGAAAGGGTTTCTTTTCTCCTTACTCAAGGGACTACAGGAAATTGCTGGTGGGAGGAAGCAGTGGAGATGGTTGCAAGGGAGAATGACAAGTGGAGATCAAAGGGAAGCAAGAATGTAAAGATCCTGGCAAGATCCTTCATGACTTGTGGACCCCTAATCCAGCCATCAAACCACTTGACCAGTGGAAAAGGGTTCTGGGAAGGGGAGGGGGGCTGGGACGTCACTTCTCCATAAGTGCATGAAGTGGCCCTCTGCATCATCTTCATTTCCAGCATGCTGGTCCACCACCTTCCTAACATTCCTCTGAATGGGCCCCAGTTCTATTGTATGCTGATGGTCACTTGTGGCCACAGGGACGATAAAACCAAGTCCAAAGGAGCTGCTCACCTCTCCACGGCTGAAGGACAACAAACTGCTCAGGATTAGATACTAACAGAGTGGATGAGGAACATCCTGACAAACACCCTTGGTAGTTCCTTGGTCCACAATGCATTGTACTATAATAAAGATCCTCTTTCCTTCATCTTTATGAACATAATGGCAAGTAGTAAACCAATCCAAACATGCAGACCTCCATGTACTGAGTACAAGTGTGTGCTGGCTTATAGGTCCATTTGCCTTCTGGCTGTCGTGCCTCTGACTGTTTGTGGCACTCTGATGTTTCGGAGCATTAAAACAGCTGCCAGCAGCCTCCCATTCTGACATTCCCCGCAGTACCCATGGTCTTTGTTGGGCAGGTGTCAAGTACTGCAATTCCGTGCAAATCTCATTTGTCTTCATCTCAGCCAACTTTTATGTACTAACACGAACATTTGCTCTCCTGATTAAAAATCCCAGCAAGTCTACACAGTTGCAACAAACTCTGCATCTCACAAAGGGCAAATACACTCTTAGCCAACATAATCAAATTTCTATATATTTCATGCCTTTGCAAAAAAGATCCAATTGATGGAAGACCATCTATCTTTCCTATACTGCTTTTTTCCATTTTTCCCTCTGTAGTCACAGTTTAATTCTGAATTAAACATTCACACAGTATTCAGTTTTTTGTGCACCTATCTCTGTAACCCATGGATGGCCAATCAAATACGAAAGAAAAGCAAAAGGAGAATCAGTGGAAAGAGAATCTATTGGACAAGTTCTGTTTTCTAAACATCACAGGCATAATTAAATATCGATAGAGTGAGAAGCTTAAGGGAATCCCCCCCTCCCCAAAATGCTCATATTCTCCCATGTACTCTCTGTCAGCCAACCACGATGCAGCATTTACCGCGGCTTGGGGCTGATATAAATGCGTTTCTCACCTCTGAGCAACAGCCTGGATTTACTTGTCTCTTTCCACAGTGCGTTTTATGTCTATCTTCCTGGACCTTAATGGTGTCCCGCACTTTCCAGAGGAATGTAGCGTTGCTGCTGCCAGCGTTCATTGCACAATAAATCAGCTATATTGGTCCATAAAACAAATCCATGCATGACTCTACAAATATTAAGGGGGGGGGGTGGGGGGGG
>JAODJU010000079.1:625726-646203 GCA_026776725.1 Gnathonemus echidnorhynchus
GGGGGGGGGGGGGGGGGGAGACAAAAGCAGAGGAATGCACAGGGGGGTGTCTATTCTCCAGGAAACAAGCAAACCTTTTGGAAAATCCCCCATTTTACTGGGCTTGATAGACATGGAACCTGACATAAAACCAGGAACCTGACATTAGACCAGGAACCTGACATAAAACCAGGAACCTGACATAAACCTTTGTAGATAAAACTTTAGATCATGTCAAACTCAGGAAGCTGGAGAGAGCAGAATTACACCCCTGCTATTTAAGAGGCCAAGGTCATGATTATCTGAGGCTGGCAGGAGGCTGGTCAAAGACTCGTATGAAATCAGTGTCGCTGGAGGTTAATCATTTCTCACACAGATGGCCGCGGCCCGTGCCTGCCTGAAACTAACAAACCAAGCGGCAGTGCCATTTTCTACGCACCACTGCGGTTTTAAGGGGGAGTCACGGACCCTAATTTGTCCATATTACTGATTGCCAGGTTTCTCCTGCCCAAAATAAGCCCCTGATACACAGCGACTTCAATAACCGATAACATAAACCAACACTGCCACTGGCAGACTGTACACTGTACAGTGCAGAATCCCAAATGCTAGAAAAATCAGGGAGATTGTGTGTAAAAAAATATGCAGGCAAAAGTCTATCTCTCTCTCTCTCTCTCTCTCACACACACACACACTGAAGTCAGCCTGCTGTGCTTATGTCCTGCAAGAGCTTCCCTGGTCAACCACAAGTGATTGTGAAGTGGAACCATTTAGGAGCTATTTTACTTGTGAAGTGGTATTTTACAGAAACTGACAAAGGAACCTGATCACCCAACATCAATACCCAGCCTGAATGGCAGGAAATCCCACCAGTAATGTTGCAACATCTAATGGAAAGCCTTTCCAGAGCAGCAGAGCCTATCATGGCAAAGGCAGACCAAATTCACATTAATAACCATTTTCAAATGGTAATACCTATTTCAGAATACGATGCTGGACAAGTTGGTGTCCACATCCTTTTGGTCATACAGTGTATCTTTATCTGTGTTGATCTCAGTAAGACATACGTCCAGTTAAACATTGTTCCTGTTGACACCGAATCAATGCCTCTGATATTCCATTGTCACTAGTTAAAATTGGTCTCAATTAACTTGTCTGGTAAAAAAAAATGTGGGTGCTTCTGTCCAAAGAACAGTGTCATATTAGAATACAGTGGAGGCCAATAGTTTACATAGAACTCAGCTAAAGGCTTTCAGACCCAATCTTTCATAACCCCTCACAGGTCATGTGACCATACAGTCAGGGTATTTACTTCTACTCCACTTCCAAAAGAGGTAACGCCAAAATAATAGCTAAGAGATATTTATTGCAGCATGTATTTGATGTATCACTAGGAATACACTGATTGGAATTAATTTTGTTAGCATTTGGTGGCATTGCCCTTTTAATTGCTAAACTTGAACCAAATGCTTTGGGTAACTTTCACAAGTTCCTCACAATATGCTGCTGGTATTTTAGCCCATCTCTCCCAGCAGAACTGGACCATCTCCATCAGACACGCTTTATCAGTTCTGTCCGTGAATTTTTAATGGGATCCAGGTCTAGGCTTCATGATACTTCCGCTTTGTAGTCTTTAAGCCATTTTGCTACGCATGTCAAAATGCGTGATTACAATGTTTAATTCTTGCTAATGGTACTCAAAATTTCAGATGCAGGGCAAATTTTAAAATCAACGGAAAGTATAAAATCAAAGAAATTGCTACAGATCATGCAGAGAACATCAGTGTTTCAGGCAGAGAACCAAGACCTGTGGTCAGTGATTAAATACCAAGAAGATTTACTGCTGTAACACACCCAGTCATACTCCATGGCTCTGTGTAGCCTGTCTGAACGGGATGGGATGCAAGTCAAGTTTTAATAATTGATAAGCAATGAGAAACATGGGCTTTACCCATAATGCAGTTGAATACCAAGAGGTACATAAAGCTAAATTAATAAAATGATGGCTGTACACCCCCAATATTAAATTTGGACTCATCTATTCTCTCCAATAAATAGAAGTTGCTTCCCTCCCATAACGAACTCTTCCTTATGCCAATGGCTGTATTTTACACACACACACACACACACACACACACACACACACACACACACACACACAAAAGTTGGTATTCCTACTGTACATAAATGGGGGCCGTCCATTGCATTTCAATGAGAAAAACCCTAATCCCAATCACGACACCCTTAACCTCTACCCATCCCTAACCTTAACCATAAGATACCAACCCAAATACAAGAGTTTTGGCATTTTTACTTTATTGATTACATTCACAGATTTTTATAAAACTGAGGTCATCCAAATAGGGACCTCAAAAGATACCCCCGAAAGTATGGAAATTTCAGGTTTTACTACACTTTGGGGACAATTTGGTCCTCAAATGTGATCTATGCAAACCCACACACACACACACATACACACATTTCTTTGCTTCCACAACCGTCTGTTTAAAAAAGTATAATGCAAGGCTCGGAGTGTATTAACTATGCATTTTTACACGGGCAGTTTTGAACTAACGACTGGTTTACGGGCTTAGCAACGGACAATTTTTGAATTAACAATGGTGACTTGGGTCACATCAAAGCAAAATGTTTAATTTATGGAGGAAGAAAGTTCTATTATTAAATGTGCTTTTGGTTCACAAATGAAAATATGATATCTTTAGGTACAAAGGTGTAAGCCAAATGTATAGTAACTACGGCATAAGTGGGTTAATGCACTTCAAGCCGTGAATTATATGTTTTTAAGTGCACTCCACTGCAGCTGCTTTCTCACCTCCAGCTGTGCGTTTAAAAACGAATATTGCGAGGCCTGATGCGCATTAACCCACACTTAACGAACACACTAAATTACTGCCATTTTCTTTTGCTTCCCTCTTTTCATTTCTGGGATGGACTGACCCTCATGACCAGGATAAGTCGCACAACATAGATGTATGCATCTTGTTTTTTTTTTTTATTACCAGAATCTTATTTCAAAACTGTTTGGCATTGGACAATGGTTTTAATAAAACCTATGAAGTGTCCTAGGAGGATTAGTCATTCTCACAACACACCACAAATCCAGAGAGAAGGAACGGTATTCGCCGTAAGTCCAAACTTCTCCATCAATTTCCTTCATAAAGTAGCAGGAGGCAAATTCCTGCATGTTCCCATCTTTCAATTAAAAAAATAAATCATCGTAAATTGGCGAATAAGCTGCCTCGCTAATCTGTCATTATCTCAAGCACACAGTTGCTGACATTTAGAGGTTTTTTTCTTTTGTACATCATGGCTTGCCTAGCACATTCTGTCGGAGGACTGGATCTCTGCCGGGCCGATCGCAGTGTGGCCGCGAGGCTGCCTGCATGCCCCTACGACCCTGGCGAACAGCCCCTGATCAATCGACTCGCAGCGGCTCTCTCTAGGAAGCGACGCCGGGCCAAAAGCCACCATTTAGTGTAACAAGTGAATCACAGCAGGCGGCTGGTGGCCCGCAAACAGAGCCCCACTCATCACGCCCCGGAAGGCTTGTCTGATCAGACGTCTCGAACGCAGAGGACCCAGGCCCCGTGAGGATCTCACACACTATCTGGACGATTAGACAGGCAAGCCGCTACGTGCAGCCGGACATAGCTGCTATTATTTGCCATTCGCAGCACATCGCAGCACCAGTGCAACGCAGACGGTGCTCCTGCCAAAGCGACAATATGCGCAAACGCTCAAAGTGTCCAAACTGACCCGGTTCCCATCGGCACGCGCATAAACAATCATCTCCCCTCGCAAAACAAATGGTATGGAACTTAAACACCATATGGACAGCTTCTTTTTTGGGAAGAGGAAGGAAGGAAAAAAAAGAACAAAACTTGTGCAAATTAACATAAAAGATTTGCATTTGCAAAAAAAAAGAGCTCATTTGTGAGCCCAGAAATTGTGAATCGATTCTTTACAGAAGGCAAAGTTGCAGACAGTCACATTCCTAAATGGATGTTTATACACACATTCCAGGAATATCCCCCAATGACTTGATTTTAAATATCTGAATAATTCTTTGTCTACAGGTTAGATTTCCAAGATATAAACAATTTAACCCTTACCTGTCCCAGGTCTATTAGAAGCCTTTTGATTTTGATGATAAATAGACAACCCTGTATCTTACCTATCTGCAGCTCCATGGTGATTATCTTGTTTTCTGAAGGAAACAGAATCTTCGGGGGCCGGTCTGTCAAAGGGGCTGGGAAGAGACAACAGACAAGCAAGTGTTAGTTGACCACCCTTAAGCGTATACATGCACACGGTCCCATTTCAGCTGCGAGAGAACAACAACATAGCGCAAAAATAAATGTGCAGATCCTAGGAGAGGGTTTGTCTCTGTTCCAGCGAGAGATGTATACTAATAATTCAGAGCATGGACAGATTTAGGGAGCAGTGCTATCTCCTAACCTGTGAAATGAAAACATTTTTGTCTTTCTTTTTTTTTTTGCATGAGGGCATCTGCCACCGTCAGCTCCGTGGACACCAGCCATCGGAAAAATAAGACAGGAGCATTTGGGTTCCAGAACATTCTAGCGCGGTTCTGACCCACTGACTGCAAAATTGGGCCTGTGGAGAGGCAGGAAGGAGAGAGGCGAGACGTACACACAGGCATGGGGCCTGCAGGCACCTGCAGAACGTTGCTCCTAAGCCGAGGCACTACAGTGCCTGAGAACTTCACAGAAGAGCCATTTTGGCACAGAAACTTGTGCCGGACCGGGTGCCTCGGCAATTAAGAAGGAGCCCTTGAACAGGCGGGGAGTGGAGATGAAAGCCAGGTGGCATTTGGCACACTCACAGCTGTGGCACATTTCCACATACTGTAGCTGTAGTCTGACTCCTTCATCACTAGGAATGCACTAGCAGCTCAAGTCAAAATGGGTGCATGTGTGTGTGTGTGTGTGTGAAAGTCACTGCACTGCATGTGCATACAGCCTTATTAATGGCCCTTCTGTTATTTTATGCTCGGGACAGTTCAGATCCCTTTATAGTACTGGAGTGCAACCTTTCAAGGATGATTGTGCAGTTGCAATCTCCTGCTTTTTAACCCAGTTGAGTGGGGAACGGAAAGTGAAAAAGCTCCAGGGCCCCGAAGACGCGCTCAACATCAAAAACGCGTCAACATGCAGCGAGGAGTGCGAGTGAATCATCGGGAGCGACCGCAAAGTCACGGAGAGCCTCCCAGAATGGAAACCAGTGTTTCAACTGGAAGATGCGAGATGTTCCTACTTAACAAGGAATCATCTGTCGACCCCACTGCCGTTCCATTAATAGAGCCCTATTTTAACATGCAGCAGGAGTGTTGATGACAAGGGGACACAGTTGTTTTTCCCCTTTCCGAAGTAAATGTGGAGAGTCAAGTGGGAGACACACCCCAAAAATTCTTTCTTGTTCTTCGTACTCAGTGGTAAATTGGTGTCACCTGATTTTTTAAGGTAGTGAACAGCCTGAAGGACTGACTGTATTTTTTCCCTCTATATTACCATGGCAGAACAAAGTCTTCCCTTTCGTTCTCAGTCATCAAAATGTGAAACGTGTAAAAAAAATAAAAATATATCCATCCCTGCCATGAAAATTCTCTCGGTCCTTTGCGTCACTTACGCCCGAGAAAAAGTGTATCGTTAAAAATTTATGAAGTAAACAATCTGCGCGACGTGTGAGCTGCTTGCGTTCGGGAAATAATAAAACCTGAAGTGAGATCGAACGGCATCGGCTAGCCGTCGCAGCTAGGCGGGCGATACGTCTTTGTCCACGGTTTCAGGTGGGACGCAGTACCATGTGAAATATTTAGCATGGAAGGAATGCGAATGGATGTAATATCAAAGACCAGTGTTTGTTTGGAGGTAGAGGTTGAAAAGAAAATTGGATGAATGGCTGGGTGTCTTTTTAAACACGGTGCCAGTGGTTCCTCTGAAGTAGGCGGGGCTCCATTTTCGGCCATATTGGTGTCAACCTTGCTGCTCATTTAGGATCCTGGTGGGCTCCTCGGGATTGAAATTAATGCCCAGTGCCCATCACAAAGGGCTGCCTAAGGATGAGGGCAGTCCTATTATGTTCCAGGATTGGCAGCTGAGTTTTGGAGAGTGCAGTCTGCATGCCGCTTTGAAAAATGGACTTTGAGGCCACTTGGTCATATTTGCGGTGCACTTAAGGACAAAAAGAAATCACTCGCAGCACACTTTCTCCTCGTCTGCATTGCACATCAATACTGATTAAGCATCATCCATAACAAATGGCAGGTACTTAGAGAAGCTCTCAGTCAAGCCATTAATTAGGTCTTTTCTTTAACATGTCATTAAAAAGGACACATGTCTGTAACCCGTAATAGCAGTAAAGCCCTGAACTCAGGCTGGGCTCATGTGCATCTTCCGCTGTACTTTTAAAGAAACACAATTGTAGACTTAAGATCCTTGGAAGATGTTTGATACACACGCTTCTTGAGGGCATCTCATCTGAATTACTGCATAATTGAATAAATCTGCAGCCATTAAGAATACTGATGAATGAGGTCCAGTGGACAACTAGTGTTTTTTTTCAGGTCAGTGCAGTTTGGATTATGGATGCATCTTCAGTCATGACATGGAATAGAATAAAGATCAATCATGGTGCCTGCCAAAGTCATTTTTGAGAGGCTTTCCCATTCTTCCTGGCCACGTGTGCGTCAGACGGGTGATGGAGGCGAAGCCTAGTGGTTAGCAGAGCCATTCATCTTCCTGGGTTCTGGATGGAGGAGAGACGTCCTGTCATGTTGCAGTCAAGGGCCCGATTTGTGGTCAGTCGCACCCCCACATGCCACCACCTCAAACCAGAAGGCAATTAATCTCCCACAACCCCCGCCCTGCCAATCCCTCAATCACAAAGAAGGACAGGAATCTGCCAGAACAGAGCCGATGCAATCACTTTAATTGCTGCCCGATTGGTGGCGGGGGGTGGGGGTGGTTGCTTCCTGACATTTTCTAATTAATATGTACTAGTTTTGAATATGAATCATTGTAAAAATGAAAGGGAGATGCTAATCGGCTGGAAGAAGGGGGAGTGCTGGGTGGGTCCAGCCTACTGGGAACTTAAGACTGAATCTTCTGTCCACAAGAGAAGAGGTGGATAATTCAGGTCCAGAGAGTCATAAAGGGTCACAGTGACAGAGTACTTTGGTTGAATCAAAATCTTGGTCTGGACTTTTACTCTGTGGACATGAACTGCCCACCTCTGCATAAGAGACAAACAAATCTGTGAACGGTGGGTCAACGTTGACTGACGCCAGTAGGGGGCACCTCAGACATGGCTGGGGAAGGACAACGAGAGGCCTAGCAGATAACTGATATCTAGAAGAAAGAAAACAAAAAGGAAAAGGTATTCGCATGTTCTACACAGGGTGACCGGCATGCAAACTGGAGCGACACACTGAGTAAGGAAGGAGAGAGAAGCAATATGGCCGATGTCATAAATCCAAACTCGAGCGGAAGGCTCAGTAAGCATTCCTGTTAGCAAGAAGCAACTCACTTAGAAAACGGCATTATGTTAATTACCATTAATCATTAATTACTGCAACCCAGAGGTGTAATTAAAAAAAAACTACGTGAAACGTAACCATCCGCCAAAGCGATCTGCTCCATGCATGCTAAACAGGAAAATAGACCGAAATATGCTTCGCAAAAAGCTTCGTGGCAGTTTCTGACAAGCGGAGATTTCAATCAGAGACAGATGTGATTTGGAGCAGAAAAAACACAAATGGTAGAATAAATGAGAAAAACAGAATTTAGAGAGAAGCTTGTAAAATGTCACAGAGAGACCTGAAACACACACACTGATGCAAAGAGACCAGCAGTGTTGGGTAAACTCTACAGGAGAATATGGGCCTGTTCTATCCAGTGCAGAAAAGCAGATTTATTTGTCTGCTAAGTGGAGGACCATTGTCCTCAGAGACTGAATGTTTTGCCAGGTACCTACTGAGACATTTGGGGCTCCGTGTGAAGGAAAGTGACACACACCCACCTGGAAATCAGCCTTTCCTGAGGACAAACTGTCGACAATTGCTGTGCTCAACACTGACAACCTTGAAACAAGGAAGCGCAATTTCAACCCTTCTGCAGGACAGGAAGTCCCATGGAAATTATTTTTATTGTAATGCCTTATTTGTGAGCAGTTGCTTATTGGATATTGGCTCCCCACACAATCTGTCTTGTCTTCTGCGGCTAATTCCATGCCTCCTGTTCTGGTCGCTCAGAGAGCCCTTTGCAGGGTCATCAAACTGAATCACATGACTGGAGGTTTGGCAGGAAGATGCAGTTTTATTTGGGGCTTTGTTTCAGGGGTAACAGGAATCTGATGGGGCAAAAATAAATCACAATAATGAATATTAATAAAGAATAATCTTAATGGTTGCTAAATTAATCGCGATTAACTGAGTCGTGGCTGGAGGGATAATCAGTAACGGGAAGCGACAGCATGGGGCCTTGGCTACCCCCACAAGGGTATGAGTCTGGCCTTCAAAGTCCTTCACAAAACCCAATTACAGACTGAAAGCAGGAAAGAGGGCAATGAGAGAGAGGGTGCAGACCTCCTTCAGCACTGTTCTGCTGACCCACAAAGGAGAGGTCTGGAATCCAGAGGTGAGAGGGCAGTTCTCACACACAGACACACAGACACACGAATCAGGTCACAAGTACCCCAGCAGAAAAGGTTTTCTGTGGTTTGGCGGTTGGATATCAAATCCTCTGGAAGCGTACCACGTGTGATGGCCTTCAGTGAAGCAATGAATTTAATGCTCATTGACTACATTTCATTTAAGACCATGTGAATCCGCCCACGCCTTATTTTCAAGGGAGCCGCTATCATAACACACTTAGGTTTAAGTCCAGCACTTCTGACATCCACATGATATTATACTAATGATACAACAAAGCATTTGTTTGGCTGCATAATCAGCTGTATTTTAGCGAATACTGGGTGGGGGTGGGCGTGGGCTTTACAAAAACCACTGGAGATATAACAGCGTACAGGAAAGTGTTCATTAGAATGTCAATGTAGTTTATAAAGTGTTAATTTAGCTGTAGGTAGAATACTTCGTTTGAATGTCACTATATGGCAAAATGCTCTTTTCAATGTGGCTCAACTTCCCTTCATAAGACTCACGCAACGTGAGAGGTATTATATATTTTGCTGAATGTGTCAGACTTCTGATGAGCTATGTGATCATTCATCCGAAATCCAATTTCTGTTTTGGAGCTGAGGCCTTGTGGATTATTCACGCAGATTATTTAAGGTGAGAGACGGCATGTGAATAGCAATCTGATGACGCTGCGAGGCCTCAGAGCTCGGATCACTGGACTTCCATGACGGGGCTGCTGCTCCAATGAAATCTAAGACCAAATAATTAAAGCCTGACTTGTGCACATAATTTGGGTCTGACTTAACTTCATGCATGCAACAATGGCAGGGAGCCTGGCCCATTCCAACTGCACGAACCCAGTGAAAACCTTCCCTGTCTTGAAAGCTTCCCGCAAGTTAACATTTAGAAGCTGCTGCTTGCTGCTTGTGTGCTGTATTTATAGAGAGACACAGTATTTCTGGCACAGCAATAGCATTGTGGTTAAGTACATGAACTTGTAATTTGAAGGTTACTCGTTGAAATCCCTTGAGAAGCGCAGTTACAAAAGCCTTGAGCAAGATACTTAACTGCAATTGTTCCAGTAACACAATGCTGTAGAAACTGTGAATCGCTTCGCACAGCAGCCCTATACAGCAGAGTGGAAAAAAGGCAGCTTGCTTAAAAGTGCTTCGGTTTTAAAAAAGTTCGCCTAGAGTTTGAGACAAAGCCCTTTAGTCATCCAGGAAAAAGAAAAAGGCGAAAGGTCCTCTGGTCAGATTAAGCAGAAATTGAACTTTTGGGCTTCATGCAAAGAGTTATGTTTGGCACAGACTCAACGCAGCAAATCACCCAGGTAACAGCATCCCTGCAGTAACACACGGGGCTGGCAGCATAATGCTGTGGAGTTGCTTTTTCTCACCGGGGACCGGAAAGCTTTTGAAGACTGAAGGAAGAATGGATAGTGTAAAATATAAGCAAATAATGGAGGAAGCCCCATTTCAATCTGCCAAGACTTCATCTTTCTGCAGGACAATGATCTCAATCACAAGACGACCCTGGAGTGGCTTCAGAAGAAGGGTGTCAGTGTCCTAGAGTGGTCCAGATAATGTCCTGATCTGAATCCAATTGAGAATCTGCGGAAAAGGTTGAAGACTGCTCTCCACAAGTGACCTGCAAGCAACATGAGAGCTTCAACAGATTTTCCAACAAGAACTGACAGAAAACTGCACAGAAAGCCGGTAGCCACTTTTCCCAAAAGGATCAAGGCTGTCAATTCTGCTGAAAGTGCTTACGCAAAATATGGAGAGCACTGTACTTGAGTAACAGGACAATTATGAGGACGTGCAGGCAGAATGAGGACCTCCTTATAACATGCCCAAATATACTTAATTTTTAGTACCCCGTTTGTCAAAGCCAATCCAGTGACTGGTTCATCTTTGCAGCAATCAGAGAGGGAAAGTTCAAACTCAAAAAGTACAAATTCAGGCCAAGATTGGTTTCAACCAATGAACTGAGTACTCTGTGAGTGTAACTCTTCATTAACAAACTCCTAGAAAGGGGCCGAAGATACTGTGTTCTAGCTGTTAAATTTATACTCTGCCAGTTAAATGTGTTTTTAAAGAATTTTGCCCACCAGATTTTATCTACGTTGAGCAATGACAAGTCCATTTTCCTTTAGCAATGCAGCTACTGCGATGGGTTGGTGCCCCATCCTGGGTTATTCCCTGCCTTGCACCTGTGGCCTTCACGATAGGCTCCAGACCCCTGCATCTCTGAAAAGGATAAGCGGGCACAGAAAATGGATGGATGGATGGATCTGTAAAACTAAACGTGGTATTACTATTGGCAGTTGATCGAACATGAAACAGAGTCTATGTGTGTCAGCGACAATTAAACTGAAATATGGCCGACTAGACCACTTAGAGAAGCTCTATATGTGTCTGAGGTGTGCCTGACAGTGATTTACTCCACTGACTCCTTAAACAATATTAAACATATTTTTAAGGTGTAAACTCCTTAAACTCTGACAGAAGGGGCAACACTGAAACACGCTCAACCAAACCAAAAGCCTATTACTGAAACTGAGGTTGTGGTCCCTATAAAGCAGCCCCCCATAGCCTCCAAGATTCCCTTCCTAACCCTAACCCTAAACCTAAACCTAAACCTAACCCTAACCCTAAACCTAACCCTAACCCCACATACAGCTGAGCTTCATTATCCGTGGTGGCCCATTTAAAAGTGGACGACCATCACACCCAAGTCCTGTGTCGCTGTGCCAGGTTGTGATACTTCTGCCCCAAACTGCCACCTAATTACCTAATAAGCGTAATAAGAATGTCCTACACACAGTGTCTATGGATGGGTTTTTAATAGGGGGCATTTAAAGCCTCTATTGTTACTGATAAACACCTTCATTCAATTTCATTATAATTAACGTCATACCTTTTTATTTGACCTCTAGTAAAGAATAAAGTAATTAAAAGATTACAAAGAAACTCAAAAAGAAACGCAGGCAAGTATCCTGTGGTATAGAATCGACTGCACACAAAAAAGAACACTGACTGGATTCCAGTATTCCCAAGCAGTCTGAAATGTATACGCTTCTAATCTTTTTTTAAAATCTGTGTTTCAGGGGAGTGCTTTCATGTTCTCCGTGATCACACACAAATACAGCCTTCAGCCGTATCCTTCACAGACACCACAAGGGGGCCAAAATTCAATTAGCCACATAATGCTGAATCAGTGCAGCCTGTAGCCACTTAACCTTGTCAAGTCCACGTTCTCTCCAGGACCAATGAGGAGCCCCAGGGCCTGACAGCAAAAGCCAATCATCTTATAGTTTGCTTGGAGTCCAGGAAACTCTTCTGATGAGCGACCTAATAATAATCCTCTGACTATAGTTAATGACAGGTTCAGAAGATGGAATATATGATAAAACTTAAAAAAAAAAATCAAACAATGCTTAGGCTGTATGACAGGAACCCACATGTGTTCCAGTGGTACCCTGAAACCTCACTGTGCGCACACACACACACACACTGGCCCAGATACTCCTCACGAATCCGTTCCTTATTGTAACCCATATGGGATGAATCTGCACATCTCCTCCCTGAGTGTGTTTTAATCAGTTGCTGTTCGCTCTTGTAACAGACGCCCTCCTGGGTGTGTCGACGCTCTCATCTCGCCGGCAGTGCTGCCCAGGTGGTTCCTTGCCCGTGTGCGTGTGCAGCGGCCTACTTTAACGAGGCTCCTTTGAAGAGACGGTAAACAAGGAGAGCAGGCCTGCTTAATTAAAAGGCAAACCTTTCTTAGGCATGCATGATTATGTACGCTCACAGGCTCGAGATGAAAGAATGATTCAGGAGCGGCCGTTCTCCCACTCTGGCTGCTCCTTGACCATACAACCATCACTCTGGCCTTTCGGCTTAAGGACAACACCCCCACAGGCCAACACCCCCCGCTCATTTTGTAGTCTTTGTCGTGATATCACTTTTAATAGGGTGAATCAATAATTGAACCATAAAAATAATAATTATTATTATTAAAAAAAAATTAATTCTGAAATGATTTCAGAACACATGATTTAAAGATCAGGGTGTATTTTATGCAGCCATGTTCAGTTACCTTTGAAAGAAGAGACAGAAAGCTTTGATAGGAAACATGAAGCGCGCTCACTTTTCAGGGCATCCATTTTTACCTCTTCTTGCCCAGCTCGCGGTTTAAAGGCATTCTAATTATCCGCCACGGCTCTGTAGCTCTAGGTGACCATTACCGCATCCTTCCTGCAGCCGACACGATTTGCAATCGCAGGTGTAGCCCTTAAACAATCCTATGGGCAAGTCTGAGTGTGTCTCCTTAGTAAGAACACCTGTTTCCATGAGGCTGAACCGCAGAGAGGTGCTGGTCCACAAGAAAGAGTGCGTGTAGCCTTTTCTCTGTGCTGTTTGCGTGATATGATGCGAATGGGGCTGTTCTTGTTTCACCTCCCAAAGCGGGGGGGGAAACGTGCTATCAATTTCTTTAGCACTGCCGGTTTTGCTTTAAAAGCAACCAAACCTTAAATCGGCCCCTTGGCAGACTAACCTATAAAGTTTTCTGTAATTAAAAAGTATATTAATCTTGATTTGTGTTTTATTAAACTATTTTTTCAACAAGCTATTTTTTTAAATAAATGTTTACAGAGTTATTAACAATAAAGGAGATAGAAATGTGACAGTATCTGTGTTTCTGCAGTCTAGGGAGTTAGCAGTAACTAGCTGTTGTACTCTGGGGGGGGAAATGGAGCCAATATCAGCAAAAATGAACCTTTAGGTGCTGACAGGGGGACGGGAAATGAGGTTTGTTCTTAAGAGCAGCGAATTTTATTTACGATGCCGTCTCATCCCCAAAAACTTGAAATGAAGGAGTTTACTTCAATCCTTCCAGCTGGATATATAATTGGGGCCAAGCTTTGCCAGGTAGCGGAGTCCAAGATCTCTGTGAAGCACAGAGAGCAGTTTATTGGCTTGAAGGTAGCACTCAAGGACTCGTTTAAAGGCCAGAATCAAGAACAAGACTTTCAGATTGCTTAAAGGTTAAGAGTGAGGTTTAACAGAGGATGAGCACATAGCGTAATGATGATTAAGGTGTTCTCTGGTCTGTCTCCTCATGTGCTGGAGGGTAAGGATGCCATTTCTCTCTCCTCTGTAGCTAACATGATCTTCACTTAAAGTTCTTCATAGGTATCACATTAACAGCCTTTTTACCACAAATTGCCAGCCTAGCGAAGCACACGCTGGTATCTGTATCTCCAGTGTCCGAGCTGCATAGTGCAAAGTTAATAGCTTCTGATTGGATATAAACTCAAGGAGAATGTAGTAATAATTCATATACTGTACTGTACAACATGCAATAGAAAAAAAAAAAATCAATAAACATTTAAACATCACCGTTTTCTACAAATGAGCTTCAGGTTTGCTTGCATTCTCATAAATAATGTGGATGTTCAATGGCTTAGAAATTCAGAAGAAAACATGGCTGATTCAATGTGTCAACAAAAATAATTGAACGCTTTCATATCTGAGATCTGGCCATGGGTGGGTGCCGAGCACCATTCAGTGACGGCTGCAGGCTCCGCTGGTCTGGGTTACGTCAATTAGAAATGAACCGAACTAACAAAACGGCCATCATTGCCGTCAGGCCATCTGCTGTATTACACTTTGCCCTTGCACCAAGTTACAGTCATGGGAAAGCTCAGCGTCACAGACCGATGTTCCATCAGCTTGCAAACGGCTCCAGCCCCAACATATCTGGCCATTTCCAGAAGCAGACAGTTTAAGTCAGGTCCCTGTCTATCCACACGGGCTCTTTGGGTCATGGGATTTCAGATGACGGATTATCAGGTGACCTGATATATGTTCTTCCATACTGCAGGGATTCACATTAAAATTCAGGACTGCGCTTCTTTAATTAACATAATGCATTAACGTACGTATATAGGATTCCCTCCCCCCCGATACTGGGATGCATTAACTACACGGTGATTATAGCTCTTCAATTATTTTTGTGAGAAAAAAAATCCAGCATCGATATTAAAACTTAACAGATTATTATTATATATTTTTTTTTTTTGCAAACTGCAATTACACAGATGTGTAAACGCAACACTGGAGTAATTAGTCGTGATTATTATAATTATTCATTGTTTGAACAATAAGGACGAAAATAGGCTGAAGGAAACAAACAGAAAGCAAGGTTCCTCTTCACGGGCACTGACGCGGACGCCGGCGTCCAAATCTGAGTGTTTGACACAGTGGTTATTAAAAACGTCAATCTTACTGACGTGGAAATCTTTCTCTTCATTCCCAGTTACCCGTTTTAGACTGCTAAAAATATTTCATGGCACTGTCTATGTCTCGTGGAGTCAATTTCAATAGCATTCGTCACACAATACACAACAATAAAAGGGGCATTAATCAGGAAACGAGGGCTTTCTCTGAACTGCAAAGAAATATCCGCAAATTATATTACCGGGGCCAGCAAATGGATTTTTTTTTATTAAGCAATAATTAAATTAAAAACATAGAATAGGTATCTTGATTTCCACTGCAACGTTTGTTCCTCTCATGTAAAGCCATCTACTTCCTGAGTGTGTTCACTCATTATATATGTACCACATGTTGAGTCATGTCAGTCTCTGCGTATTGTATAGCTACTAAAGAGGTTCCTCAGTAAAACATAGTTTTAACGTACGCTTTTTATAGTTTACTATTTAGTTTGGTCATTAATGGGACGATTTACGTGAATATATGCCAAAATGAAATACATTTTCCAGGGACGTGTAGTGAGTTATGTGTTTGTTCAGTGTTTCAGTATTTATCTATAGTCACTGGTGTATCTGATGGTGATAAAGTATGTGTACAGCTGGAGATGAGAAATGGTGGTTTAGATGCAACACTGGCGGGGGGGGGCGGGGGGGTGTTAACGACTCCCAAACCTCCTATTCCCATTCTAATCGACAGCGAGTCATTGTGTGCCTCCTTGGTCTCACTGGTGACACACCTGGGGAGACGCCAGATTGGACAGCTGTACATTTACCATCTGTTTCCATGTCAGGCCTTCGAAGCCCAAACGACACTGACATCAGTATGCATTTCCAACTCGAGATTAAGTTTTGGAACCCCCCCCCCCCGGGGTCTCACCTGCAAAAGCAGGTTTTCCCGGTATATTTCTATGACAACCACACGCTGCTATAGATATAAAGCAAAGGCTTTTAAACCTAATGGAATCATGCATATATCTGCTCATTATTCAGCTCCGCTACTCCAGATGAAATGCAAAAGACACTCCTGTAGGCAGCGCCTGGGAGCCTGGATCGCGACTTTAACAAAAGGGTAGGGGCACGTCTTACGATGGCGCTTATGTATATTCTGTCAATGTTCTCACTTTATACGGAGAAGGCAGAATTAGATAATCCATATTTATTGTCATTCCCTTTTCTTGAATAACTGGAGGAGAAGCTACAGCAACCCTGAACAAGCGAGGTGGACAGAGAAAGGTGAGAGAAGATGTGCGTGGCCTTTTCGACGCTGGGTGTGACCAATACTAAAGTCACATGTCATTGGAAGGAGGGGGAGGGGCCAGGCAGAGGGGGTGTGGGCGGGGCCTGGCAGGTGGCCTGTGATAGGAGGAGAAGGTGGGACTCAGTGCCAGTCACAATGCTATTGGTTTCTTGTGCCAACCTTCTCACTGCTGTGGCGCCGATGATCCACCTCTCTGTGTGCCCCCCTCGCTTTGTGAAGGGACTGCCCTACATATTTAAATAGAATGCAGCAAAGGGAAAAATAAAATGCCAGAACTCTGTCTGTGGCTACGGCGAGCAGCCAGCGAGCAGCCAGAAAGCTAAGAAAAACAATGGTGGATTATCATAGTGACGAGACGGTCAGTGGAAGCGATTCCACTGTCCCTGAAAGAGCCAGCGAGCCTCTGATCAGCGAGCTGGACACCAGGGGCCTTAAGAGCCAGAGAGATGTATCCCAAAGGGCCTCGGGGTGTCTGGGTGTCTGGACTATTGTGGGAAGATTTCCATGGCAACAGAGGGCCCCATTAGGTTCAAAGGTACAGTTAGTGAATATTAGGGAGAAACAGTGTTCAAAAAGGAAGTCTGAAAATAATTTTTTAAGAAATCCATAGAAGGCTACATCACAAATCTACATATCTGACTCATCCAACAGCAAGAAATGTCATTAATTTCCTGAAAAGGAATATAATCCTTACAAAACAAAAGACAAAACAAAAGAAAATAGAACTTTTCATTTATACTTTCCACTCAAGGATAAGTTATCACTGATTAAATTATTCAGTGTCATATGCATAGATGCCCCTTAACGGAAAAGACCAAAAGTACAGTGTTTTTCCATTAAGCTCGGGACTGCACAAACATCAGCGGGTACATCATGAATAATTAAAACGCCTCGGCTGTGATAGGCAGAAGAACAAATGAAGCTCGACATGAAGCTCGACAAGCCTTGTCTTCCGGTCACGCTGCACACAGGTCTTACAAAACGCGGCCCGCTCGCCGTTTGACATTCAGCTCGTCGGCCTTGTGTCTTACACGGGCACCGAGCATCGGCCTCACGTCAAATCGACCCGAGCTCATTTTCGGCTCCTCGTGTGCCCTGCGGTCTGCCAGACAGCACCACCCACTCCTTGAGGAAACACTGCAGCAACCGGAGTCACCGAGCTGGCTGCATATGGATTTCCATCGGGATATTTCATGTTCCCCACTCCTTCTACAAGCTTCTCAGAAAAAAAAAAACGTCATCAGTCAAAACCGGCCAATGAGACACATGCAATCTGAGACTGATGTGGTGCCTCTGAGTCACCCCTACAAACAGAAAATGCACAATTACTGAATCCGTACCGAACATCTTACCTTAACCAGCACCACAAACAGCAGGAATTGCCTGACCCAAGATCTCTGTTGAATCTATCGTAGCGCGACCAGGAGTCTGATTTGCTGTCAATATTCACATGCTTTGTGTCAACATTCCTTTGCAGAGACATTCGTAGACTACCTGATATCCTCCTAGACAATTAGTGCAGTGAGGCCTGTGCCTGACGTTCCGAACGAGGAAGAGAGACGGTCAGAGTAACAGCGTGAAGCAGTCAGTCCCTGCAGACCTGCTCACATTAGACCACCGTCTGACCCAAGGAGCTGAGAGACAGAAAGCTGCACTAATGGGGAATGTGGGGAAAGGGAAGAGCCAGACTGGTGCAAGCGACTCCAGAACAGACAGAGGAGAGACACACATTAATCCCCCCACTGGGTTAGAGCAGGAAGGGTTCATGCTCCTCCCCCCGTACAATCATGAATATGATAATGAGGGGCTGAGGGGCTCCATCGCCCCCCCCCCCCACCATTGCCGCTGACACGGAGGGCTAATGAGGGCTTTTTCCGGCACTTGCGAGACAGGCGGAGGAGATCCTCTTCATCTCGGCCTCTGTCAATCCCTCCCCAGTTGTGTTCGGATGAACCCGCCGCTCGCGGCACCGCAGCCTAAAGCTGGAAGTAGGGGGGTTGTTGGGGGGGGGGCGCAAGGAGCACGGAGCCACGCTATTGGTTAGACTCTGACACGCTGGCTGTCATTTTATCCGCCATGTAAAAGTTCCCGCAGTAGTGCATCATCTGAACGGCGATTATTCAGCGTAGTTATGTGCGCGCAAGACGCTTATCGTTAATGATACTGATCGTTATGCATGGGAATAAATCACAGATGCGTGCATAGATGTTCACTGGAGATGAACGGCGCCTTCAAGCAGAACCCTCAGAGGCGAAGACCGGCAACTGCATTGCCACTGATCATAAATCCACTGTGACCTTGCGTGGTTCCTAGGCAGAATGCGTACGGCACCGGCGGCTGCCATGTTGGAATTTGCATCGCAACAGGTGAACACGGTGGTGCAGTGGTTAGCCCAGTTACCTCACTCCTCTGGGACTGGAGTTCAAGTCTCCACCCTGGCTTTACGTATATGGAGTTTGCATGTTCTCCCCGTGTCATTGTGGGGTTTCCTCTGGGTGCTCTGGAGTCCAAAAACATGCAGAATTGGAGTTACCAAATTGCCCGTAGATGTAATATATGTATATAGATATAATATAGGTGTATATGTGCCCTGTGATGGGTTGGCGCCTTGTCCTGGGTTAGTCCCTTGTGCCAGTTGCTTCTGGGATAGACTCTGGACCCCCGTGACCCTGCAGAGGAGAAGCGGGGATAGAAAATGGATGGAAGAATGGACTTTCTGCTACGGCAGCCCAACCGAAAATGGTTCTGGCCTCGACAGAAGTGCAAGGCTACTGAGCATATCGTCAGAGTTGATCAGTGCTTAACGGAGCCTCCCCGGGGGGGGGGGGGGGGGTGACCGGGAAGCACCAGTGATTAATCCATCATGGAACCATCTACTTCATTCCACATTGTTAGCAATCGCCTCCCCGCTGGAATCACGTCGGCTATCAGCGATAGGTAATTTCCTGCCGCTGCCGCTTCGAAGGTGGCTGACCTGCTCCAGGACCGTCTCGCAGGCGCTCTGCGCGTCTCCATGTGGCCGTGTGACTTTTGCAGGCACAGTTTTGCAAAGAAGGAGCTAATCTTATCCAGAAGCTAATCCAGAGTGTGCTCCCATCTTTCCGGAATCCATTTGCTCTTCTGTGCTGTTCACAGTTGTCTGGGCTGAGCTTGGGCTGGTTTATAAACCCTCCCCCCCCCACTGCTTCCCCTGTTCCTCTTTAGGCTCTACCAGCGGTTCTTTGCTCGAAATGTCAAAATGAAAAATGTCTTAAGGTCCAAATGCTTCAGTGGCCTGACCTGCTGCTTGACATTAACCTCCTTTATCCCCTTCGCTCTCATCATAGAGGAGGAGTCCGGACTTTATCGACCGGAGTGAACTTCCTCACCAGAGAACACTCTCTCTCCTACACAAACGCACACACTTTCCTACGTGGCAGTCCTGCCATTTGGTGAGAGAGGAATCACAGTATATATCCATCACTACTGCATAGGTACAGTATATCGACATTTATGTTCTTACATTCTTTATAAGAGGCATATTGCATTATATTACTCATTTTCCCAGCAAATCCTGTGCCTGTGTATCTTGCGTATATCAGCTATGTTATGGTTTAGGTAGGCTCTTACGGCGCTTTTCCACTAGCGTACAGGAACCACCCGTACCCGAATCGTGCCACAAAGAGAGACTCGTTACAGCATGCTTCCAGCCTGCTTCGGTTTTCCACTGCAGAAAGCTCGGCTTGCAGCTAGGCGTTGCTGAGTTTGGAGAGCAACAGTGAAGAGATGCATCTTTACCATTCAAATGGTGTACATCATGATTTTAAGTAAAAGGCTGGAAATTTTGAAGTCCTGAGTTATCAGGAATGCACCAACACACGGCGATGTGTGATACTAATAATATATAGAATATGTCCCTTTTCCTTTCATATATTCTGTACTTTTCGACAGAGATCACTGTCTCTTTCTTGTCCCTAGCAGGGCCGTGTCAGCATGGCTATGGGTCAATCACGGCTCGGGTTCTGGTGGCAGTGGAAAAGCGTCATCAGCCGTGGCCTGGGTTTGCGCAACGAAGGAGAAGAAAAGGAAAACGGACATTTTTAAAAATAACTGAATAATAAATATGTATAAGGACAGGAGCTATGATGGGTAATAATAATTTGGAAGAAGTATAGAATTAGTACAACCGCTGTCAGCAACCTGCTGTCGGAACTGATGAGATGGAACTGTGGTGTAAACCTGGAACTGTGTGATGAGATGTGTAAACTGTGGTGTAAACCTGGAACTGTGTGATGAGATGT
>JAODJU010000079.1:664587-676138 GCA_026776725.1 Gnathonemus echidnorhynchus
GGGCGGTGTTCATTGCGCTCGTTGATGGTTGGGTGGGGGATTTTAGTAGAGCTCTCCACTTGACGCTTTGAAAATAAATTGGATTAGATTACATCTTTTTGATACTCTGGCCTGAGGAAATGCATTAAGACAAGAAAGTGATGAAGGGCCGCAGGCCCAGGTAGGAGTGCGTATGCAGTGACGCCCTTGAAAGTGCGTACTGAGCAGGAGTGACACCTTCGTCTTCCCCATGTTCTTAAAGCCGACGTGGATGCGGGTCAAATGCCTGCCGTTGTGCTCTTGTAATACGCCACTGGACCTCATACGCCACTGCGGTTCACACTCATACTCCACTGCGGTTCACGCTCATACTCCACTGCGGTTCACGTCTGTGTCACGTCACGTGTGCGGTTCCCTTAACGACAGATAAGCTTGGTTCAGCGCCCTTTGCCATTTACTTAACTACGGAGTAGAAGAAATATGGCAAAATTAACATTTAATGAAAGCCATGGTTAGCATGTCAGAGCACGGGGTGGACGGGTTAATACCAGGTGAGGAATGCAAACTGAGACACTTTAAGTGACACATGAAGGATTTTTGTATTCAAATGAATATGGTCCATTCAGATTATTATTCCAGACTGCAGTTTACAATTCTCCCTGCGCTCATGTCCGCACATAGATATTTAACAAGCCCATTCACGCTGAGTGCCGTGTTGATGGGTCTTGGTGCGCTTTGGTTACAAGCCCATTGTGAGTGACCATGGATCCCTGCCGCCCCTCATCTGCCGTGTCGCTACCTCATCTAAAGATGTTCAGCCTGCCGGAGAGATGGCGCCTCCCTCCGTTGCGCGGGAGAAAATAAAAATACGGAAAAGCAAATGGCATCACTGTTAGAGCAAAAGTCAACTGGGGAGGCTGAACAAACACGAAATCCCAGGTAACTGAGCGCGTGGCTAATGGTATCGCTACCTGCACGTTCGGCCTTTTATCCCTGTCATTTGTCACACAGCAGGCGCTGCCCCTTTAAATGGTCCGAGTGCATCGCGGCAGTCAAATATGCGACACCCGAATCTGGAGACGGGGCGCCCTTCTTACAGGGAGGCACCACAGTGTCACGGCTGAGCTGCAATAATTATTCTTGTCCTTTTTTTCCACTTACCAAAATGTCAGTGATATTTTCGATATGTCTCAATGTCATTGTCCCTAAAAATGGAAACTTTAAAATAAAACTCTATGTCTGGCAGTCAAGCTCCTGTATCACATGGTTCTGTGTCACATGGTTCTGTGTCACGTGGTTCTGTGTCACATGGTGCTGTGTCACATGGTTCTGCACTATTCTCCCCCTGCTTCTATATCACAATACCTTAGAAATGCACTTCTGAAAAGATATCGGGAATAGATTGATAACAGCACTGAAACCACAATGGGACCCAGGTAGTTACTAGTGGTAGAAATCTCACCCAGCTGGTTTTAAATAATCAAGCAAAATCCATTCCCGTGACACCAGAAAAATAAAATGCCCAGATTCAGTTGGGACTACTGCATATTTTTAACAGGCCACAATGGATGATCAGGTTATTAAATTTAATAGGTCTTTAGGACAACCAGACTGAAACTGACCTTTTTTCAAAAACTAATTTTCTGTAAAAGCAAGGACTATTAAAGCCACAGGAACAGGTGCCGTTAACTGTGGCTGAGGTTAACAATCTGGATAAGTACACACAAGATGGGAAAAACCGTAAGGGAAAAACAGACACACAGCTGGAACTTAATTGGGTATCACACCACTGAAATACTGGGCTGGGTGATGTCACTGTGATCATTAGATATCATTAGTGTGACATATTCTCAGTGGCCAGTTTACTATGTATGGCTGCCTACAACCCCAATATACGCAGCACTCAGACAGGTCAACAGGTTCACTTACTGTTCAACTGAGCATATGAACAGCTAAGATTTCTGATCCAAGCAATTTAGAAAGTACTGTCACTGCGGTTGTTCCAGCATTTCCTAAACCTAATTCTCACGCAGCACAGTGTCGAGAGTCTGCAGAGAAGGTGTGACGAGCAAATGTCACCGGTGGGTGACATTCCTGTGGCTGATAACACCGTGTTAATGAGAGAGGTCAGAGGAGAACGACCAGACTCATTAGAGCTAACAGGAAGGCCACAGGTGCACAAATACCCCGAATGCACGACTCGTGAACCCCTAGCAGGTCCAGAGGCAAACATGGGTCCTACTTGCTGGGTGTACCTAAAAAAGTGGCCTGCAAGTGTATGTCACACGCAGGATGTAACATGCCAGTTACTGAACACTGAACATATAACCTTGAGAAACTGCCATAGAAATCTGCGATGCACAGAAGTGTATAAGAAACTCGGCATTGATTATCAGCCGTCCAGAAAGTATGAATGAGGGGAAGAAAAAACTGGATTTATGAGTACAGTATACTGATATTTACTATTTAGCATAATCACCAAATTGTAATTACCCCCCCCTTATGAATCTGCAGATTGGGAAAAAATGTCAGTCAAGATAAGCTGAGATGCTGTGAAGAACGTGACTGATTACGGAAACTGGATTTTAACTAAATCTGGCACTGTTTTCCTCTGGATAATAAACCATAATCAGATAGCAGTAAATTACAAAGAGCGCATTTGACCCTTCCCTTATCAGTGGTATGGCTGATGCTTTTAAAATGTAGCTCTCTTATAATGAGCCACGTCGTTTTTTTTGGGCTGGCAGTGTGAGTGTTTACATCCCAGACAAGGATGAGCATACTTAACAGGAACCTCTGGTTGGTTCAGTGAACAACCAATTGTGTTACGCAAGTCCCCAGGAAAGGCTAGGGCAAGAAAGATTCACCCATTAATGTCATTTCAGGTTCAGCAGAGTCCACAGAGCTGCCCGTGCCGGTTCATTCAGAGTGACGTGTGCTGTGGTCATGTGACCAGAAGGGCCACCAATAATAGCGCAGATATAAGGTTATCCAAGCTGGCATTACACTCCTACGCCAATGAGGTGGCAGTCAGCCATTTTAAGCGTGTAAACAGCTGGACATGTCTGCTTCGCTCAGGATGACATGGAAGGCAAGCAGATTCATGTATGACTTCGAACCAGCTCTACGGAGTAGGTGTGTAAAACGACAGTAACACACGGAGAAATGCGTGTCACCTGACAAGGACTTGAAACCACGCTAATAATGTGAAGGCCGTCAGGTTCTTTTAACTCTCTTCTCTCCATAGGGAGACTTTCTGAAGTGTGCTGCGCATGGCAGCAATAGGAAGCCGTTTGCACTATTTATTCTGACATGACCTGTTTGAAATTCTGCTAAATAATGAAATCACTGGTGACTCATTAAGGAACCATTTGGAGTGGCTGAGTTCTCCTTAAAATCAATCATGTTGGAGAAGGAGCTATTGAAGAGAGAATAATTTAGGTGCTGCTTTTTGCAGACTGATGTCTGTGAGTTAACTTTCCCCATTTTTGCCCACTGCTCAGTTAATTAGCCGTCAGCCATTCCACGAATGCTCACCCCCCCACCCCACCCCCCTTTTCCCATCAGCAGCTGCATGCTGCACATCTAGGGCGAGACCTGAGGGGCGCCGCCTTGGTTCTGTCCGGCCCGTGCCTTTGGAGCGGTACCTTCAAGTCCGGCCTTGAATATTTCAACATTCCTTGTTAGTTAAAAAGTGCTGAAGCAGTCCAGCTCAAATTTATTCCTATCTGAAACTTTCTGCTACTCACAGCAATTAAAGACGCTGGAGGTCAGTCCAGACTAAACCATATCGACTGCCTTCCTCTGACAGTAATGCTTACTGTACATTTAACTTAAAACAGCATCAGAGTGTGCGTAGGCACAAAGCAAGGAAAAAATAAATAAAAGGAAAGAGGAAAATAAACTGCCATTAAAGGGGTTTCCTGGTTCCGCTCTTACTCTACAAACCCCCAGAAACTTAAATTAATAAGTGAGAACAAATAAGAGCCACTAAACTTTTTTAACAGCATGAATACCAAGAGCAAACACTGGAATCTGACCTTCCAAAACCGGGAACTGTGGAATCCGATTTAGAAATGCAATAATGTACTAAAGGATATGACCATCAAGATCCAGTTAAGCATGTGGCGGTTCATGAAAGCCAGCTGTGGGCTGGTGTCGCGGCCCACAAAATACCGTCACGGTTCAGAAACTCACCGGTGACCTTGAGCTCGGTGGTGCGGCGAACAACGAAAGTCCCAAACTGCAGCTCGCAGGTGTAATTCCCGATGTCGTCCTCGCGGACTTCCCGTATGGACAGGAGGTCCCGTTGACGCAGAATGTTCTGCCTCCACTGCTTGGGCTGACACTCCTTGGAAAGACAAACACAAACCCAACATTGTGGCACACTGCACAGCATCGATATTTAATCTTTAGCGCTGACATGGTATTCAGCTCTGACACAATACAGTACAGACACCATTTATAGATCCCATTGTAGGAGATGCATTGTATGATTCCTGATAACAAACAAACCGTAATGAGTTTTAATTTATTTCTTATTTCCTCTTTTTCTCCCTATCCGAAACAAACCATTATGCAATTACAAATCTCCCCGTCAAGGACAACGCCCAGCACCTGACAGAGAGGGGCGGAGCCTGGTGCAGTGTGTGTCCTATCAGCTACATTCCTCCTTTTGCCATATGTGCTGCGGTCTTGTTCTGTAACGTGACGTTCTTGTAGGACAGCATAATTCACTTAATTCCACCCACAGCCCTGTGGGCGTTAGCAAGTGTTGCGGTGGAACCCAGTAGCCTAATCCCCTACTCTGAACAGAATGTGAATATTACATATATGTATTCTGATGGTTCGTACGTCGACAGGCCGTAACTCTTCTTACCTATACATTAATATATTAAGCAGACACTTTTGTCCATAGTGATATACAGGTGAGGCAGATTAAACATCACGAGTATACAGATGTCAAGGACCCAACAAAGCTCCTTGACAAAGCTGAGATTTCAATGAGTGACCAGTAACAAGTGCAAGACAGTACTGGAGCAAGTGCTATATAAACATCAAGCATCAGAAAAGTTATTTAAGTAAATAAATACCAAAATTATCTATGGTACTTTTCCACTGACATACAGGAACCGTGGTTCCAGCTCGATTTGCTTTTCTACTCCACAAGGGTCAGATCTGTAAAGGCATTGCTAGGTTTGGAGAGCGACAGTGATTATGTTAGCATGACATACTAGTAGAATAAGCATTTTCTTGCATAAATTTGCATTACAAATGCATTCCATTCAACTGGTCTATAGTACTTTTTTCCGTGGCACATGGAAGGAGCGGACGATTGGGGCAGGACACATTGTTTTTTTTAACTTTACACATTGTTTGGATACATTTATTTTCTTACTTTGAAAATGACTGTTTTGATAAATGCGCTTAGATGTGTATAGTACAGTATATGCTTTTCTTGTTTTGTCCGGTTCATTTTGTGTTTAAATACAAAAAAAAAAAACATATTTTGGTGTATTTTTTTGGGGCCGGGAACCAATTCATTGGATTTACATTATTTCTTATGGGGAAAATTCGAACTTTTTAGGATTCCTCTCCATGCATATTGATGAAGAACACCGGTATCTCAATCGGATAGTGGCGACCTAACCAGTTCAGTTAAGTCACACTTTTGCTTCTGCTAGTAAGCAGGCACATGTCTCAGGTTGCAGCTCGGGTACGGCTAACGTGCTTCACGATGGAAATCCGCCAGTTCGCGGTACAGCTCAGGTACGGCTTGGTTCTTGGTGGCAGCAGTAAAGCTCCACAATGCTAAATGCAAAATCCACAAGACCATCCAGCAGTGTGAACTGGAATCTTTTTATTCTTTGCATGATGCGAGTTTTTGGAAGAATCATCATCAGCGACTCCTTAAGTAACCATTTAGCGTGGCTGCATTCTGCTCGGCCAGCACGTGGCGGGAATCGTGAGGGAAGAAGCGTCGCGGGTTCTGCTCTCCAGCAGAAGAGCCCGCGCGAAGATAAAAGACAAGAACTCGCCTCTCTCCAGTCCGCCCGCGCTCACGGCAAAAAAAAGAGCTGTCTGTTCTCCCTCCACACAGTCCAAACACTCCGGGTGGCAGACCTGCAGGTCCTTGCTAGCTTTTAATTTCATTTACAGTGAAACCGGAGGACAAATGGGGCCACATAATCCTGCCCTGATCTGCTGGAAATGAGCCGGCCTCAGCTCCCCGCTGCCGGTTCATTGGAGGGGGCGTCCCTGCTGGTGGGGTCCATCCCCAGCAGAGCAGAGGTGAAGCCAGGTAGCTTTACTCATCTGATCGTCTCACGTCGCCGACTTACCCCCCGGAGACCTACTGCCTCCCCCGCTGAACTAATCTTTTCCTCTGCAGTCGCTTCACAGTCTGCATATGCCATTCGTGGAATCTGCTTTTCCAAAACAATGAACATTATCTCCCCACGCTTCCAGCCTCCCCAGACTCACAGCCCTGGAGACGCCGAGCCGAGAAGAGCTGGATATTACGACAGTGCCAAGTATGTTAAAGGTGAGGAAAGTCCCTGTCGTTTCATTATCATTTCTATTTACACTGAAATCCACTGGCACTTAGCCTTTCTGCTGGCCTTCGGGCTTTGAGTGCACTGCACCGTTTATAAAGTACAGTAAACACGCTGCGCAGAAGAATTCCTGCCTGAAAATGGGACAAAGCCATTAGGTGATACAGGGCCCGGGTCCTAGAGGGCACATTGGGCTTTGTCGTACGGTGAGCTGGGGGAAGGATGAAGCTGGGCATTCATGCCCAATGAACGACCCAATCCCCTGGGATCACTGGGAAACGGCAAACGGAACATGATCCTGGCACAGAGACACATTCAGTCAGGCGTAGAGCAAAGGGAGCCACATCAATCCTCGCTCACATAAAGGTTACCTGTGTTAGTCTGTTAGGATGCTGCTCTGAAGTGTCAGCGGTATTGGTACAGTCAGACCAATATTAACGGGTGGGACGTAAAGGGGCTTTTGACTCTGCAGACAAACCACCACTAATGGTCAATGGTTTTAAGGTAAAAAAAAGGGCCAGAGATACACAACCTTGCACATGTACTTTTCAGGGATTTAATAAAGGGTTTGGACCCATACTGTACATGATACCGTAATAGTGTTGAGTTTAAACCTACGTGTAGGACTATGGCTATGGTGGTGTGAGTTTAGACCCTTACATAGTACTATGGTAACGGTGGTGTGAGTTTAGACCCTTATGTAGTACTATGGTAATGTTGGTGTGAGTTTAGACCCTTATGTAGTACTATGGTAATGTTGGTGTGAGTTTAGACCCTTATGTAGTACTATGGTAATGGCTATTGCGAATTTAGAGACTTATTTAGTACTATGGTAACGGTGGTGTGAGTTTAGACCCATAGTACTACAGTAATGGTGATGAGTTTGAACCCTTACTTAGTACTACAGTAATAGTGATGAGTTTGAACCCTTACTTAGTACTACAGTAATGGTGGTGGTGGTGAGTTTAGACCAATACCCAACAATGGTAATAGTGACCCCCCTAGTGTGACTCTTACCTTGTACCAAACAATGACGGGGTCCTTCCCGGCCTGTACGTAGTCCTCGATATCTGGGCAGGTGATCTCCTTGCTTTTACTCAATTCGGCCTTCTCAAAGTACCTCATTTTGGAATTGTAGCACAGGTCGGTGTCGTTCTCCGCCACGGTCAAAGACATCGACACCTTCATACAGTATGTGGAATTCCTGCAAAACACACATGGACAAATGCATTTCATTAATCAGTGGTTTAAAAAGGCCTACTGATGTGGTTGAATAAGATTACAAACATTACAGATGTCCCCTATTTCACCACTGAAATGTGATTCATACAGTTCAGCTGACAAGTCAGAAGTCGCTATGACACTATAGCTGTGAGCATGACACACTTCAGCTTTGATAAGAGCGTTTACTAACCAAATCTCTTCTGATTGCCTTCCAGCAAGGAGTCAGGGAATCATTTTCAGATTTTCCAACACTGGTTTAGCTTTTTTCCTTTTTTTTGTTTAATTCCCTCTGGAGAATTTCTATAAAACACTTTGTGAGAGAAATATCAAATGGCATTAAGCAAGATTAGCCTGATATGACCACATTTAGCTGGACGTTTCTCAGAATGCCGCTATTCTGCTGACCTTCCTGCTCACTACTGCCCAGCAGATCAACCCGTGATGGGGGGGCTGGGGGGAGGGTGGCTGTCTATTTAATTGCTATTACAATTCCATCCGCTTCTGATATCGGTAGCATGTTTTAGCCCCGCTGGGGGCAAATCAATTACGATGATCTTTCGAAACTGAAAGCGAAAGGGTTGGGGACAGAGGTGACACATCAGCCAGACTTTGGCCCACAGTCCTCAGTCGTCCCCCCCCCATCTCAGACGTCCCCTCCTCACATTCACTCGCTCCTCGGTCTAGCAACATAATATTTTACAGTCTGCGTCTTTTCCCCTGTTTTTTTTTTCCTTCCCTCCCTTTTTAGAAACCACTGGCACACGAGCCACTCCCCAGTTTAGCAGTAATAATGTGCCGAGTCGCTTTACAGTGCCGCTGGATGCAATTACGGCGCCGGCTGAATTTATTGGGGAGGGCGCCGCAGAATGTTAATGCGAGAGCGGCGGGGAGCCCTCAGCCGCCCTCCGATTGAGGAGCTGCACCGCGCCTCTGCGGTGAGGTGGAGGAGCGCCGCCTGACTCAGACGGGAAGCGAGGAACCTAATGAGCTGAATCCAGGAGCACGTTGCACAGGTGCGACTTCCCCCGTGGTGCTGGGCCCAGAGCCTTCCTACAGCAGAAGTCAAGGGACGATTTCCCTTTCTCTGTGGCTCCTGTAACTGGAGCAGCAGCTGGCTTGGCAGTTAGGCGGCCGTACTGGTGAGCAGGACTGGTGAGGACTGGCTGAGATCCCAGACCAGAGACGACTGCGGGGAGAGGCATCGAACCCTAGCTTCCTGATAATTTACAGCGCAACGCCCAGCTCCTGAAGTTTAAAAATGGCAACAGGCTCCGGGTATGAGCTTCAGCTAAACAAGTATATAATGCACAGTAATTATATTACACCGATGGAATTAGCATATTCCATCATCTACGCTACATTAACCTGACTGCATTCACCTGTCTCTGCTTATCAGGGTAACAGTTGCGCCTCCTTTCATTAAAAAATATGATTTTGTTGGTCAATTTCTGCTAATTAGTTCAATACCCCAGAGTAACATTAAGACGGGGGGTGTGTCAATTTCACTCTACAATCTAACCCCCCCCCCCCGACAATAAGATTCAGCCTGTTCACTTCTTACTTTTCAGAGCTTTTCAGAGAATGATGGGACAGATTTCTGAGGAGAAACCCCTTGTGAATTTTTCAGTGCACAAAGCATGAAGGACACAACACATGAGGATGGATCCCAGGGCAGAAGCTGGGCAGCAGACCCATACAGAGCTCCAGTGCTCTTGCTGATCCATTCGGCCATCGATGTGAATGATTTGGTGGAGAAAAACAGGGCAGAGTCACAAATTATCAGTGACAAAAAACGAGAAGAGGCACTGAATCAGCGGCAGCAACTGGAACCTCGGAAGACTGATTGACACTGTTTTTCGCGCTCTGTGCTGATTCGGTCATGTGATCAGGCGACGGCACGCAGAAACTGATGGCGAATATCAGGTGTGACCTGGAATAATAAATCGTGGGACTTTGTGGTGGGAATGTTTCAGCACTTATAGCAACCTATAGGTGGTGCTGTGGTTCAGGTTCCTGACTCACCATATTGAGTGTCAGAATGCTGATAGGCTGAAGCAAAGAAAAACTATATTTAGGGGCAAGTGTGGTGAGGGAAACTTATTAGAGCACAAAGGCAGGGAAAACGCAAACCAGAAAGAAACCAAAATGGCTGCCGGGTGGCAGAAGCACTTGGGGGGGGGGTTACTGGTCCCTATACATACATAAGGAACAGGTCTGCTGAATGATTACTCATCACGTTGCTTTCGGCTAATTCTCTGTTTCAGAGGGAGGTTTCCAACTCATAATCCCTGTTATAGGTCTTAATGAAAGTACTACATTGGAACTGTTTTTTGTAATAGGAAGCTTTAGTAATTTCACAGAGTAACTTACTGGGTGTGGTTGCATACTCACTGTACATTACTCCCCAGGTGGAAGTTATCAGAGCCGTTTAAGTCAGCAGTTTTAAGCTGGTCCCTCTACAGTAGCAAAACTTATACCTTATCTGTGCAACCGTTAAACAACAACGTCTAATCTGTCAGATCAGTCGAAGTCGGCATGGGCCGGAACTATAAATACGTCAGTGGTCTCCACTTTGGATACGACAAATCAAAATTCCTCCCCCTGGGGAGTGATCGTGATTTGCCCAGAGCTCAACACGGAACTCTCAGCCTTGTGATTAGAGAGCTCGTCAATATTTGCCTCGGAACACGGTCAAGTAAACCTTGGACCGGAATCAGAGGAATGTGGACAGCAGAAATCAATGGACAGTACGGAAAGTAACCATAGGCTACACCGAGTCCCGAAACACAAAGCAGAAGCGATCAATGGGTTTGATCTCAGTATGTCCCAGTACCTAACAGTCACTAACGATGCCAAAGCCATGAGGGGCTGTGTGTGTGTGTGTGTGTGTTTGTGTGTGTGTGTGAGACAGAATGAGGAGCCAGCAGGAGACAATCAGCCCGCAGGTTTTAGGATGGATGCATGTCGTGTTCACAAATCTCTTCAGTCCAGGTAATCCAAGTAGAAATCTGTCCCACAGACTCACTTAAAGGCCCCAAACAAACAGAAAATAATAGACTGCAAATATGTGCAGATAGAGTAATGCAGTGGATTAGCAGAACACTACGCCAAAGCGGAAATGCACTTGTAAGCGATGATCTCTCGTGCAGTTTAATTAAACAACTGCTGCAAATATGACATGATATGGAGATTATCGGAGACACCTTCCACCAGATGGACACCTGAGCAAATGAGATCCCCGAGTCCCATCCCTGCTAAATATTCCGGCCAGAGCAAATACACCTGCAACGAGGGATTGTGGGATTTCATCTGTTGTCCCCAAGTGATCAATAGATGAGGTCAAACACATCCATCACATTTTTTTTAATTACCTGAGGATTTTGAATTTAAATACATCAAAATGCACATCTGCTATAAAGTATGTCAGATATCTATAGAGAATCTGCATAATTTCCAGCGTAATTTTGAAAATGAATGTAAACATATGGAAATATCCGCTTGTTTATTCACTTTTCTCTTCTTCTTTTTCAGAATTAGACATCAAAGAGGGAGATATTTAGGCTGAACACAGAAGATCTGAGGCACTGCTTAAAGCTTCCATATTCTCAAAGTAGCTGTGTCAGCCACACAATACACCAGCGTCGTCACGGTAACACGTCTAGGTCATCGCCTGTGCATGGTTTTAGGTTGCAGTGTTGTTGCTAAATCCAGTGACAATCTCGCGTCAAGGTGGAAATGTAATATTTATAGCGCTTTAATGCCATGCCTTCCTGTGCTGGGGGGGGGGGGGGGGG
>JAODJU010000079.1:691961-709545 GCA_026776725.1 Gnathonemus echidnorhynchus
GGCCCCGGCCCCGGCCGTGTCCTGCCGCTCGTCAGCGTGTAAATGACCTTTGTGTTAATGAAACCTTTTCCTGGTATGATCTAGATGGCAGGAACATTCCAACTTTATGGAAATCATAAATCATGCACAGATCTTTTCTTATTCTTTTTTTTTTTTAATTCAGCAAGAGGAGAGAGGAGGCCCTGTCCACCCCAGCCCCCCCAGCGATAACAAGGGATACGAGGCGAGAGAGTTATGACGACGTCGACTAGGCACCTCACTGTTCCCCTGAGAAGGAAGGGAAATTAATTTAGCGTGCTACCCGAGCCCCCCCCCCACCTGCCCAGCTCAGCATGGATGGTTGTCCAGTGCTCTCTGGGTCTTGTGGAACTGCGGATTCATTAAGAGAAACCACAGGAGGTCTTTCAACCTCTGCTGTTTATGAGGTCTGCCGACTCCAATCCTTATCCGCTATACAAGAGAACCTGAATCAGTCCAGATGGGATTGTGACTCTGCTCACTGCCCCCCCCCCCCCCCCCCCCCCCCCCCCCCCCCCCCCCCACCAGTGACTGTTTCCCTCACGTGCTCCAGAGCGCAAGACTAATTAATTATGCCGTCTTCCTTGTTTATATACAAACCAAATAAATGCATTCTAAGAACCACCAGGGCAGCGCGTTGGACTCACCTTAAGACACAGGAGTAGAGTCCGACGTCCTGCAGTTCTGCTGGACGGAACCATATGGCGTCCTCCTCCTTGCTCATGCGCAGTCCGTCGAAGGAGATGGGTTCCTCAAAGTCGCCGTGGCCCGCGCTCTTGTACCACATGAGACTGAGTCCCGCACTCTGTGCGTGAGTGTAGTTGGCTCGGATGTATCCGTAAAACAGGGCGCATTTAATCCGCACCGGCTCCCCGTGCAGCACCTTGTACTTCAGGTAGTCCACCGACCAATCTGTGCAGCCGTCCACTGAGGAGCAAAGGGTGGGGGCGAGGGGGGGGGGGAGAGAGAAAACGGCAGCTAATTAGCGTAAACTGGGCTACATCAAAGACAATCATATCACCACGTCAAGGCCGCTGGAACTCAATGGACCAAACCGTGTTGAAAGACGTGTGTGAAAACGTGCGCCGTGTCAGTGAAGGGTGTCGCCATGGAAACATTGCTTGTGGAAAAGTACTGTCCGCTAATTGGGCTTAACAAGTTTCGTTTTTGTCAGAGCTACACTCATCCCATCATTTCCAAATCTGTTGTTTTTAATATAATGAGATTATGTTTTCACAGGCTACTAAATAAAAGCTTCAAAATTAACTTTTACAGGGAAATTTTTATATTACATGGAAAAAAAAAAAATCAAAGCTAATAAAAAGACCTAACAAAGTGTTAAAAAACATAATTTGTTTGCAGTGTTAATGATGGAAGCAGAAAAATGTAATAGTGCATTTGCAACATATCATTCATGTGCTATTTGATGTTTGCACATTATTACATAAATACAACTATTTTAAGTGTTTTGTCATGTCTAAGCCTATTTCCATGGGGTCTGACCAAATGTCTACAGCACAGAAAACATGGGGACTTGAATGAAGAGTGATTAAAATTTCTCTAGCATTCGAAGAGCCTCAGCTCCAGATGAGCCCGTTTTTTGCTTAAAGCTCCCAGTTTAAAGGCCTGAAACATCAATGGGGTCAACCAGCCCGTGTCAAGGATCTCCTCCCAGACTGTGAGGCCCAGTAATGCATCGGCATGGACACAGCGATGCGGAGAGCAAACGCTTTTCACCTGCAAGGCCGTGTCACGCAGCTGATGGTGTGGTGTGATGAACGGCTGAACAGTATTAAAGCTCAGCTCTTTTACTTCATGTACCTGAACACAGGGCCGGCCACCCTGTAGGCGACATAGGCGACCGCCTAGGGGGCGCAAAAGAGCAAATGAAAAAAAATCTGAAGAAACACCTCTGGTTACATTACTGGACATTCCAGTTATTTTTAATATTTCACTAATTTTCTTGCTAAACAGACGCCAGATAGCAAATTAATTGACCGGAGTTTGTTTTCTGCTGCTCTAGGGGTGGTTTTGGGGGGAGCGCTCAGTAGAACTTCAAATCCATGGCATTATGGGAAAGGAGAGCTGTGTCCAAACCCCCCCTCCGATCCAGAAGTGCATGCACACACACTAAGAAACACACTTACAGATCTACTCACTAAACACGCAACCATGGCTAAATGTTCAGGAATTCTTCCAGTTCCCAAGCTTCCTTATAAAATAAAGTAATGATTCTCTCTTGGAAGCGCTTTGGCAACCTTTCATGCGTTTGTTTTATTTAAATTTAATTGACAGATCCACGTGCATAATAATATATACTTACTGATACAAAGCATAGTAAAATGTGTGTTGTTAGTGTGCAGAGGTGCAATACCACAAACTGCATCCAATGGGAAGAAATAGTCAGGAATCTGAACTAGAGCTGCAACCCCCCTCCTTTGTTCTGGTATCTCCTCATCTTACCAAGAGGCCCACACAGCAGTGAAAATCGATTCGAGAAACAAATAAATAAAACCCCTTCGGCACACGAGATGTGTGTGAGCATCCGCTGAACACGGAGGCGACCGGCTGGCCCCCGCCTGGCCCCTGCCCGGCGCTGTCGTGACACGCGTCGCCTATTCTGGTCACGCCGCGTATCTAAAAAAGAGAGAGCGCACGGCTGGCTGTGGCATCCTCATCCCCACTCCATAGAGATACCTGTCTCGCAGGCACGGCTGGACCTACGTCATTTGCATGTGCTTCTAACCAATCAAAGTCCCACTACCCAGTACACTGTAATACACTGTTTAATAATTCTCAGCCTGATATTTTTTAATTCAATATATATGGGTGCACAGTGCTGACAAAAGCCCCTGATAGAGTGGGTTTGATTTGTGGGAGTGGCTTAGACGGTAGCCCCGCCCCCCCACTACCTCAATCTGAATGACCATTGGTTCCTTGACATCAATGGGCCAGGACACCATAGAAGATACTATTAAATTGATTGCCTGTAATGGGTGTGGCTCTTGTACAGAAAGAATACGGGGAGGGACATGAAAACCAGGAATGGTAAAGAAAAGACAGAAGACTAACAGCCACAGCGCAATCCTGCAGCTGGAGCATTTTGCAAACAGAACCTTCATGGCCGCCTGGTTCCCCCCCCCCCCCAGGTTCGCCTTTAAGCACATATGAATGAGGGCAGTATCATTAAGATTAAGTGCTGTGGGTTTAAGACGTGGGATGGAGCACTCTAAGTAGCTGAGCGCGCGGTCAGTAAAGGCCACGTTAAAATAGCGGGGAGTTGGTTATCGAGGTCACAGAGGAGATTATAAATGCAGATCAATTTTTTTTCAGTCAAACTTCCAGCTTCCTGAGAAGTGGGTGGAGAGAATGAGACAGTTCCAGTACAGTTTCTAAACAGTGAGTGAAACGGCCTCCTCGGCTGAGCCGACATCACAGTAAACCACCCACAGCAGATCATCCATCCATCTCATCCCACGTCTGTCCTTCACTAGGTCCAAACACTTCTCCCTGCTGCTCTCACTGTCCTTCAAAATGCCCATCAGCTCCTTCCTCCTGCCCCGATGCCCAAGGAAAAGTCCGCAGGCCCTTCTCTCCCCCCTCATTACCTCCCGCGCTACGTTCATCCCATTAAAACAGCTGGCGGGCACAACTGCCAAGTTCTCCACGGATGAATCCTAATCATGCATCCATAAATATTTCATTTACAGAAGAAACAACTTAGCAGCTAATTAAGGTCGAAGAAAACTCATCATCTAATTGGCCTGTGCCATTCCGCCCAGTTCCACTTCCAACTCATCAGTTTAGCTTTTGCTTTCGTTTGCTCAGATTGCCATCTTCATCCTGCAGCACCAGATTCTTTGTTCTTCATTTCTCATAAAAGTCGAACGTTTTCTGGTAATCTGTGGGCTCCTAAATCTTACAGAGCTAGGGAACTCTCCGGAACATGGATGTGAGGGCGAGGGGAAGGACCTCTCTGATATCCTGCTGTCCAAACGCAGTGCTCCCTTTAATGTGAGTGGCTGATTGATCATCTTGACGTGTCGATAGCTGACACAGTATTGAGCCAAGCAGTACGTGAGCGGTATGTCAGGGAGATCATGGGTGCTTTTACTCTGCGTCTATTATTATTTCTCTCCTAACCACCCTGTGGTGGGTTCAACATCTTCAAGAACTTTCCATTATTATTCCGTGAAGAGTTTCCCAGTCGATATATAACCTTTAGCACACAGTGACACTGAATTCCAGCTCATCATTATAGGACATTAAAGAGGGCTCTACAGCCACATCAGCAGATGACTGAGTACTTGCATTTGACTTTGAGGACTCCTACTGAAGCAAGTTGTAATGGATATCGGGTAGAATTACGGGGAAGAACTCTCAGTCATCCTCGGCCATCTGTCCTACTTTTGAGAGCGTCCAAATACTTTTAAATCTGAAAGTCTATTTCTGATGGAAGATGATTCATAGATGAATGAGAGCTATAATTATCCATGTATCATCCCTCCCCCATATTCATTTAAGGGCTGCAGTTGTCCTGTCCATGGGTAACGCTGAACACTATCAAAGTTCTGAACATAGAAGAGTTTGTCGAAACCGTGCCTGCTTCTGTTGCCATGGTGACAAAGGGGTTAACCTCGTTAATCAGACATCGACTAATTAAGCACCATTTTGTGTACAGTAATGCTACACTGCTGTGTGGCAATCTGTAACTAAACCAAGCACTCACGAGGACTGCTTAGTGTAATTATCACCCTTAATTATCTGTACAGGCATCTCTACCATGGGAGTTAGGGCTCCTTAGTTTTTGGGAGAAGCATATGTGGGTACAGTCACAAGCCACAAAGACACGGGGCTAGGAAAACCCCACGTCAACGTCAGCAACTGTGTGAGGTTTACGTAAAGGGTGCGGGAACTGTTGCTAAGCAAGGTCTTCAATGTGCCGTATGAGCACAGATGTTAATTTCAGACGAGAGAGAATACAACACTTGATGCCCAAAGACAGAGTGATATCCCAAAACATACTGATCACAGTCCCTGCTAGCGTGGAACTGGAGACAAAACATGCAATTAGTTATCAGAAAATGAATATGAAATATTCATCAACAGCATGACTGCTGCAGTGGCTGCTTACAATTAATGTCAAGAGAGCTTCCCCTGTTAATTATTCAGCAGATTAGCAATATTGGAAATCATTCCGCAACCGAGTTGGAGCAGTTATTAGAGCACAAGTCTAATGAAGTACGTTTTGGATCAGAAGAGAATTCAATGTAAATAATTGTTTTGCGACAGTTGTTATAGAACACACTGCCTAGTTGTTTACCACAGGGCAGAGGCAATAATAAGACAAGAAAAACACTTAAACCTTGTGAAATTTCTCTTCATTTCATATATGTTTGCTTAATTCCAATAACAATAAGCACCAAAAACATTATTGTTCTTCACACACGCCAGTGCACAGAAAAATCCAGAAGACGATGACTTTCATCGGCCAGATGGTATTGCACAATGGCACTCTACAATATTACCTTAAGGGCATCTGTCAGGACCCTTGATTTTAACCCTGTGGGACCTAAAAAGGATGTACGTGTTTTATTACATTTTACACATCCAAATATATAAAATGTTCACTTGATATTCAAACACTGATCAATGGATTGACTACACCTTTCACACGGTGTTGTAATAGACAACAGCAGATCAATATACGATCTGAAAGATTGGTTGAAAACAGTTACTGGATACTAATAAAATATGAGTCATACATGTTGAACTAGAATTGAGGGGGGGGGGGGTAATTGTATACAGGGGAGAAATTGAATAGAAAGAGCTATGAGAAAAATGTAAGATAAAAGAAAAAAGCCAGATAATCAGAGAAGAAAGGCCTGGATGAAGTGGATACGTTAAACTATCAGAGATACAGTGTATCGCGGCGCAGGGCGGGGGTCTATCAGGGTTAACAAACCGCAGCGGAACCCCGCGGTAAGCGTGCCAGCTCGCGGTTTACGGAGCCCTGCGCTTTGCCGAGGAGCCCAGCAGGCGAAACCAGGCAACCCCTTCAAAACAAAGTTTCTCAAAGCGGGCAGGGAGTGCGCTAGGAGCGAAAAAGGAGCGGAAATCTCCGTGCCACAGGGCGGCTGGGGACGGCCAGGCGTGGCGTCTCCAAACAGCTCATGCCATTCTCCCCGCTGCTGCGTCCCAGATTACAGGCCTGATTAACCTCCACGTCTGCGAAGAAGCGCTGATGATCTTTAGTCTCATTACCTCCCCCACCCAGCTCCATTTACCTCCAACCAAATTTCCATGCCCGTTTGCCGGCCAGTCTCCCATCCGGAGCCGCCTACCACGACATCGCACTAAGGCGTGTACGTAAAACGCCTTTTTACCTTCGCAAAATGACTTTAACATTCTTTTTTTTTTTTTTTTTTTTACTGATCATGGTGAAAATGAGAATAGCTGGCATGTCAGACATACTTTGACTGATATCTCGATTAAACACTGTGCGTAATTTCACTCTCTAACACACAGAAAGCCTCACCTCCCATCTCACGTTGAATGGACGGGTAATTATACCTGTGGAGAAACGTGCCGAAATGCGAAAACACAATGGACCGGGATTTCATTTTATCATCACAATCAATGTAGAAGATACTGTAGAAAAAAAGGGGATTTAAGCACTTCAGTAAGACATCACACTACATGCCAAGACTTCCATCTCATTTAATTTGGTCAAAATACACTGCGTGGTTAGAATATTGCCTCATTTCTTCATCGTGACGGGTTCTTACGCTGCATCACATTTTAACTGCAAATCAAACTTGACAGCTTCAAATTAATTAGTTTACCTGTTTCCAGTTTTCCATTAAATAATTCATATCTATATTTCTATATTTTTCACAGGAGGGAGGTGGAATGACATTCTCAAATAACGCAACTGACACAGGACCACCAGTGTGGGTGGGTTTCTGTCTGGCTGAACAAGCAGACAAGGTCTGACACAGTTCTGGTGGAGATGAGAACCCATACCAAGGAGACGCTTCACCTGGATGTATGACAACGAAGCTGATCGACTTGTAACTATGCCCCACAAGCCCAAATTAATTCCATTAAGCAGAGCAATGGGGGAATATATACTTAAGGCAGACCGATTGATTTTTCAATTAGAGGTGAGCTGTTGAAAATGCCCACTATTAAGCTGAGTAGTTACAACAGCTTTAGGAGAGTTAAAAATATAACGAGTTTGCGGTTATCGTTATGGAACTCTGTCTGCAGCAAGTGGATTGGCTTACAATTCCTGGGAGCTTTGAATCACTCACCGTGATAGAAATGATATTGCTTCATGTTTGTGTGCACCAGAAATTCACTACAGCTTCCTGGCGGGAAAAAAAAACACTTAACTGATATCAACTACACACAGTCAGAGTTAATTTTCTTTTCACCTTATGGAACATGGGGTGGTAATTTCTAGGTGTGTGTTTGTGCAAGTCTGAGGGTGAATAAAGAAGGCAATTCCAGAATAAAACTGTACCATGGTAAGGTGGAACACAATGCTATCCCACCCAGAATTTGAACGGATTATAATCTTGCTTCTACGTCTGCATCTTGCCCAAGCAATTCAAAACAAACCGAAACTTCCTTCTCTGGCTAAAGGTTGCGTTGCGTTTCAGCTTACGTACAGATGGTGGATCCCGTTTGTTTATAATGTGTCTGGTCCATTAAGAATATGTTCGTTTTTAAGTGTGGCCTTTTCACTGCCGGGTCACATACAGTATATGCATGTGCGTGAGTTTTTAGCTCCTGTAGCTGAACAAGTAGAGCATTGTGCCAACAACACGAAGGTTGTGGGTTTGTTTCCAGGGCTCACACACAGGATTATCCTTCCCTCTACTGTAAATCATTTTGGATAAAAGCATCAGATAATGTAAAAAATGTTTGTTGGACACTGGACTTCCCTTAGCTCAAACTAATTAAATTAAGCACAGTCCCAAACCCGGACGTAAGGTGTGGGCGCTCCAGATGGTCCTCTCCACTCCCTTGGCCCTTACTGCCCTCCTTCTTATGGCCTCTCACACCAATTCATCTCCCAACAAACTCCTATAAAACCTGGCATCTCATCACCTCCCGCCCGCATCCAAACTCCGTGTAATTATTGGCCGGCTGGTTTACTTTTATTGAGACAGGAAAGACACATTCTCTGTTACCGTGCTCTCTCCCTCTCTTCCTGTGCTCTCTCTCAGTTCATTCTCCTCCAAATAAACAATACCCCCTCAGTGCCTAATGTGATGAGAGATACAGAATTTCATTAACACTATGAACAAGACCACGGAAATTATTTTTGCCAGGTCTCTATCAATGGTTACTTATTTACCTCTAACCTCCACACACAGCACAGACAACACCTTACAGACTGCTATAACGTACATTCTTGCAAGGGGTTTCAAGTACTATTACACACTACTATTAAAACAATTATTTTTGGCCTAATGTAATTTTAGTTAAATGTGTAATATGTAATTAAGTTAAAATACCACTGACATCGAAAATACAGTGCTCTTAAACATAACCTTTTTGAGGAAAATCATGAACAGTTCTGAAATTTGGGTATGAAAAAAAAACTCATTGATCTGTGAAATATTTACCAATGTTTCCAATTGTAACAGTATTAGCAAGAATGGCAGCCAGGAATTTTAAGTTAGCTTAATACGGGCTTAAATAGACACGGCTTGTAACTGGCACAGTGGTCTGTTGCATGTTTGCCTTGAAACCTGTTCTACACTGATAAATTATTGAACATTATGGACAAATGGTCACACACACACACACACACACACACGCACACACACACACACACAAATATAGTGAACATGGCACAGACCCTGAATCAAATAGTGAAGGATCGATACTCCGGGCAGAACTTTTCCCAGTACTGTTCTCCTGAATGAGATGGTTGTTGTCTGATCCTCACTTGTCATTTTCCACCGTTGAGGAGAAAAAAATGCTTCCTCAGCAGAGTTAAATTAGAGGAGGCAAAAAAAAAATCATTGGTGGGAAGGGAAGCTTTCTGCTGGCGACTGGTGGTAGATTACCTGGATAGCTGGAGGTCTCTCAGGTGGTCAGAAGACCGTCACATCGTGTTAGACTCTGGAAGCAATCATCCATGGGAAAGTGCAGTGAAAACAGCAGTGATCCTCAGCTCTATAAAAACAGCGGCTCCTTGGGGAAAGGCGACCGCGAGCATGTTTTCCTCACAGCTAATCAGAATATTCTGACTAGACCTCGTGACCTTTCCAGCAAGGAGGAGAAGCAGACTTTTCGCTCGACTGTGCAGGCGATCATGACTTGCACAAAAACTGACCCTAAGAGTCCCTGGACATCAACTGACAGAAAAACTGGGACTTAATCAGGATTATAACTCAAGAGGCCCATAAACAGATGCCTTTTAGGTTTTATAGATTTATATATGACCCCAAAGAACATTTCCTTGCAATGAGACAGACTTACTATGGTGAGGTTAACTGCCACAAGTCGAAGAGACGAAAGGAAACCAATAAATTTCACTCTAGCCAGTTGCACACCTAAGTCTCATCACCATGTTTGAATTCATCCAACCCCCCCAGACAAAGAACTCATCTTAATAGGATGAGAATTGGCTTTCCCTGATCTTTACACTCCATCGCTCGATCCTCAATCTCAGCCTGTCCATCTCCACCTGTCCTAGTCAGACAACCATCATTTACATGCAAATGTGCTGCAATTATTGTTATTTTGTCACGAGGATCAACAATGCTGACATTTCCTTTGCTGAACCACTTTGCATCAGATTCCATCTGAATTTCAATTGTCTTCATCATTCCTCAGGTGTCCCCTGTACTGTGCCTGTGCATACAGTCCCTCAAGGGCCACACCTGGGTACTGTATGTCCTTCAAACTCCAGTCAGGTGTAGCCATGATGAAGGTAGGATATGGCCACTTCCTGAAGTGTAAGACAGAGTTTTATATAGAGCCATTGCTCGCATTAGAATCAACCGTCATTACTTCTGTGTGTTTTTGTGAGGCTTTGTCATAAAGTTTTGAAAAATGATGCTCAGTAACAGTAATGTATCGACCTTCTCAGCACAATAATGGCCAAACGCCTTCTGACATTTAGCATTTACTGTACAAGCCGCCCCACATCAAAACAGTGCACCTCAGCCTCCGAAATGTATAAGTAGGTCCCAAAGTTACATTTGCCATGACAATAAAATTTCAGTGCCGCAGTCACAAAAATAATTTATCGCCCTGTTATTTTACTGCAGATAAGACCCATTTACTTTGATGCTCGTTATTTTAATACACACATTTATAAAACTCCAATTATATGCCTTTCCATCCATTCATTTTTAATAAACTCTTATCTAGTTACGATTGCTGAGCCCATCCTGTTAGATGTAGAGAGCAGGAGGGGATACCAGCCCATGACAGGACAGACATGGAGGGATTCAGATCACCAGTCCGGATCACCAGAGGAGGACATCTTTGGAACTGGAGAACACAGAGGAACCCCAGGAGAACCCCCCCGCCCCCCAACTGGACAAACACCGAGTTTCGAATCTGGGGTCAGATTCAGAACCACAGCAATGGACCCGACCTGCTTGTTTTAATTACAGCCTTATTCCCTGCAAATGAATCATTTAAATACTTAACTGCCAGAGATGAAGCAATTTTATGCACCTGCATGTGTGAAAGATGCAAGAGAGAGAGAGAGAGACGTGAGACACCAAGAGCGAAAGAGAGATTTACCCGTCCAGCTGCTCGGAGGCCATGCGACTTCTGTGCTGTTCATTTCCCTCCGTACGCGTGAACGCTTACACCGTCCCGCCACCCACGTCCAGCTCACATTGCCCCCCCCCGTACTGAACGCTCTCCTCCCACACGTGGGTCTATGGCCGACCCGGGAGGAGAAGAGAGGAAGGCATCAAGATGCATTCTCTGAATCACTGTTGACAGTGTTTTCAAAAACCGCTGCTTAAACAGGTGAGTGTCTCCCTGAGAAAAAGCATCACCCTTTCATGCCTGAAAGTAAATCAAGGGTGCAGATTTGGATATGGACGTTTGAACATGTCCTGCCAATACTGTGGAAGTACCGTGTATGTTAGGGTCCCACATTTGTCAGGTGTGATTTGGCCCCTACCAATGTTGAAACCTAACTTACACCCTTAAAGAATACCAAAGTATAAAAATGCTGAATAAAAAACTGTATCATGAATAAGGTCATATGAAAAGCTTGGAGTTAAACCAAAAGGCTAATATTAACCTATAAGTGGAAGTGGTCATTTTAATTCAGCTCGTGCGACTCATCAGCGATCCCTTTGGAAGCCTCTTCGCATGGACGCTCGGGAACAGCTGAGGGCAATTAGGGGGCATTACTGCCGGCCACTGAAACCCAGCCACCTGCGGTGAGCTGATTGCATCGCAGATGAAAGCCGATTCAATTACTGGGCACCGGGGAAGCAACGTGAGCCAGCCGTTCGATGTGGGGTAATCAGCGGGGCACGTCGACATTCAGGCCAATAGCCCGTCAAAGGCAGAATGGCAGCTGCCGATGGGTCGCTTTCTGTTTCGCCCCTATGTACGACTTAGGTGCTGAGTCTTAGGCTGCAGTGGAATGTTTAACGATGCTAAGAAACACATCCTTCCGTTTACTGCATCCCAGGTGCAAAGGTTGGTTGCACAGTATCCCAGAAGTAGCCTGAGGCAGAGTACATACCCCACCTGGGGTTTTTTTTATTTTATTTATTTTTTTACTAAAATATGTATTAAAACACACAAGTGCGAAACTATGTTGCCTTCTGGATAAAATCTGGCAGACAAATAAATAATATAATAATGATTAAAGCATTCCTGGCAAAGTTGAAGTGTGACGACAAGCTAACAGAAGACCTTTCAAAGATAAATCGCAGTGCGGCTTCCATTCGGCAGGTGGGAATGAGACCCAGACGAACCCAAGGCATCAGGAAAGGGTCCGTTCCCTGAGCAAGTGTTCGGTACTGTGCAGCAACCAGGAAACACCGGGCGGGCCGTCGATTAAAAACCCAGAGTTCGAATCCCTTTTGAGTGCAAGTTGTGCTAAAGTGACCATTGAATACTTCAGCCGTTATATTGTCTCGAGTCACAGCAGCTACAGAGGTGATAATAAAAAGGTGTAAATCCAGAATGTCAGCAGGTTAGTGCTGCCATGCAAATGGAGTTTACGATAAATCCACCTGTAACAAAAGGACAGGGTAAAAAAAAAATTTAAGGAAATTAAAATTGCTCTCTTGGCAATAGTTTGCAGCCGTTGCTTATTTGTTACTCATTTCATGGCCTGATAGTTACGGAGAAACAATGGACACCTCTGCAGAGAGCAATAGCAATAGTTAATAGCGTTAGATTAGTTAAGGGGTCTGACTGAGTGCACCAGGATCTGTATTTTGGCTCCTCTGAAACCGCAGCAATGCAGAGTTATTCAAGGGACCCGTTTCAAAGTGATGCGATCGAAGGTGTGCATTTCATATTTGTTGTAAATGTATGCATATGTACTGGGTCACGATGAGCAACGCATGCTGGAGTAAAAGCAGAGGGGAGGGTGGGAAAGCGCAGTTTCTGCTGGCTGCGAGCAGACAGCTGCCTGCATATGCATACGCATATTTATATTCTGCATACTTCTGCATGTAAGATGCTTAACACAAACATACTGACTAACACTGTCACTGAGCAACAGCGCACCTCCCAGTTATTAAGATTGGCACAAGGTCATTTTAAGGTCATTCTCGGGTTTTAGATTAATAGTCTCATGCAGATTTTAGTGTAATAGACAATGCCCTTGACCAATTTTAGCATTGTTAAACTGGATCCTTTTAATAACTTCCAATTGACTCCAAATGAATAGAAACTGATAATAGAAAGTATATTTCCCTGTTGTGAGAGAAAGGGTGTCATTCTCGTATTAGCATTAGATTTTTTTTTCCCTTCCTGGGAAAAAAGGGAAGTTTTGAGAACAAGCAGAGACGCCTCTGAGGGTTGGTGCGGTTGGCATGAGTCACTTCAAACCGAGAGATGCTATTTGTCAAAATCTCCCAGCAAAAGATGCAGATACTGTAAAAGACCCAGCGATTCTCCCGCATGAGTTTAGTGGTTCTACACTGAAATGAAAACAAGGAGAGAGGGAAGGGAAGGAAAGGAAAGGAAAGCTGTCTGTGTTTATCGATCATTTTAAATATTTTAGCAGCACAAACGGCACAATTCTAGGACTTGACCCATTAGGGGGGTTTAACACCCTAAACAAACGCGGAATGCCACCCCCCAAGGCGATACTAATTTGCTGAGTGGAAGGCATCACACGATAAAGTTTACCGAGCGAGGGGGCGGGTCCCACGCAACAAAATTTGCAGGGGGGGAGGTATGAAACGAGTGTGAAAATATGGGGCAAATCAATAAAAGGTTCTAGAATAATTATTTTTCCATGAATAGGGCCTAGAACCACCTGTGCAGAAGAACAGAACCAAAAATAGGTGGAAACAAATATTGTAATTTAAAGATTATTTATTTCTTTTTTAATAATACAAATTATGATTGACCCTGTCTCAGAATGGCGAAGGGGCCCGGTACAGCACAGTTTCTGCAATTTGACTAACAGGGAGCGACCACTGAGGAGAGCAGCGTGTTTGTGTAAAGGAGAGAGGGAAGGTAGATATTAAAGGCAAGGCAGATTTGCAGTCCTGTATCACTCAAAGTGAGCCACGAATGAGTCAGGGCACCCGGAGTATGGAGAGTGACAGTTGGTGACAGCCCCCTCCGCCCTGCCAACTCCACAGAGAAGGCTCATCACATGGCCAATGACAGCTGAGTCCCAGGACCCACTGTAATCCCTGGACACTGAGAGACAGTAATAAGGTTCTGAAGCGTAGACCGGTTGATTATATTTGCCTGCTTGCGGTGTCACTGTGCCTGGACCCGGAGCTGAACTTCCTGACGAAAGTTCTAATCATGGATCAGGTATAGAACTAGGGTTGGGCGATACTGACCAAATACCATCCATTTCCTGAAACTGCTAGTCATATTCAGGGTGGGGGGGGGCTGGAGCCTATCCCAGAGGCTATGGGCACAAGGCAGGGAACCACCCAGGACCAACCCATCACAGGGCAACCCTAACCCCAACCCCAACCCTAACCCCAACCCCAACCCCAACCCCCAACCCTAACCCCAACCAAAACATACCTGCTGAAAATCCCACGACACGCACAGCCATGGCAGAGGCTCGAACCCTGGTCCCGGATGTGTAAGGCAGCAGTGCTGACCACTGCCCCAACCAAATACAATTTCAGAGTAATTTCAGGCAGAATAGTTATTCAGGATATATATTTTAGAATATTCTTTGAAATGGGCAAAAGGTTAAGTTTTATGCCAAAAGTTTATTTAAGATATCACAACCACTTTTAAAAAAAGAGTGCAGTCAAAAATGCAACTACCGGATTTCCTTCCCTGTTAGCAAATATCCAACTGGAACTATTCAGTACAGACATTTCCTTTATTCCAAACAGAAAATTAATTATGACTTTACCAGTGTTGGGGGGGGGGTCAAATAAAGCAGCTACGACATAAAAGCATTTTACTGGACTGAATCCACAACAGGCTCCTATTTTATTATCTGAGTATCTGACATGACTCACAATGCAGAAGGTGAATGTTTAGGAACCAAAAACATCTAAATCGAAAACCTTTTTGGCAACTGGCTCTAAGTAGAGAAGTCAAACGAATTAAAGTTATTAGCTGGGAAGATCCTCATTTTAAGGTATTAGCCTTCAACAAAATAATACAAATGTTGCAAATTACAGTACCTTTACCCTGTGAGCTGTTTGGCAATTTTTACTATGAAATATACCAAGTCACAATAATTCCTCGCATTTTTCACCTCCATTATCTGCCTACTGAGGTGCTAACTGAATATTTTGATTTTAGATTCTGTGCAACAGGACCAAAGCTCTTCAACTATTTACAACCAAGAAGGAATATTATTAGTCTCTAGTAAATATCTTTAGGTATCTATTATTCTATATTAAATATTATTAATAGAGCCCTAATTTTAATGATGAAAGTATATATAGATATAAACAGTGCTGTGTCATCCTATATCTCATATTCTCAATATATTTATATATACTGTAAAAATTCAGTATACCGCCCAGCCCAACCCGTGACTCTGCAAAGAACAGGTGGGTGTAGAAAATGGGTGGGTAGATGGATGGATGGATGGATAAATAATTATTGAATATCATCTCAAAGCCAGAATGATATTAGGCGTGGAGGCTGCTGATATCTGCAATGAATCGCCATATTGGCCAAGCCGGGTCATGGCTCATTAATGAGTGGGTTTGCTTCCTCCTCTGGTCCTACAGGCCATCAGGGGTGGCCTCTGTCATACCCTCAGGGCAGTATCTGACAGGTCCTAAGGACCACTTCCTGAAGCTCAAGGTCACACGGGCACACTGTACACAGGCCTCCACAGTCCACGTAATCACATCGTTGTGGGGACTCTCTATTCATTTCTATGGGCATAACCCTAATTCCAACAATGACGACCTTAACCCCCACCCAGCCCTAACCTGAACCATAAGTAACCAAACAAAAATACAATACTTTTGGCATTTTTAGTTTTTTGATAGCAGTCACAGACTTTTATAAAATTCAGGTTATCCTTGTGGGGACCAAAAAAATGTCCCCATAAGGTAAAAAGCTACAGGTTTTAATCACACTGCAGGAAAATCTGGTCTTACAAAAATGCGCGTGCACACACGCACACACACACACACACACACACACACACACACACACACACACACACACACACACACACAGTCAAAACCAAAGGTGCCCTAAAAAGAAGAAGCCCCAGCCTTTGGTCTCCTGCCCCTCTGTATCTGACGCTGACGCCTTGCTCAGAGTTCCTACGCTGCGTTTGATGTTAGCAAAGCTGTCGTACCCTTAATCTCTCTCTGTGAAACAGAGCTCCCAAAACGTCATCCTCCCATTTCGGAACGTGTTTACACCCTCTGCGGGATCAGTGTCCTCTAATTTGACAAGTCATTATCACTTCTGTTCTTCAAAAGCTCAGGGTAATTAATCCAGCAAAAAAAAAAAAAAAAGAAAAACAGAAAAAGCTTTTTCTCGCCACGTCGCCACACTTTTCTTTGCCTTGCTAATTAGCAAACATTTGTTATCGTTTCGAGTCCAGGATTCCGTAACTCTGCTCAAAACAGGACTTCCCACATCGTACGTATAGTGGGACGATCAGGCACGGTGCCCCTGAAACAGAAGCACAGAAGTCCAGGAAAACCGCGAGTGGAATGTCAACGGTACCATGCCATTGTGAAGAGGTTCTGGTGTCGTGGTCGTGTGTGGAGAATCTGGTGCAGGGTTTAAAACACCAAACATTCCCTCGAGCTTTGTCATTGAGGAGAACCCTCCTCGTTGGAGATGTGGGAGGGACGAAAGGAGACAAGCCCTAGTAAACACGCTTTCTTATACTTCCAGGAGGGCTCTGAGTGGGAGGGATACGCATACATTAATTTTGATCTAAGCTGTAACTCCATCATGGTCTGTGACACTATTGTGTAATAGCCTGACCCCCACAGCAGCGCATCGGCGGAATGTGCGGGCAGCCCGGAGCACGCAGAGATGCAAAGACATGCTAAAGAGAGGCGCGATCCCCGGGGGCGGGGTTTATAAAGCGTGGTACGGAAAGCGCCATCGGCAATCTACCCACCAATCAACAACTTTACATAACAGAAGGAAGTCATGGGTTACGTGATCTACCAAGAACACGTCTCAAACATGCAGCCGTGAAATGGCCGGACGAGGGGAAGGGAAATTTTAATACCATAACATGCCTTCACCATCAAGACAAAATGGGCAACTTCACTGTGTGACTCTGTATTGAAATGCTGATTTGTGCTAAACACTTTCTTTCCACTTAAGCAAGCTGTGCTGTTAATGGTCCATTTTTTAATTTATTTTTCCTTTATAGGGCAAGGAGCGAGTTCCATTAGTGACGTCCACGGCTCGCCAGACACACAGAAACGCCAACGAGCACACACATGGTGCAGGAGGTCTGCAGACAGGAGCAGATGGCCAGTCGTACATATTGTAAGCAGAGCCAGGAAGGACAGAACGAAAACCACATCATCTGGATGAGCCGTGAAGAGAGACTCCAACGCCGCCACAAAAATCAAGCAAATCTCTGTGCGGGAAAGAGCACAGGGGCCAGATATACTATCGGCTGTCCTATCCGACACTATTAATTTTACATATTGATCTGATCCTAATGGAAGCAGTAAAAATTTAGATTAAGGGCTGCCAATGGCATTTATAAATCCATCATAATGCTTAGTAAATCTCTCAGCTCGCCAGTTAGGCTCCGCTAACGGCAGACATTTCTTTATTGTCCCGGCTGTTTGTTTTGACGCAGGTGGACAGCATTTATCAAGAGACACGCTGTCATTAGAGAGGTTCACCCTGTGCCCCCCCCCCCCAAACACATGATCAGCCACTC
>JAODJU010000079.1:725877-741147 GCA_026776725.1 Gnathonemus echidnorhynchus
GGGGGGGTGTGTGGAGGGGGGGGGCAAAGACAGTAGCGCAGGTGGGATAAATCTACAGCAGTCGGACAAAAAGAATTACGTCTCCCGAACGTATTTCCAAAGAGCCTTAGACCACCCACTATAGCCTCTTTTTATGTGGATGCAGTTTGTGTTAATGCAGTATGATGCAGTGAGTTAGAGTCCTGGTCCATCATTTCAGCAGTGTCTCTCACACGGCACCAACCCCCGTTTCTCTATTTGCCTTTTCCTTCACTTCCCGTCTCACCTCACCGTTTCCTTCTCACCCCCCCCCCCCACCACCCCATTCCCAACATTTTTTGCTTCTTCCTTCCACTGTCTACTCCCTCTCCTCACTGCACAGACGCCGAGTGGATTGCCCACAGTGACCAGCTATGTCATGGCTCCCAGCATGCCGGCGTACCACCCAGCCACCCAAGTGTCGCCCTACATGGGGTACAGCGCCACCACCTCGGCCTATGTGACCGGCCCCACGTGGCAGCTGGCCAATGGCAGTGCTCTCTCTCCCCACAGCTGTGACATCACCACTCCGCTGGCCTTCAAAAGCATGCCGGGCACCCGTGAAGCTATTCACCCCGTTACTGCCTCTGCATTCTAGCCGTACGGCTCTGGGACGTCTGCAAGTGCATCGGTGGGAGAGGCCAGTAGGGATGGGAAGTTGGTTCACTCCACTATCGCCTGTTCCACCTTATTTATACAGACACACACAAAGACTTGTTTCAATTTCCAGCTCCGTCTATATTACTGAAAATGCTCCGCAAGGCCCCCAGCCCACAGAACCAGCTCTCTGCGACTTTCTGGACAGAGTGATGTTTCGGTGGAGAAAAGCCTTTTCAGCCAGTGGACACTTCTGCGCCTTTCTAAGGCACATCTAATGGAAGTGGACCCAGTGCATTGTGGGACTAAGACCACTGCAGTCCATTCATCCTGAGATATGGCCATTCCGATACTATTGCCACAGTGAAATTGAAAGCTTTTTCCTTTTGTTTGCATTTTTCTATCACTTTTACTAAACAAGACTAAATTAATACATTTTTTAAACTACAATGTCAGTTTGCATCATAGATTTTTTTGGATGTTAATAATTATGGATAATTGGAATATGTTGCCCTTTGTTACATTGTTCAAAAAGCACCAATCTTACGGAAGACTTTTTTTTAATAACTTCTCTTCAATATATCCAAGATTATCCAAGAGAAGTTTTTCATTTTTATTTATTCCACTGTAAGGTACGTCGACCAAAGTGCAATTGCAGCGAGAAGGTTTGTGTGGTTCATGTTACAATGTGGCATTTCCAGGCATTACGATACCACCAGCTTTGTTTTCTTGTGCTGAAATTACATTAAGGGCAGTAAACCTGCACAGCTCCAAATGTTGCACAATGAAATTGAATGTATCTTATTAAAGTAATGCTTGACAACCAACTGTTTGTAGATGGCTGATGGGGAATTATCAAACGTTGCATTTATTCATCCTGTCCATTTTAATAAACTTTGAGTATCAGTGCCATTAATAATGTGGATAACTGGATTGTCAACAGTACTAAAGAGAATAATCCTTATTCACTATGGGTCCACTAACAGAGCGTATAGAATTTATAATATTTATGATGCCCAAATGCCTAAAATGGACATCATAGCCTTTCAGTTCCAGGATTACGGCATGCAAAGACATTTGAAAGGAAGATTCTGCATATGTCCGTTCCCAAACCTCACGCTGTACTTGACTAATGACAAATCTTTAAATACATGTGTACCTGTGTTTATAAATACAAATTGCCAAATTTATTTTTTTAAACTGTCCCTGAGTCTTACCATTTATGTCTGTACTCTTCTGCTGTGCTGTGATAATTGCTTGCACCTCCCTGACAAAAAAAGGTTTAATAGGTTAAGTGTCATAATTTCCAGGAAGAGCAAGAAAAACAAAAATATAAAGACTCCGAAAGCTGAAACGCGTCAGTATGCATCAGCGCTCTTTATTTTACTTATTTTTAATCCAAGGTTATATACCCTTTGTGTAGCCTTTGTGTAGCCTTTGCTGTTCCTCAAATACTTGGACGCTAAGCCATTTACAGCCCAGTCCCCATAGGATGTTTTGCCGGGTTGTTTGTTTGTTGTGCGCCTGGGCAGCTTCAGTAAAGCCGTACCATCTTGAAAAGTAGCTAAACACAGTTCCTGGTTTGGCCCTTTAAACCCTTTACGCCAATTTTACAACTGAATACTTGTTTACAATAAGCAACACATGCATATGCAGACTGCAAAGTCTTTACATCCAAATCTTTCTAGAATATCAGAGCTCATTTATTATGGTGGTAGAATTGGCATTAGGAAAAGATGAGAAATACTTCTTACGGCCCCCTTTGCCAACATGGCAAAATTTAGCAACCCCCCCCCCCCCCCCTGCACATTCCATGTGCCTTCTTGTTTGACTGTGGCTTTTGAAGTCAGTGGGCGCCCAGCAGAGGTGACCTCACGTGTGTACATACATTAACTCTGTGCAAACACAGCAGCGGCATGGGACCGTGGTCAGATCCACGGGCAGCTCACCCCACAAATTACACAGCCTCTACCATTTGCATGGAAGACCTGGACCCTGAAAGCCAAGATGCAACCTTATGAAAGTCAACGCGGAGGTGGACGGAGGTCTCACCTTCGGCGAAGCCTGAACACTGGTGTCAAATGTTCCAGCTTACGCTGATTTGACTTGGAAAACACGTGCAGCAAAGCCAGCGGTCACGGACCGTTGCTCCGGGATCACATATCTCGCCCCCACCACTAACTGAATTGTAGTAAAGATACAGGGAATTACCACAAATCAAATATGCTAGGCCTGCTTGGAGGAGAGACCTCCCCCTATCATGTCTCTAAATCCAGATTTGAGTTATTACTGCCATGAGGGCAGGTATGTCTTCGCAGGCCTCCTGTCCAACATTAGTTAGGGAAATATTTCCCTTCAGTTACTATGGCTCACCCCAGACAACATGGTGAATATTGGGAATAACTGGAAGAGCCCCTGGAATCCCACCCCCCACCCAAAAAAAAAAGGTGAACAGGCAGACAGTCCTCGGCAGATGATGTTCTCTGGTGGTCCCCTTGAAAGTGTGGTGCCTGACCGGTGATGGATGCTTCTAACCCAGAAATCAACATCCAAGGACGATTCCGTTCAAAATTATAGAGACCAGAAAAAAGAAACTGCAGAGGGATGTTTTTTCTTAAACAGTAATCAAAATAACAAATGTTACATTTCCTTAGATTTCCACAGAATATTTCTTAGGCAACAATGCATATCAAAAACCGGTGTTAGTCCTGGCTCTGACAGAGACACACCTGTGACCTTCGATCTTTGACACAGTTCAACAAGATTACTCATCCTGTTATGCCAAGACAGACATGTCCTTGCCACAGGCGATGAACACTTCTACAGACAACACACAGCAAAACTTTGCTTAAATGGTCTGCGGCTAAGTCACACTGGATGATGACAAATTTACAGTTGCTGACAGACGTTTTTTTTTTCTGCAGGGGTGACATGCGTACAAAGTCTGGAGGGGAACAGACAAAGTCAACCGTGACAAGACGAGGCCACGAAAAGAACCAGGGCTTCATTTACAACAAAAGCCAACGGAATATTCCATTGCATTTATTAAGCAGACAATTTTGTCCAAAGCAACACACATGCATGAATCAGAGAGCAGAGTCTTCCAGTCCCACGGTACAACTGGGGTTAAGGGCCTTGCTCAAGGTCCCAAGAGTGAAAACCGCAGGATATGATCTGGCAACCCTCTGGTCGTGGGCGCGGAGTACGAACCCACAGTGGCGCATGCCACCCACAAAGTTAATAAATGTTAGGTGATAGTTTGGCCTAAGCTCCCTAGTAATGAAAGCAAGACACAGAGTAATTTAAGTCAGCAAGGGCTTACATTTACAAACCGGTAGATACTCAATATACAAATGAGCAAACTGGGCCAAATCGGTCTCTATTTTGGTTTTGATGTATGTTAGAATCTTTTTGATTAAATATTCTGTGAATCCATAAAACTAAACTAGACTTTGTTAGCAAAAGTCTGACAAACACATTTGAACTAAGGAAACATTCAACATAAATAATGCTATTCCTTTTATTATCTTGGGTATTGTGTCATAACATGGCACATTGTATCTGGTGCATTATGGTGCATTTTTTGAATGTCATCCAGCCCCAAAACTCAGCTAATCACCCTTGTGAGGACACCGACTAAAAAGTATAGTGCCTAATCTTTGAACTGCTGGTAAAAAAAAATCTGTTTCTAATTAATTATGGGAAAGTTTCATCTGAGTACAATGTCATATGGTTATCTTTACTTCGGCGCATGCAATCAGAGAACAACAGGCTGTACTGCAGCAATGCTGAGCAGAACAGTGTGATCTTTTTCGGAATTGCCCTGTTACGCACAGCGCGCTGCTGGATTCAAACTCGCTATTTGGCCGTTTAAGGCTTGAGGTTTCGCACAGGTGAGGGAAAAAAAAAATGCCACAGATTTGACGCAGGCCCATGAGAACGTGCATCTGGCCTTTCCTGAATGAAAGCTGAAGAAAACGAAATGGGTTGGTAGTTTACAGCCAGGCAAAATTTCTCACATGACCACAACAATGACAACAGCAGGAACTAACTTGCTGATGCCACTATAATGAACAGAAACATTTACTGTATTCTACGTGGTTGTTTTTTTTTTCAAAACTGGTACTTGTTACAGAGGCCAAAAAAGTAAAAAAAAAAATTGTTCTTGATCAGGCACGACAACAGTAAACTGTAACCATAAATACTACAGAGGCATGCAGAACCAGTAGCTAGTCAGGAGGACAAATGCTCAGATTTCAGCCGCGCTGGAATGAGTACAGGGCAGGAAATGAGAACAGAGAGAGCGTAATGCTGCTGGATTAGCATTAGATAAGAGCACTTGACCTTTAGAGAGCTCTAGCCTCTAGGATTGCAGGAGAGGAGGAACCACAGTGTCGAATAAAACACATGGATACCCTTTCGTTAGCGGAGCAGGCAACTGGATATTTCAGCGCTCTAAGTCAGAGAGGGACCTTTTCTGGAAGGGAGGAAAGATTAATTGTTTATAACACCTTCTGTCTGTGGGCCCCTGTCTTTAAGCTTTCAGCACAGGGAAAGGGGCGGTTTTACCCGGGGACAGCGGTAGAGAGAGCAGCCAGCTAGCTGATTATTACTGTGGGTATATGGTCAGCTTGAAGGCAGACTCAGCACGGGGTTAATGTAAGACAAGCAGCCACTCGCTGCCAAGCCTGGTAGGGTGATCGAGAGAGAGAGAGAGAGAGAGAGAGATGGACAGACAGACAGAGAGAGAGAGGGGCAGAGACTGGAAGAGAAAAACCTGTTTTGTGGAATTTCAGGAGCTGTCAACACACAAGCTGCGAACACAGTGACCCAAAGCCCTGGGTACGTGGGCCTGCATCTGGACAGCTGTCATGCTGACAATTGTCTCTTATTTGTCAATAGTTGCTACCATATTATACAAATTCTTACAGGGAGGATGCAAAGTTTAACCTGCTATCCAACCAGCTACTCTGATGAAACTCATTGGAATGTAATTTACCAGTAAAGCAGTACATTAGCGCAACATAATTTACAACTAACATAATCTCTATTCAAAATACCCTGTACCTTTAATATAGGAACAAATTTCACACAAACGATGAATTTTATTTCTTATGAGCAGTAATTCGCTAACCTATTACAGGTACATGCAAATTATGTTTGTCTATCCCATACCTGTAAACTACAAAGGTCCATAAGTTATGTAAACATATATATTAAGACAAGTGACGAGAATCTATTTCCATAAAGCAAAATCCCCACAGCTTCCAACTGGCTACAGAGAAACAATGACTAGCTCGGTGTCTGGTCCATGAGTAGCGATGAGGTCTAGCTTAAACTCAGCAGAACCCCCCCCCCCCCAAACTGCCCCTCCCAGCCTCGACTGCCCCTGGGCCTGCTGGGAAACCTGCATTAGCACATTAATGTTTACAGTCTAAACTCAGCGAGCGGATGGCATTTTCCCATCTCATCTTATCCTTGCCGTCTTCCACGAGCGTTTTAAATACTACATTTAGTCAAAATGTATTTACTGCCCAAGGCTGTTCGATTCCATCTGCAAAAACAGCTTCTCCAGAATCACAGGAAATGCACGCAGGGAATGCCTTTCATGCAGCTGTCTTCTAAAGCTCCCTGTGTTGTTCCGCTTACTATAGAAGTGTATAATGGAGAAGGAACTGCAGGTATTTTAAAATAATTGCAATAGTAGCAATTACGATGTTAGTGCTGCGATCAGGTGCAGAGCGTGATGCGATTGTTTATCTCAGATGGAGCTGGGGTCTAAGAGCGGGGTCCTTCTGCGTCCCAGCACGATGAGCATCTGAAGTTGAGTGCTGAAAAACAAGCTCTCGAGTAAAATCAATTAAGCAAAATCAATTAAAGGGCCCCTTGTATATTAGGCAGAGGAGCTGGATGAGTTAGACCTCGTCGTGCGTCTTGCTGCTGTCTCTGCACTGGAAGCACTGCCTCTCCCAGTATTGTTATCCAGTGGTGGGGTGGGCGAGGAGGAATCCTTGTCGGATGGTACTTCCTCCTTTCCCGAGCACCAGCACGTTGGGAGACGAACCGCGAGACCGAACAGGTTCATTATCCACCCTGGCAAGGAGCAGCACCGTCACGAGTAGCAGTGCAGGAGAGCTGAGCTCTCTGCGGCATCTCATGTCAGACTAATAAAGTCGAAAGGAAGCCACTGTACCGCAATCTGTCTCTGCTTCTGGAAGCGCCTGCCTTTTCTGTGTGCTGTCTGAGACGTTAGCACCCTCAGTAATTAATCCTGCTGCTTGCTTACGGCGTGACGGAGGTGAAACTCCAGTCCGTGACACACGCAAATGCAAAAACAGCTTCTTAACGCTGGAGAATGAAGGAAGAAGCTCTGAGACCAAACCCAACTTTGTGTTTCATTTTTGGAATAATAAAAAAAAAACATTTCCCTCTCTCCTTCACACCACTGAAATAAACTGCCCCTTTTTAGCCCTTCATTCTGCTCATATCCCACCCCTGGGAAACATGAACATCTCTTTAGCTTAAAGACTGCAATGCATCCAGTTATCGCCACGGCAACCCTGGGAGGACAGTCCATGGTTGCCGTGGTATACACAGGAGAGCATCCTGCTGAGAGGTTGGGTGTGAAATACTAAAAACTAAAGCCTATGACACTGTTATAAAGCACTTTTCATTAGGGTATAAACCTCATTAGCATCCTCATTAGTATTCAGGAGAAAGGACTAATGGGAGACCCCGTGTGACCCCCCGCATTCCGCCTTGATAGGGAAATGACCAATCATAATCACTTGGCTGAGCAATTTCCCAACAACAAAACAGAACTTTAATAATAAGCACTATTCATCAGTATATTTTATGAAACATCAAAAGCAAAAGGCACCATCCCTCTGCTGAACCGTAAATTGTGCCAAATAAATCACATCCCCAATGAAAAGCAATTCCTTACTTTATCTGGAAATCATAAGCCTAATTTGCAGGGCAGAACAGCGGAGCAGTTTCAGACCCAGAGAACTGGAAGCTGGTCTAATTTCACTTAGAGAATTACATATTGATCTAGTCATTATACGGCCTGGCCCTCTGACTCTGACCAGCCTACTGATAACAGGAAGAGGTGAGCTTACAGGTAGGGTGGTAGGGGTGTAATTTTGGGTAGGGGCACAAAACTAATTGCACTTCCTTTATTTCATCAGATAGTGTATGTCTAGGTATATTAATGGTTTATATGTATACAGGTACCAGGTGAGAATTATAAAAACAAAGCAAAATTTAAATCATTTTGGTTATTCAAACTCATGCAGATCTTTACTTCGACACAGGAATTGTTTTGCCTGTAGGATCTATGGATGAGAAATCAGGCAAAGGTTCAGTGATTTGTCCAGCTCTGAACCTAAAACACAGTGAAAAGGCCTGAACCAGCAACCCTGACATGTAGCAAAGCAGTACTGTCAAAGACTGAACCAGACCACAGCAAAAACAGCAAAAAGGAAAAAAACATGGATCTTCTCACTTCTGTTCCATAGCACAGTAAAAACAGAGCAGTGTCCCCTTAGCTGAAGATTAATGAGAAACCCCTTAATTCCCTGAGCAGCAGCTAATCCACCCTCAACCAGAACAGCAGAGAAAAAACACGGATAAGAGTTTTCACCCGTGTGTGTGAGTTTGTGTACGTGAGAGACTGAGAGCATATTTACCTATGAGAGAAAAAGGTACACGTACATGAAAGTGAAAGAGAAAGGAATGAGAATGAGATCAGGAGGAAAGAAGTTTTCCTTTTCTATTTTCTTGTGTCGGTCCCTTGGTTAATGTCGTACATCTCGCTAAAGGAATATCTCTGTGGATTAATGCTGAGTTTACCGCTGAGTTCGGCAATGTATTGCTTTAAACTGCTCCATCTTAAATACACTAAGTCAAGATGAAATGTTGCTTACATCTGCTCTGGGGGAACAATTGATTTCCGTTTCAACCTACCTACAATCTCCATTTTTCATTCTACTCATCTTGCTTACATACACATGCATGCAGACACCCACACACACAGCCACACACCAAAGCAGGAATCATGCAAGCAACTCAAACAGAACGTCATTAACACCGGCCCTCAGAAGAAAAAGAGATCTATCACACACAGTGAGAGAACAGGCAGACAGTGCCGGACAAGGCAAGCGTGGAAATGGAGAACAAAATCATGTCTGATAGCACTGTGACCAGTGTTGGGCTGTCATTTTACGTTTCATGAAAGAAATTATCGCCATGCCTGCAGGAAGTGAACCAGTGGGCAACCTTGTCACCAGTATAGTGGGATTCAGAGCTAAGCTAACACTATCATTAACAGAATACCCCCACGTTTGCTTACCAACGGTGCTCACTGATCTTCAGTCTTCAAAGACATTACTAGCCGGCCGCAACAATAAGACCTTCACCTTAGAGCCCCTACAGCCAGCTCAAAACGCATTGAGGAGAGACCTCTTCACCCAGTCAGCAAGATTATTTTCTTTTTAAGAGTAGCTATCACTGTAAAAATGATGGAGACCACTGCTTCATAACATCACAAGATTTCAGTGGAGGGAGACATCAAGGCACCTAAACAGGCTTTATGTGGGACACACGCCACTAGCATGGACAACTTTTGCAAAACGTTGGGTGTTTCTCAATTGCATACTTGACCGTTTAGCACTTGTGTTCTTGTGTCCCTATTTTACATCATCATCTTCCATTGCTGAAGACCAGTTCCAATACTAAGAACAGAAGTACAGAAGACGCTAAAAATCCCTGGATATTGTTCTTGCTCTGTCCCAAATACATCGGTTGCATCCTCGAGGAACCAGACCAATCCCACGATTCATTGTGCCCCAAGTTCGTTCTTGGGATGCGAGTTAGCAGGACTTGTCTTGTATGACCACATGTAAGATCTTTGTGTTCTTGGTACTGAGAAACACCCCTGTGAGGACTTGGCTGGGTGCCCTGCTCGGGTGTTCCCATGACTCACAAATAAGGCAGCATGTGTTCCCTTCTGGGCTCCTAGATGCTCATTGCACATAGGACAGATAGTGCAGGCTGATTATTTGAGGTGAAGGAATCCTGGTTCCCATTACTGGCTATGCCTCGACATTGTCACTGGTGTTGGGCGTCTGGAGCCCCTTGACTGAAAGTGATAAGGCGCGACCTGCATGTATGAACTCATGAACCATCAGCATCAAGGTCTGACTGGTGACGGCCGTGAGGGGAAGGGTCAGGAAGAGTTGCGCTTCACTGTCCTGAGCTGGGGCCTGTTTCCCACAGGCTGGGGGTTAGACCCCCATATGACACTGGAGCTTAAATATGTGATGGAGGCTGGATGCACCATCAATGTAAAGGGCTGCGGCAGGGGGTTCGTTGAGGAATATCAGCTAAGAAAGTAGACCAAAATGTTGCAAGTCAGTGGACCAATATTGCCATTATATTGCCAACCCATGAGTTAGACGTCCTGTCAAGGGTGTAGATTTGGCTATGGATGGCAAGGACATGTCCCTACAAACCATGTGTGTTTAGGGGGGCGGGGGGGTCGGGGCTGATTTGGTCCCTACCAACGTTGAAACCTAACAAATGCCCTTGCGTCCTGTGAACCTCTTCCTGGAATCTCTCGTCGAAGCCGCCCCGCGTGGGGCCGCTGTTGTGGACCAAGCTACACAAAGAGGCTTGAGGCTTCAAAGGAAGCCAAAGGTCACTGGGCTGGAGGAGGCTTCCCCCCCCCTCCTGACCCTCAAGGCAGGACGCATCACAGCAGTCATCGATCACCCTGCCAGAGGGATCAATCCTATTAGGCCTGTGAGCGCCTTAATAGACCCATTTATCTACAGTGTGGAGCCCCCCGAATTACTGAAAAAGAAGAACATTAAACTGCACAAATGTGTATACACATAATGGCTGTAAGTAAATGAAGCTTGCAGTCAGTGCTTTTCCTGCTACACACTCTTGACTGGCTTATGAGACCCGGGGTCAGGACCCTTTCAAAACCTCTTTAGTACCCGTCCTGCCCGCGTGGCCTAGCAGCTGCTCTCGGGGCACGAGGACCGGACTTCCAAATGGACTCTCCTACACAGCGCGCTAGCTGCAAATTTAATTTTTTCCGCTTAAATTTAATTGCTATTCGTGGCCTCGAGCAAGCCAGCTGAAAAAAAACACACTCTAATGTGATTCTAATGGTTGTTATCCTTACTTTTCTACTCGCTTGGTCAGCATTTTAGTACACAAGCGCAGACACAAACATATGCAAACGCACATAGCCCGATGAGGCGGGTGTATGACACTGCAGAGGGTTTTATACCCAGAGCATTGCTAGTATGTCATTGGCTGGCTGGTCTCTCGCGAGCCAGTGGCGTTGCGATCCAAGGCATCATTCCTCTGTGTGCTGCCTGCAAACAATATTTATACGTATAAACAATATTTTAATTTGAAATAACAGTTTAAATGGGTGCAGTTCTGTCTCAGTTTGAATTATCTATGAAGAGGGGAACATGTCTGCTAAATTAGCATCCTATTAACCCAGCCTGTCCTCAGGGCCTTTGATGTGCCACTTACGGCTTCCACACAGGGACTGTTTTGATCAGCTACCCCTAAGACACTTAATGACAGACATCAGCAGCGCGTTTCAAACCGAAGCTGGCTTTGGAACAGGATACGCGCACATGAGGAAACGTGAGGTGTCAGTCTATCTGTCTCTCTCTCTCTCTATCACACACACCACACCCTGACAATGAACCCCCTCCCCCATCTGCACCACCACCACCCCACAAGATTTCCTCCAGGAAAACAAAAAGCACAAGGACTATCGACCTCACTCCCTCAGCCCCATCCCTGACTGGACCCAACCCCCTACTGGACTGAACACTAATTGCCAGGCTAGCCTTGCGCTCGTTCCCCAGGCTCACAGAGCATAAGCCCCATGTTCCAGGAGCTCAGTGGGCAAGCTCCAGTGAGAGGGGCGTCCTTGCAGGTACAATCAGCTAGACAAAGCTCACACCAGACAGCCCCACGTCTATAGGATTGACTGGAGCTTCTGTCAAGGTTAAACATTAACAGAGGAATTCCAGACCAGGAACCTGCCTCATGAGGTAATGTAGCAAAATACAGGACCTTGCCCTTATGCACAACCCCCCCCCCCCACGAATGTCAATGCCCAGCCTTTAGAGTTACTGATCTGCTGTGGCCCTCCGGTCCACTAAACCTCCAAATCCACTGATTGTTCCGACTGCATGAATGTACTGGTGCAGAATGGAGGAACCACTTATGGAGGAACCAGACTCTTTTTTTGAGTATAAGTCAAGTTGAATTTCTGCCATCCTGGCTGCGTAAAACAGCCCCGGGGGGTTCTGTCAGTGCTTCTGCTGGTTTGCCCACCACCCGTACTTGAGTATTAAGTTCAATTCACTGACTGACGGGTCTTATTTAACCATATCTGCCAAACCTGTAAAGGTCTTTGTATTTGCTTTATGTACTGAACTGTCTCTTCATTCCTGGCACATTGTAGCTAAATCTGCCAACTGACATTCTGGGCCAGATAGGAGCAGAACCGGTGACTGGAAATTTCCCTCCAAAAATGATATTTTCATCAGCACACTGTCCACCTGACCTTCTACTGCTTTTTAAACTATTCTCCCAGTGCAAACACTGACGACATGCTCCTTCCCATCTCCCGGCCACTGGGACAATAACGTGGGGAGTGATCTGTCTGTGTGCCACCAGGTGCCCACGGGGGTTCCGGAGATGCCGTGGGCGGGGGGGGGATCCCCAATCGCTCCGGCCAGCTCTCCGAGAGATCGGAATCCTACGCCGCAGGTGATCTGCTTTTTTTGGCCGATAGGATGGGAAGCGGTGAGGGGAACTGGTGGGATGGAGGGTAGGGGGGCGGGGGTACTGGTAAGAGGAACATCTGTGACGAGCATATGGTAGCGGCATGGTAGAAAGCCGCAGGGTCCGCGCGCCGGGACCCCAATCACGGTGATTGATGCCGGACGCCTAGCGAGATCCAGCAGAAGCTGAACGCAGGGAGAGAGACTCGCCCTGGATCGTCTTTCTGCTCACTGCTCCATGCTTTTCCTCCACGCGTGGAGCTACGCTCACATATAATAAACAAAGAAGTTAAGGTGCTTCCAACTACAATGCGGCAGAGGAAATTGGTTCAGTACTGCGCGCTGACATTCCAATCTTGCCCTCTGAAAACCAATTCCAGAAAAGCTTGTTCCCATCACTACATATGCTTTATGAAGCCTTCCGCGCAATCTATAAACACAAGCATTTTAGTCCAGAATGATCTGGCTGGCTTGCCGCAGTTGCCGACAATCTCGTGCCATTTGGACAGGAAGTCGGCGCTTCAGATGCCCGCTTCGCTCTGATCTCCCTCCGGCTTTTTCGCGGTTGATCGCGACCCTACGTGGCTTTCGCTATCCCAACATTTTGTGGGTGTCAGCAGGATGGAACTCACCAGCACCTCCCACTGCAGCATCTGCTGGGAAATGCCATTCAGACGTCTCTCATGTTGACATATTAGGAGTTTTTAGCTCCAGTCTCTCCCAAAAAATTAGACAAGAAGGACTTGAAACTCAAGACATTTAATATTTTCACGTACCTGCTTTGTTGACCACTCTGCCACTTGGTGCAACGTAAATGTCAGATGAATTTTCACTTCACATTTATGATTTGCCGGGAGTATCTTAAAAACTGACCAGTCATGACCTTACATAAAGAATGACCCCTAAACTCCATCCAAGGATTCAGCAGGACTTTCTCTGGATTTTCTTGCTGTCATAAGAAACGGTCAGCATTGAAATTTCAGAGTTAAAGTCTGGGTATTAAGGCAAAGCTTAGCTGGTGATGTTTGAGAACAGCAGAACTGAACTGAACATTTCAGGGGAGATATAGGATTGAATTAGAATCATGTTCTGATTCAAAATGGCCGCCATACCTTACCCAGGCAGGTGTGCTACATTTGAGGAGATTAGGTATTTTATGATTTTATGAAATGATTTAAAGTGTGGGGGGGTGACACGGTGGCACAGCAGCAGGCACTGTCTTTGTAGGGCTTCCTCTGGGTACTGCGGTTTGCCCTCTCGGTCCAAAAACATGCCAAGGCTGCTTGGCGTTACCAATTTGCCCACAGGTGTGATCTTGTGCCCTGTGATGGGGTAACACCCCATCCTGGGTTCTTCCCTGCCTTGTGCCCGTAGGCTCCAGGATGGGCTCTGGCCCCCCAGGAACCCTGAATAGGACTAGCAGTTTCAGAAAATGGATGGATGGATTTAAAGTACAGGAGAGCACTAACAATACAAAACTGTAACTTACTGTCGTCGTTACCATGACTATGTATTATAACTCCTAATCACAATTCAACTAAATCAGCAGAATGACATTAATTGGTAATCCATGACTTTTCCAGGGTTCAGTAAAAAGATGCTTGAGTGTGAATTATCGGAGCTTCTTGCTGTTATCAGTAGAGGATCGTTTGGTTATGACTTGCCTTCAGCACACTTTGCCATGTTAGGTTTTCACACATCTACGTCTGTTTCTGCTCCTTATTGCTCGGGGGACAACTAAGCAAAGTGTCTCACGTGACTCTCAGTCACGCAGCTGCTTCATAACTGCAGCTTTTTAACTTCAGGTGCAGCAGCTGTCTGCCCGTTTAGAATCTAAACCAACCAACCTTTGAAATTCTAGTGCTTAAATCCTATTGCTGCCCCCTACAGGGTGGGGTGGATAATGTTTATAAAAGATGATGGGATTCAGGGAAATAGATTTTAGCTTAAGTTTGGAGAGGTTCCAAAACGCTGTAACCTTTAATGCTGACTGACACAACAGTTGAGTCTGCCTTCTGGTAACCATCTGCCAATGGACACATGACCCATCAGCTGTAGGAATCCAATTACATGTCTTATAAATGTTTGGGCTTCTGGCCCATTGTAAAAAAGTTTCTCTATCTGTCATCTATTTTCGGAGTCCGCACTTGCAAGATGGGTGACATTTTCCGAATACGTATTCACTGTGAGAAGGTGATCACTTCCTTGCCCTGTCTCAGCTCTGAGCTAATTAAAAACCTCATATTTGTACAGAAAAGTTACATTAAATCGCAAAATTACCTTCCATAGACTCTGGGTTATAAATAACGTGGCATATTCATGCTGGCATATAAAGTGCTCCTGCCTGACAGTACCTGGAAACAAACTGACAGACCTTGAAATTAAAGCAATAGTATTAACTATTAAATAAACAGATTGATGTTATTTTAAACCACGCCGGTTGATAAAAAATGAAATCTCCTTCAATATTATTTCCTCCTGTTTCGTCGACAGTCAGTGCAGTGCTGAGAATATGAAGAATACCTACTTCATTATCACATGTTTTTCATAACCCGACCCCCACACTCCAGCGGCTTATTTTTCAAAAGAAGAAACAGATAAATAAGCTCAAAATAAATAAATAAAATGCAATAAATAAATAAAAGGCGAGGGGGGTGGGGTAATAATCCCGTTAAAGATCAAACAGGAATCTTGCGACATTCTCCCCCCTCCTGGTCCAAACGGCATCAAAAGAAGCCAAAGCCCAGTTTCCCATACCTAGCAGCGTGATGCATATATTAGCATGAGTAATACTCGCGGGGTCTGACGGTTCCGCATCCCGCCGTCC
>JAODJU010000079.1:758489-772208 GCA_026776725.1 Gnathonemus echidnorhynchus
CCCTAAAAACTACATACTGGATTTCATGCATGAAGGACTTTAATCCTCAGTCCAAAAATCAGCATTATTCTATCATTTAAGGGGAGCCTAAAAAATTCAGCACCATGTATACCTAACTGCATAATCACATTGGCAAGAACAGCCGTTCAGCTACTTAAAAATAAATGGATGAGCTCACTTAGATATAGTTGCTCAATAATTGATACGAGTTTCTGGGATATTGGCACTAGATGAGAACAGAATGTATTATGCACATTCCCTGGAGTGACAGGATCCTTTTGAAGAGGACTTCCAGACCAAACACCATGTAGCTCACCTTCACGGCTATGATTACATCTATTGCAAGGCTATTCATATTGTAAGCATGCATCCGAGACAACTGACGCTTTCCTAGTTCTCTCCCTCCCATATTTATGGGAGAACTTATAGAGGGCAAACGATCTGAATCAGGCCTGGTAGCCAGAAGGGGTGCTTTTGCTGTGTTTGACACCCTTAAAGAATGCACTGAATTGCATCACCATATTCTGTTCAATGAGTATGTCGACTAAACAATTCATTGAATATTTCCTTACCCATGCCTCCACCTCCACCACAACTCCAAAAACATGTTGCTAGCTCCTGAAACAATTTTGGGGTAAAGATGGTAGTCAGAGAAACGTATGTTGACCCTTTGACCATACACAAAGCATGTAACTACGTAAAAAAAAAAAAACAAGTTATTTTGACTGAGAAAAGCTGGGAGCACGACTGGGGAGATTATGGCACAATCTGCAATAGGACAAAATGCGTATTGTCAAATTACAGTCTGTGTTGCCCAGTCCTAGAATTGCTTAAAAGGTCAAAACAGCAGATGCTGGTTCTAAGACGCATTGCTTCTACTGAATCCATAAAACCACCCAGCACAACACAAACCCGACCACCCACAAAACTCCTATGGCAAGTTGCCATGGAAGACCGGCATGAGCCGCGGTCACACTGCTTGGTTTCCCAGGCAACGGAAGACTTTCATCTTCTGAAATTTGCCAGCGAGGGGTCCATTGGTCAACCCAATAAGCCGACCCCCCCGAACCCATGTCATTATCATTTCAAGCTCAACGGCAGCGCTAATTAGAAGCATATATTTTTGGAGATTTACAGGGGCGACGGCTTCCCGTGTTCACCGGAGCGGCTGCAAGTTGCCATTTCTGGTTGTCACGCGTTACCTGCCAGCGATCTATGCGATAAGCAAAGTCTCAAGTGCCTCAGAAATAGGGTTTAATTGCCCAGTTATTGCGATGCCCCGGTGTGCTGGGAAAGGATTCCCAATACAGCTACAGGTATCTCACTACCGAGCTCAAATAAATTGCCAGACTGAATACAATGTATAATATGCAATATTATTTTGGAGAGATTTGCTATTAATCACTTAATTTTAATGTTGCATATTTTAATACTGTGGATGCAATTGTGTCGACCTACAATATCTTACTAAGCAAAATAAATGGGGTTTGGGTAGGGCAGTTTGGTACAGTTCCCAGGAACATATATGTAGCCAAAGAACCTTCTAGAGGTCATTGTTATTTCACTTAGATACAAGAACTTTTTAACCATAACGTATTTCTGTAAATGCTTTATGCCCAAAGGAGGAATTACGGCATGAGGGTCTGATAAGCATTTTTTTGTGACTGCATTATCATACACAAAAGCAGATTCTTACACATATTGGATTGAGTGTCACACTGAGAGGTTCTCAATGAACTCTGTTCCTCATTATTCTGTACTTCACATAAGTACAAATGATTCACTATGTAGCTGAGTATGAAACATTGTTACCCTGTAGTGGTTATCCACCATCTTGAGGGATTTTCAACAAGCTGTCTCAACAGATGCGAGTCTCTGGAAGTGTTGTTCATCTTGTCCCGTGGTTTTCTGTCTTTCATCGTGACATTTTGCACAAATAATCCAAAGTTCCGTGAGACCCAACCGTGGCCTGACCCTATGTAGCTCATTCCAGGTCCACATGGAGGTTTCAATGCGAGGAATCAAGGGCACAGTAAGGTCATGATTCCCCAAAGCCTCATTCTGGCAGCCACGACTCGTGACAGAGCACCGTGCTCTTAATCAAAGCCAACTGCTCTGGCCCACTTCACCTATATATCCTTTTGTCTTCTGAAAACCATTGTGGGAAAAGATGAGAAGTTCAAACAGCATTCAGGATTCCTGGACCAAAAATGGGGCGAACGAGGACCAACATTTGTATCCAGAAAAAAAACTCCAAAAAACACCTAATGCTGACCAGAAATCTTCATAGAAGATCGTATGTGATGATATTGAAATGAAGGAAAGATGACAGTAATTAGCATCCATCAATGCAGAAACAGCTAAGATCAAAGCATGCTGGACTAATAATTTGCATGTTAAAAGAAATTAATCTGCCCCCCCCCCCCCAGAAGAGTGTGAGTCTGTGTGTCCATTTCCCCACTGCTGCTTCTTAAGACATGCCGTAAACACAACAACAGCACAGATGAGGGAGGCAGTGCTGAGGCACAGCAAGCCAAAGAGCGTTTATTAGCAGGAAGTCGCACGAGATCAAACGTAAGGATGGAGAGCCGCCTATGGCAGACGACCAAAGTGCTAAACGAAATGAACTGGTGAAGTGCGACACTTCCCTTAACCTACTGGGCTTTAACCGGCCAATTGATGTGTGGTTCCCAAGCTGCCTCTCCAGCAAAATCGATTGTTTATGATGGCCAAACCATTATACATGATGCGCAGATTAAAGCTCGCGCTGTGTAGATTAAACAGCGGTGAGCTGCATCTCACTTGAAGGCTATTATGATTCTTGAAGGACTCCAAGCACCTGAGCAGTAACCAGGGCCCCACACAGATGTGCACAGATTAGACTCGGATCCTCACTAAAGCCACCAGATCATGCCTGGATGCTGCTTCTTTCGTTTTCCTGCTGAAAATTTCTGGTGTCGTTGACCTGAGATAGGGGGTCACCAGCCCCGCTTTCAGCAACTCTGACAACGCCTTCAAGCTTTGGATCTGAGATACAAACAAGCTTTTAGCAGAAGTTTTCGCCTGATCTAATTAATGCTCATTAATAAAGATGTAGGGCATTATTTGTTTACTGATTAAAATGTATGAATCCATTGAATTGCAATTGTGCGTTTCTCATATGCTATTTAATCTGCACAAGATATTATAATGTAACAGTATAATGTAATTTGAAAATATATACATTAACATGTTTGTGATTGAGGTTTTAAAGGATATACATACCACAAAAAAGAGAAAATGTAATGCAGCAAGATAGAAAAACAACTTTTTCTTCCCTACAAATCTCAGAAGGCTTCATGCGATTAAATAAAGACTTAGCTGAAATGTTTATGCCAGAGTGCAGCTTCTCCATATCAACTCATCTGTGGAGTCAAATTGAGTCATGTTATACGAGTTACAGAAATTCTGTTTGCCTCCCTTCTGTCTCCTGCTTTCTATCCTGCACCAAAGCACCGGCCCAAGAACTGTGGTTAACATCATTTTCAAAGCCACTCCTTACCCTCCCCAGGACGACAGGGGAGGCCCAGCATGGGGGATGAAGATGCTTCAGTCCCATTTCAGAACGAAAGAGAGTAATATTGTCACGATACCAAAATATTGGGCCACTGCTTAGCTCACTGGGTTGAGTGTGTGGCTCTGATTCTCCAACATCATGGCTTTGAAACTGGCTAGTGACCTCTCTCATCAGTCATTTGTTAATTTTGGGGGCAGTGGTGGCTTGATGGTTAGGGAAGCCCACTTGTAATTGAAAGATTGCAGGTTCGAATCCCCCACCAGCAAGGCACCACTGAGGTACCCTGAGCAGGGTACCGTCCCCAAGCACTGCTCCCCGGGCGCTGAATTAGCTGCCCCCTACTATGTCACGAAAGTCACATATGGGTTAAATGCAGAGGTCACATTTCGTTGTGTGCTGTGGTGTGTTGACAATGATCTCTAAAATTCTAAATTCTAAATATCAGTCTTCGATACAGTAACAAGAAAAGTACAGAAATTCGGTACTGTTTTCAATACTCACAGTTATATAATAACTCAAGTAACTCAATAAAAGTTTAATTTCAATTACAATTTTGTTTGCGGTAAACATTTTATAACCTTTTGTAGACTCATGTCACTAAAAATATAAACTTTTGCATTGCATTGTTAGTGAAAGTGTAATAATATTTCATATTCAATAAGTTCAGTAGTAGCCAATATAATGCATTGTACTTGCATTCAGAGACATTTGCAAGCAGTAAATATTATAAAAATATTTGCTACTTTATATTATTATTACAATGCATAGCAGAACAGATATACATTACTTTTGCAGGCCTTCCTTAATGCAGAAATGTTTAACCTCATACAGATTCAGAAACAAGGTTCCTGTATAACAGAACTCTCTGCATTGCCGCATGGTGTTTGCCCCGTTTGTCAGTACAGTGGCACAGTGTGCACACAGACATGCCTATGTCCTGTAGTTTACTGTCTTCATTTGGCACAAAGCCAATATCTTTCCAGTAAACCGGAAGTACAGGCTGTAGAAACGATTCCATGAAAAACGAGTAGTAAAACATGATAGCATTAATACTTTTGGTACTTTTGATACTTTTGACAACAGGGCGGGTAGAGGGACCTGCCCATAGGGCAAGAGAAGGGCAGCAGAGACTGTCCTAAGAGCCCTGAGTTTACCCAGGGCCCAGAGACCCTCCTGGCCAGCTTGCTGATTCAATCATAATCAGCGGGGGGGGGGTGAATGACAGCCCACCACATCTTCCCCATTCAAAGCGGCACTGGCAACATAGAGGAAGGCCAGGGTTCACAAAATATCTCATTATGTGCCATTTTCACCACATCCATCCTCCCCAGAAGCGCTCAGGCCTGAATCCTGGCCCATGCAAGGCCTGGATTACCCTCATACGGTGGCTGCTGTTTTCAGGCAGCTGGCTGGGCTGAAAGTGCTACATCACTCCTGCAGGACGACGACGTACAAACATCACATTCTGAAACGATCAGATGCTAAACTGAAATTAGCCGCTGGAAGCCGCTTCTTAAGACGGCGTCGGATTTTACATTTTTCTTTTCATATTTTTTTTTCCGCCACGTAAGCCCAAAGTTCTGACCCTTCCTGTTGCCATCTCCCAGAATCTCGCAATCCTCGATTAGCTACGGTGCTGAGACATGTCAAGGAAAGATCATTAATTCTTGTGCCGTGGCCCTGCCAACACTGAAGCATGCTGGGAAGGTGATATAAGTTCCCCTGTTTTCTCCTTCTGCCAAGATGCAGAATGAATTGCTACTTTTATATCTCAGGTTAAAAACCAGCAGTGGGTTGGTTCTCGTGACCTCACTGTATTAATCAAAGAATCAATATCAGTCCCCGCTGGTGAATACATCCTGATTGAAAAAACGTGTAAGCAACAACCGCTGAGGAGAACAAAGTATTTCTGGCTCAGCACTAGAAGCATGGAAACAAAATGGTCTTGCTCAAACTGGATTGCTGTGGCGTGCCTGTGAAGTCTGACATAGACACTTACGTCTGAAATGACAGGTCAGAATGTTCATTACGATCTTACTGGAGTGATTCTCGATTTACAGAGCAGAACATCAGGCTTTATGTGCAACTGCCATGACTGTCAGCAGAAAAAGAGGTCATCTCGCCTCTGTCTGCCGACGTGGGTAATTGGGAAAAATTGATGTTGAGAAGATTTGACTTTTGTATTCTCATCTGCAAATCATCTCAGAATTACATGGAACCTTCAAAAAAAAAAAAGAAGTCAATTTGATCTTTTGTCTAAGTTGCTTAGTAAACTGTTTCACTCAGAACTATGAGTTCAAGCTTGAACAAATTCTGGAGCTGGATATTTTAAAGACTGCTTGATGGCACTGTCCCTTGGTCAAGGGCAAAACAGAGAGACCTTACCTGCAAAGTGACTGGCAAACATCCTGTCACAAATTTGGTTCCTTAATCACCAACATACTGTTGGTAAAGCATATCAAGAGATGACAGGTTACCATTTGGCTCTGTACCCAGTATCAAAAAGTCATTTACTACTCATCAAAAATCATTTTGATTCTAATGAATGCTAGATAGTACTTGGATCCTGCCATCTACGTATAAGAATATATTCGTTAAATACAATAAACATAGCTTAGAAGCTACTACTGCATGTTGTGGACAAACACATTTGGGTTTGAAAAATGGACCCAAGGACTCAAGGAAAAATAGCTTCCAAGATCAATACCCTTCAATAAATAATATCATAACAGGATTCTCCATTGCATATTAATGGCATATCCATTCCTTGGAAAGGACCGTAAGGGCGTTCATTGCTGTAAAATCAGTGGAGCAGGAACTTAAGTTGTAATTCACTTTCAGGTTCCTATAATGTTCTGTCACGATGTGTCACATAAACAATTGATAAACGAATGACAAGCTAGTAAACTGATAACTGCGATAAGTCAGGGACACGTGCACTAGGGTGACGGGCATAGATACTAGCACTTATTAGGGACAGTAAAGCAGAACGGGCTTTTACGAAACCGAAGCCCTGGACTGGACTGAGGAACCTTTAACAGGTGCTGAGTAAAAGGAGAACGTTTTCACCCGGGATAAAGGGAACTCTCAGGGGGAAGCTCCCTGGTTCTCCACTCCCCATGCTATGACAACCTTTACCTGCAGATGCCAGGTGGGTTTTGGTTTTAGCTCTGTGTTCCTGGCTGACCTCATGCTGTATCGGTGTTGAGGTAACATGCAATTTATTGTACCTATGCTGTGTAATTTTGCCATATTTTCAGCAATTTTACAGTATAATGGATGCATATTATCACCACATAAGCGAATGATCTGGTATCATTATATGTTTCCCCATGTCCTTACTGCTTACAGAAGACCAGTTTCTTCAGTCGTTTTTGTTCTTCTTGAGCAACTGGGGAACATGCAGAGTGTCATTCACAGAATCACCCAGCCTCAGCAGTCAAAGCATCGCTCTGGGTCCCTGCCCATGATGAGAGAAGCAGATGAGAGATGGAGCTTTGTGAGAGCTCCTGAAGATCCTCTCAGAAATACCCTGCCCTGGCATGTTGACCGAACAGCCTTGTTTTCCTGGGGAGATGGACAGAGAATCAGCAAAATATGACGGATGGTTCCGAGGGGGAAAGAGGCCTCTCACAGCATGAACGTGACGCATTTAGAATGGGTTGTTTGGAGAAACCGAAAGTCCAGAGACAGTGAGACGTCTCAGTGAGAGTCTGAAGTAGGCGAGACACCTGACCACTGTCTGCCTTGGTTACACGTTCAACGAGATTGAGCTGTTCCACCAGGGCCAGGCCAGAACTTGCCTGAGAGAAATTTGGGTAAAGCCTTCCGTTTCAAAGTTAAAATCAGAAGATATAATGAAGAACATTAATACATAAGTTGAATCCAGACCAAGATTTTGTTCCTACCTACCAGTTGAGCATAAATAGTCACAGTCACGGAGTACTCAACTGGTTGGTAGAAACAAAATCTTGGTCTGGATTTGTAACTTCTGGACCTGAAATGCCCAAAACAGCGTATTGTGCTTTAACACTAACAGATTACCACCTTGGCTGACTCTCTCTCCCTTTACGTTCTCAGCATTGTTGATTTCTGTTCACTATTCACACGACCCCAGCCACACTCATCAGATCTGCATGTCTTGTGGCTTTAGCCCTCAAAGACCTACATGTCACAGATTTCAAAGTCTGAGAGACAGACACCCTGCAATGAAATATGTACATAACTTGGGGCCTGTCTCCTTCTCTGCCTTGTTTTGAGCTTAAAATTATATCATATTTTTAATTATGTTGGCTGGACTCAGTGGCATAAGGAGCCACATATAAAAGACAGATCACTTAAAGCTGCACTAACAATTAAAAAGGTCAACAGACAAACAATTTTAACTTCATTATTCTGACCCAAGATCAATATTTTCACTGCCAGACATGACATGTATCAGATGGCACTCATTTGAATAATGCTTTATAATCTTTTACATAATTAATTCCTGATTAAACAACATTAAATTAATTACACCCTTGTGCCAAATCTCAGTATATGCAAAAGTGGTAATGAACTCTGCCACAGATGTTACACCGTAGCCTGTCTACGGCAATAACGGATGTTAAAATCCTGCAGCAAGTGTGTCGAGGATGACTGCAAATGTAAGGTTGCATTCTGCGTGGTGCTGAGCCAGCTGATAAAGACGCAAAATAAAGTTAGTGCTTCTGCTGGCCCAAAACAGGTCGCATCTGAGATGCCCCGAGACTCAGATGAATTAGTGAACATGAACTTGAAAACTGACAAGGAAATCAGCTCATCCGCATAATCACTGTTATCGCCGAGCAAAATGACAGCTAAGTGTTCTGTCATTCACACGAATCCATCCCGACCCCCCAAAAAAGGTTCTGATAAGAAAACACTGTCTCCGTCAGTCTCGGTTAAAAAACAAGATGGTAATTGACAATAACACATCCCTGCGTGGGAAAAATCCCGACTTTCTGTCTGGGACCATTTACTTTGCAGACAGGGGGTTTAGTGCATCTGCTGTGAGTACATTTGAAGGCAGGTTGTGTGATTCCTGAGCTGTGTTGTGAATGTGCCTAAAAGCGGGGGGGGGGGGGCGGGGGATGAGGATTAGGATTAAGGCTGCAGTCTCAGGATGTGTGCCTGACAGCCATCATTTGTGACCTTTAACCTGTGGCTCTCACACCATGCTGGACTCCGCTTCGCACAGGGGGGCGCCACAGTGAATATATTACACGGAACATTCTCACTCGTTTCTAGCGGGTTCTCCTCTGCTGCTTAACTGTGCCTTACAATTTCCACCTTTTCACACAGCCTGATATTTTACTGGACCTTTTCAGGGTTGAGTTCTTAACGCAAAGGTGAGTCAGTAGGGACCCGAGCCAGTCCCCTGGGTGACCGGTCCCCTTATTCACTGTGGTTACTTGTGTATTCTGGATGACAGTGTTTCCCAACCCGGTCCTCTGGAACCCACAGACGGTTCACGTTTTTGCTCCCTCCCAGCTCCCTGACAGGGAGTCCAAATTTTTGCTCCCTCCGAGCTTCCTAGGACTGGACTGTGCGTGGATCCCTGAGGACCAGATTGTGAAACACTGCTTTGCACTGCAGAGAAGCATCGCATAAACTTAAAATTATAAGCGGACACAGTCACATAATACGATGCCTGGTCTAAGCAATGCATTGGCCTGCATCAGGGATGTTGTTCACAAGCAGCTACCAACATTAGAGGGTGTTTAACTTAACTCATGGCCGCAGCCCAAACACACAATGCCTCACAAATCCATTTCCAGCGCATTTTTACATCAGCGTATCTGCAAACCATCCCCATCCCCTGTATACCTCATTTAGGCGGAAGCAATTGAAATGTCACAATAAGACAAATACGCATTGAAAGCATTTTCTACTTTTTCTTGGCACCAGCACATTAGCTAGTTCATCTATGCAAATCCTGCTCTTTGGAATAAAGCTATTCAGACGATTCAAAGGACCTTAAATTTCATTCAATTTTACCCCAAAAAGATGAAAACAATGAGACTAAATACTGTTGTATAAATATTTACCGGCAAACCTCTTATCCAAGGACTCATTTAGAAGACTTTACAATTTCACATTCGTATAGCCAGATATTAAATCACTCCAGGTTAATTACCTTGTTCAAGGGTAAATACCAGCTCTTCTCCAGGAAATTTATACCCACGGTACCTCTAACCCACGTGCCATTATCCCAAATCCTTAACTAGTTCCTTAATTGTCCTTTTTATATTGAATATCTTGAGTGCTATAGAGAGAAAATGTATTTTTAACAGTGCGACCACTATTTAATGATGACTACATTTTCACAGTAATATCCATTTAAAGTAAACTAAAATCAAATTAAATATCTTCTGGAACTCGGTATTCAACTTTGGATTTTCCAGACCTTTTAAGCAGAAACGGAAAACGTCTCGCGCTCATTCATATTGTGCACTGTCCCACGAAACCCATTCTGTTCATCTTGGTGCTGGCAACCAGTCCAAGAGCCACTGTGGGAACCGTAATCCTCCACTGCTGATATGGCGAAGGCCTGGAAAGCAGGTCTCAGTGGCTAGTGGCTCGTCCACATAAACACCGACCCAAAGAAACATCACCGGGCAACATCAACCATGGTCCTACAAACCCCTGCACAATGAAGAACCAAGAAGCTGATCCACAGGTATCACTCAGTTGTTTTATCTTGCGACTCTGAATCACCACATTCTGCTGTCAGGGCTGTACATGTTATTAAAGGGAGTCACTGTGTGACCATATCACACTTCTTCAGCTTCTAGAATCCTGAGATACTGCTCAAGCATACATGAGAAATCATAGTCGCCATTTTGCACTCGTAAGTGGGCTACGAAGCATAATCTTGAAAAACAAGCTGAAGGATATGCATCTTGAGACAGGTCATTTAAGAGTTATAATCTCATTTTAAAAATACACAAACGAAAACGGTTAGTTGTATTTTTCCCCTTATTCTTCTTGAAAACACATCTGTGATTCCTGAGACTGGCGTTTTCCATATAAAGCCAGTGTGGCATCTTTAAGATGCACAAAGAACATTCAAGCACCTCGTCCATTTCAGTCCTGTTTCTTACGGCTGCGACGGTACCGCAAAATGCTGCACTCAGGAACTCAAGGAAGCCGAATGACCTCTTTAAATCGGCAAATCTGCAGGACACAGAATCAGGTGCAGCATCGGTTCTGAAGCATCCCACGCCGACGCATTAACCTAACCTCTTCCATCATTGTTGTCGAGCCATCATGGAGAGACACAAATTGCATTTTTCCTTCTTGTTAATCTAATCACAAACTCAAGAACATCTGATGTGATCCGACTGAAATGGAGAAGTCATGGAGAGAAGCTACTTAATCAAAGCATTTGCCTCTGCTAACGGCAGAATTCAAAAGAGGAAACAAAATCCAGCATCTGGGCAAGTCAGATTTGGCCGAGATTGATTTTGTGACTATAGGCCTGGAAGTGCAGCATAATGCTGACTTCATGGCACCTTTAGCGTAAATGGATGTAAACAGCAAGCAGCTGAGGCCGCTGTCATGTTGACACAGAGCAGTGAATGTTTCCCAGACTGCTGCTACACCTGGGGTGAAGATAATTTGAGCCCCGCTGCCTCGACCCATGAGCCAGACGCAGAACCCCCCCCCAGCTGGGTAAACTGCTGAACACCACTGGCTTACCTAACACAGGCCGCAGCAGGAGTCCGCCATGCTATTCGAGTCACATGCCAAGGCAGGTTGGCCAGCCAGTCAGCCCTGGACTCCCAAATGCATTTCCTTCTCTTATATTCAGCCCAGAAGTCTCCATTTCCTCTCTTCTAGAACCTTGTGGGTTTCCTCCACACTTCCTATTGAAATTGTATGATGCTAATTGTTATGACCTTGAACTTGGTCTCACTTTAATTGCTTTAAATACTCATTTTGTACTCATACACTCAGTACTCATGCAGTTACTCTTCTCTTTGATGAGTACCTTGGGGTAAGCATGCTGGGAAAGGCACTATATAAAAACATAGCAGGATGAATTATTTGCTCTGGTGCAATGAGGAGGGGGTGATTAAGTGTTATAGTGTTAAAGTTTCTTTGCAGTTACTGTGAGAAATTATTCCTTTTCATATCTGACTGAAAAGTTTTTTTTTGCATAACTGTCAAGAATAAATGTTTCTGTGGAACTTTTACTGTTCTGACATAAATATCAAGTATGATCAAATTTCTGAAGTTCACTCTGGAAATAAAAAAAGCAAGCAGTGTTTTTTGCACTTTGTTTAACGTTGTCTGAAGACTGTTAAATGTGCAGGTAAATTACTATTATTACGCGCAAATGGTTACGGGTATCAGACAGCCTTATTTGTTAAGTGCAAAACCAAAAAGCAAGAAGCAGGCAGATATTTATTTAATTACTGCATGTAACAGAGTGCTGCATATTAAAGCAAGTAAAAAGGATCACTGGAAAGCAGAAGTCAGTAACACACATATATAGGTACGCAGGTGAGGAATATAAAACTACCTGTGTTTAGAGCTGTAATATTTCATACCAAAAAACTCACAAGATAATTTTCATGCTTCAGCTCTTTGAGGGTGGATCTCTATCAGTTGGTGCCAGAAAACCAGTAACCAGCAGCCGGTAAGCAAAAATGGGCAACCATTGCTATTTGGGTGAAACAAAAAAACTGATTGGTTAAAAATATGCAGGGGTCAGAAAAAAATGTCAGCATGGAAATTTTATGCTCTACAGACTTGCAATACAAATTGCAAATTTGCATGTTATTGGCAGTGCATGAAATATGTTTTTAAAAAATGTTTATTATCAAAACTAATTAAAAGTTATAATATCAGTTTTTGGTGGAACTCCTTTCATGCAACATATAAATTTTTAAACCAGTATAAAACGATGTGTGAAAACATGCTACTAGTTAAGTCATTTCTCCAGATCTATCTTTGGAGTGTCATCATCCGTTGAAGCTCTCTGCCTCTCACATTTTGTCAGAAGATTGAAATATGCACTTTGAGGAGCGATTTCTGTCTGAAGATTGTTGTTATAGTGACAGACACTGGAGTGAAAGGGAGTACCCTGCATATTTAGGGTTTGGGATCTGATCCAATCAAACATGTTTATATCTGTGTGTGTGTGTGTGTGTGTGTGTGTTCATTAATCTTGACCAGTTCAAATGGAAAGGGATGCGTGAGTGACGTGGAAAAGGTCACATCTTTTCAATAAAACTGTAAATAGTAAGCTAAACGTTTTTTAACCTGTTCGATGTGACGTAATAATATGTTTACACACGCCTTGGGACTCAGAACCATTGTTATTACAGATCTCACACAAGTACAACTGCTGATTTGAAGAATTCCTTCCACTCTCACTAATGACACATAATTATTTGGAATCTGTATGGCGCCGTTCTCCTTCCTACAGCTGGTTACTAACGGCGTTGGGTATAAATATCCTTTCTGCTGAATACTATAATTTCTCTGCTTTTCTCTACATGTATTTAGCATATATGTGGGTATGCAGTTCAGCTTTATGGCTAAATACATATAGTCTGTAATCAGACATAAATGGAATAATGTAGCTACAAAAGAAACGTCTATTTGGATGCACCCGGGTAATGATGTTACGGTCATTGCTATTAAACAAGTGGCACCAGGAGGGTAAATTCAAACATTAAGCAACACGTTATAATACATTTGTAGGCGTACTAATTGTAAATGCCGCAAAACACACTTGCCATTTTCTGCTGCAGGTAGAAAACATGGATGTGTCCCGGGGAAGGCAAATGAGTCATTTGTGCTAAAAGGTAGACAAAGCAAACCAGTAAGTGTTAATTGAGATTAGTATGCTAGATGCCATTTGCGGCCCTCTTTCAGTCGCGGGGCTGGGATACGGGGTTCCGCTGATCCCTGTCAGTGGAAATCGCTTCTTAAAGCTATGTGACCCTTGCCCATGCAGATAGGCTTTTCTGGATGCTTTCACCTGCCTTTCCTGTGCTCAAAACACACACACACACACACACACACAATATTTTTTGACTGCATTCAATGACTCCAAAAGTAAGGAAATTTCAGGTCTTAACTACATTTTAGGGACATTTGGGTCCCTAAATGTGATCTATGAAACTCTC
>JAODJU010000079.1:772231-785253 GCA_026776725.1 Gnathonemus echidnorhynchus
TGTAATAATCCGTCCCCGGATTCATATTCGGACCTAATTTAGGATGACATCGATACCAAACATGATATTCCACCTTCCTTACTATTTTCAAATCCTCTCTCTCTCTTGCAACTTGGGTAGAAAAATGTGCCATTACAGATAATAATAAAATCTAATTTCATTTAAATTTTATTAGAAAATAGCTCAATTTAATAGCAAATAGGCTTGGGACGTGTCAAGAGTCCCTTCCATTCATGCACTCATCAACAATAATAATTAATAAGAGCGCTTGTTAGACTTGCTCCGGGCAGACAGGCAGACAAAACCACACGACACGGGGGTGAGCAGAAAAAATGGGGGCTGTTTTTGAGGCCAGCAGTGGAGATGGGTTTAGCAAAATGGTGATGGGGAATGAAGACAAAACAGCAGCTGGAAAAGCGGACAAATAAAGTGCGTGTGGGATCAGGGAAAGGTGGCTCTGGGACCTGGGAACATGCTCTGGGTGCAAGAGACAAAACAGGAATCCAGTTTGTATTACTGGTAATGAGGCGAGGTGAATGAATGGCCTCGGCAGCAAGCATCACCCAGCCCCAGGATACCCCCCCCCCTTGCCCCCGACGCCAGTCTTATGATTCTGAAATGAATGTGCAGTGCGCAGTGTGCCAGGCAGTCATTTCTGCTGATGTTATTACACACTGCTTGAGGTCAACGCGAACAATATGTGCGTGAGTTATGGCCGTCGTCGGATATTCTCTTGTGTTTTGCCATCAAAACAAACGGGCCCTTTGGAAGCCGGCAGATTCTGCGGAGCGAATGGCCCGAATTGCTGAACGTTTTCCGCAATTTCGGCAGAAGAAAGCCACATCGGTAACGTCCTCTTCAAGGTCTGTCTTCCTTTCCTGCGGAAGACTCATTACCAATCACTCGTATAATCCCTCAAAATTGGCTACCCGTTCTGACCGTACTGAGGAAATAAAGCATGTCCCTGAATACATTTGGAAGGCCTTGACAATTTGCTTTTTTTCTGGGACTTAATTCTGTCTGACTGCTAAGACGTGTATTGGCTGTACAACCCTGTTTGTTTGTCATCCAACAGAATATATCAGTAATCCAGAAAACCAGGGAGTACACAGTACACAACACAATGCGCCTTGTCATTTGATTCTCGTTCCGTTTCCTAAACCGCTGGACCTTCTTTGTATGTATTTTCAATAGGTCACTGCAGCCTGACAGTAAAAGTACAGTTTAGCGCTGACGGCCGGTTTCACGCCAGCTGTACAAATAGCATTTCATGCCCAGACCTCCTGAATTTCAGCAGCACGGCAAACTCTCAAAGGCACTTTTTTCATACTGAAATGCTGGAATAATATTCGAGGACTGAGCCAGAGAAAAAGCAAATTAAAAAAAAAAAGTGTGTAGTAGAAGTGTGTTTTGTAAAAAAAAAAAAAAAATCTGCAAGACTTCTGACTTCCTGGAGTTTTCCACCAATGAGGAAGCACTTGTTAGCTCTGCCATGAACATAAGCACAGTTAACTTCGTTGCCCACGCCGCAAATCCAAAATAAATAAAACTGAGTCTGGGCTGTAAGAACTGCAACAGGAGCTGACAGCTATGAGCCACGCAGTAAATTTCATACTATTCTAAAGATGCATTCGCAATTCCATGACATGAGGTTCATTAGCAGGTGTGTTTAGCAGTTGGCAATGTGTGAAATTACAGACATCCATGATAGCTAATTCTGAATCCTTTAACTGCCACTGCTTTTGTCTCCATCCTCAAGGTCTAGAAGAAGTGCAGCAGCATATAAAATGCTTTAAACGATGCAATACATCAAATAATATACAATAATACACAGAATTAAATCTAGCTTTCCTCTAACTGAGGAACAAACTAAATGCTTATTGACTCGCTGTGGTTAATGGAGGATTTTAAAAGTCATCTAGACTGGATATCAATCTGTCACAGGGAACAGCCACACACACTCACAACCGATGGGTGCTTGATTGTATGCCTTTGAACTATGAGAAGCAGCTGGAACATCCTGGGGAGATCACACACACATACATTGGTGGGGAGATTTGAACCCTGAAGTGAGCCACCCCTTAGTCATTTTTATTATTTAAAAATAATTATCTAACACAGTCCTATAGCTATTACTTTTCCCTGGACTCATACTTCATGATTATCAATAAATGAGATTCATGAATTTCACTAGCTGGAAAATGCAATTAAAATCAGTACTGGGATGGTTTTTGAAGAAAACTGTGCTTTGAAGGGCGCGTGGACACGCGACATGAGGTGATGCGACCGGCTGGCGTTTGCTCGCAGACACAGACGCAGGCTTTGACGGCACGGCCTGCGGGAAGCGCCGGGTTTAACGGCCGCGGAAGGTTACTCCAGCTTGCAAGAGGTGAGCAGTTTTCACTCCACAAATCTGCCAGCTGACCCAGGAAAAGTGTTTTTAAAATTCCAGAAATTTAGCCTGATATTTAACACTTTCAGTATGTTAATTTTGCCTAATTAACTTTTATTTGAGGAACCTTTAACCTAGCAGACAATAAAATGGGAAAATTATCCATTGGTTTTATTTCAGGACTATGACTTAAAATTTATATTTAAATCTAATCATTCAATTCAATTCATTTTTATAGTGCCTTTCATGACAGAGTCGCCCCAAGGTGCTTAACATGAGTGTGTCGTAGTACAAGAGCGGAAAACATGAAGATGGAAAAGGAAAGACAAAGAAATGAAAGGAAGCCAGATGACAATTTGAACCCATCTTTTACTTTTCTGCACCCATCTCAAAGGCATCCAGTGACACATAACTTTCACGACATGAAATAAAACAGCGTTATATTAGGAGGCTGCCTGGTTCTGAAGGGAATGGTCAGCAAGAAGAGGTCAGGACATCTGTGCTGTAGTATTTGTGTCACTTTCCATTGCGATCATTAATCCATCAAACAGCGAGTGGCTGGTGCTCCGCGCCTCAGCAAATTGCACATGGTCCCCTCTGCATGCTTAGTATTGTCTTTCTGTCCAAGAGCAGCAGGTCTTGAAACATACATAACCATCCACATTCCTATTCAGACTAATTCAAATGCCAGTCTGCCATTTTCTTTAAATGTTTTAGCTGGCAAAACCGAATCAGCTGAAATAAGTCGCCAAACAGTCGGCCTGCCTTTGCTGGTGGTCTTTTGCCGGTAGTCTTTTGCTGGTGGTCTTTTGAGAGACATTTCCACTGCGGTTCTCTCTCTCTGCCAGATTCCCATGATCAGAGCAAGCGCAATTCCAGCCTGGGTAGCAAAGTCCCAGATTGATCATGCCGTCGGGACGGACGCGGGGCAGGTCCGTCGGTCCCGCTCCTGCCCACTGCCCACACGCACGCTCCCTGGAGCTGCCCACTGCTGCTGGGTTGGCAGCTCTGTGCGCGGCGCCTTGGGCGAGCCGGCAGGAAATGGCTAATGGTCAAAAGCGGCCGTCCGTTTGATGTCCGCCGCCCCTGGCAGGATCCGACCTCAAGCGTGGCAAACGCAATCTGTCCCGTCTGGACTAGGGTGCGGGATACAGACCGGTGTGCTCCTTGGCACCATCGCATGCCCCCAGGTCCATGGCAGTCTTATTCATCGTTAGGGAGCCCTCCTTGAGACGAGAAGCTGGAGAATATTCAGTAAAATGCATGCTTTCTATCACAGCACGAACCACGGCTCAGTTACATAAGAGGTAACTACATTTACACAATGCTGAAGAAGGCTTGCAAATTTAATGGGAAAAGAGAGTTAGTGTCACTTTTAGAGACATTCAGAATTCAATTTTGTTCTCAGTCCGGTGAGACTGGACTCCTTTGAAGAGTTAAATACAATTTATTTTCATTTGGACAAGCCACCAGTTATATAGTCAAAACTCATGAATAGTTGCACCCTGAATTTTTATTGCACTACCTTTCTTTAAATAGGACATGCAAAAGGCAAGAAAAAGTATGACGTTCAATAATTTTTCAGCATCTGTTTAAATTTTTTTTTTTTTCAATTTTCTTCACGATCTTCAACATTCTCATAATTTCCACCAAGATCTACACACCATATTTACATCCCCACAAAACCATGAGAAAGTTGAAACCATGCAGAGTTTACTGGGACAAAAAGGTTCCACAGGTTTCTTAGTACCTGTACTATGTCAGTGCTTCATCTAGTTCGCTGTTCTGGATTGAAAAGCAAGATTCATTAATATTACAAACCTGAAAGCAAAGGCATTTTCCCTCTGCTCCAGAACACAACCTCCCCTTGTCATCGATGACAGCTCACCCCCATATTTAACAACCTTTAATATCACTTACAAAGACAAGTGCACAACCGTAAATTGAATTTGTGTGGTGCTGATGTCTCTTGTTAAAAATAACTGTCTTTTTCAATTAATACCGCCTTTTTATTGGGAAAACTGCAAGTAGTCCCCTTTGAGTCAAAGCTGAATCCATTTTTAACTGATGTATTGATTGTGACATCGTTCTCGATAGTAAAATCTGTTGTATCCAGCCCTATAATTTTAACGGACTGCCAGGATGACCTTAGCTGTAAGGTGGATATATATATATATATATATATATATATATATGATCCCTGTGTACATTTTTCAGGCTCATTCCTTTTTTTAACGAGTTTCTGCATGATCCTCCACGGATTTTTTTCCTCCCCTTTTCAACAATGTCAACTTTGTATTTCAAATAGCGCCACTTTCAATGACACAGAAACAGGATTTGAAAAGCGAGTCACCCACACAGGACCGGTATGAGGCTGCATGCACGGCCATTTCACTTCTGCGCCGCTTAGATCTATATCACATCATAACAGGTGTTTGAGAAGCCGGCGACAAAGAAAAAGATCATTGCGCTGGAGCCTAGCAATTATCAATGGATCCCCCGTCCCCAGAGGCCAAATCACACCGCTCCAACGAACCCAGCCCACCGCACAAAAAAGCCCCTTTTCCGCGACGGATGTCCAGTAATGCATTGCACACCACAGTGGATGTCCTCATTAAAAGCCGCAAAAGCACAATAGTGCCTCTGGAACCTGCTTGTGTCTGCGCAAAACGTGTGTCCATCTTTCTCTGGTTTACAGGAGCCCCAATACGCAAAATGTGTCCCTTCATCAAAACTGCGTGAACCTGTAAATTATAAAGTGAACATAATTAAACACATTTAAGCATACATTCATTTCAGTGTTGCATCTTTGGGTGCTGTTCTAAGCCATTTCAAACTAAATAACCTCGTCATAAATAATAAAATCAATTCCATTATAGTAGGGCGCACGTTACAATGACCATTCTGGGGACTCAGAACGCGCACGCTTCAGGAAGACGCGGTGGGGAGGAGAAGACAAAGCGTGCAAAGCCAGCACGGAAGGAACGGCAGGACACAAAAAATGACCAAATGATGTAGACCTGCATCTCTAGTGACTATAAATAGCTTTAACTTTCGTTCAATTTTTATCATTATTTTTCCCCATTTTACAGTGCTGAGATAAGCAGGCTTGGATACAATGTAGGCTGTTCTGCCCTCTGACCTCATTAAATCTCTTAATGCGTCTGCTGGTATAAGTGATACTTACATTAACCCTGTACTTAAAAGTTAACTGAGAGCTCAGTACTTTGTCTTATAAGGGTGGGCAATACCTTGGCACTTATTCGCCATTGTAATTATTAACAGCTATGAGGCTGCTTTTTAACCACTAAGGGCTATTAAAGTTTTTAAACTCTTGTGCGTTTCGTGGCGGGTGAACGCATGTTCCTAATTACATATGTTTCTTGGGCCCCCCAGGGAAGAATTGTGCCAGCCTCAGAAGGGCCGACGGAAGGTAACTCCCAGCTGGACGTGGAAATGACTGAAGCACTAGGAGACAGGGAGATGTAGTGTACAGGTAACATGGTCTTCTATAGGGTCAGGTCATACTTACAGGAGGATATCTGGCACCTTTATGAAGCTCCCTTTCTGGACTTCTTATGAGTCCTACTTGGTAGTAAAAGCACATTAAATGATCCAGGCAAAATGAATGATTCTGAAAGGCCTGGCTGCAATGCACGATGGGGCTAAGGACAGCAAGAGGCTCCCTTCACAATGTCATAAACATGTAAATGGAGGGAGAGCGCTGGAGCCTCAGAATGGCTCCGCCAGGCCCCCTTTTAAGGAGATTCTGATGAATCGCAACAAAAGCTGTTCGTTTGTCGGCATGATTGGAAAACGCTGCTTTGCCCCTCTGCTGTCCCCAGTGTCAAAGGAAGAAGAAAACAGGAAGCAAGAGAAACAAGCGGAAAGGCCCCCAATACCAGCAGAGACAAAGCAGATCAGAACTCATCTTTCCCGGGTTTCTGAAAAACGGATAATGATGGCCACAGAACTAACATAGAAGGCTTGTTCTAGATTTTTATTTAAAGCACTGTGACATAACCAGGCATCAGATGACAGATATGAAGTGCATCTTACAAACATATTTCCAACACTGACTGCGTATTATTGATTTAATAAATCAGTTCATTCTTAATCTGACATTCTTGTTTTATATTCATAACTCACTCAGAATCTATCACTTTTTTCGACGGATAACCTGAAAAGTGATATGTGCAGGTTCTGCACAGCTAAAGACAGATGGCAGGCAGTCGAACTGATCTCTAACATGCATAAATGCCAGCTTCATGCCAGATTCACCCACCTGTCCACCCAGACGCTGGACGCAGATTCACCTTGTGACACACAGTGAACGCAAGTCCTCCACAAAGGTGCCTCACCCTTCACTTGCAGGCCTCCGGAGGGGGGGCAGACAGTTTCGGGTATGGTGTACGTGTGTGGTGCTGGGGTATGGTGTGTGGTACTGAATAGTTCATGGGGGCAAATTAAAGGTAGGGGGGACGAGGCCTAGCAGGTCAGTCCCACGCCTGTGTGGTAAACAGTATGACTAATTCCACAGACGATTTCATCCCAGCTTGCAGGAGATTAGAAGCAGCTCCCTGGTATACGGTGTGATATTTGCCCCCCGTGGAAAAAAAAAATGCTTGTTTTCTCTGATTGGTGGAAAACAATAAAGGGAGAGCAGTTCTAGCCAATCAGCAAAGCCCTCATTTGTTACAGGCCAGGTTCTCGATCTGCTCCCCGGGCAGAGACCACAGGGTCGAAATCCCTCCAGGGACTCCGGCAAAATCAGCGCAGAGCAACACAACACGAGCAGCACAACTCCACGGTTTCCATGCATGTATCCAAAGTGCATAAATATGCAATTAGCAAAGTCCACGAGGAAGACCAGATGCCCTGAAGAAAACAGCACTCCATAGAAATCCCCAGAAATGTTGAAGCCCTGTCATTATTAAGTCTGGGAACTGGGAAAGGATGTATGTTTGTCACGCACCAAGCAACGAAACCCTCTCTGCTCCACAACCACAGGTTAAATGCTTTTGCCACAGATAAACAACTTGAACTCCTTTTTTAGGAAATATATGTATGCTGCCGGCCGGAGAGAGAAAAACCTAGAGTGGACCAAGCCAGACATGAACTCTGCAGTAACGACAAAATCATTTCAGCATCATCGAACAGGAACCACCTACTTCCTATTAATATAACAAGCCCTTTGAAGGATCAGTGATCCACAGAGCTAGCTCCTTGCAGCCCCCCCCCCCCCCCCAGTGAAAAGATCAGCAGGAGGAAGGCGAACTGTGACCCAGCAAAGAGACCCATGAAGGACACCAAGGAAAAAGCAGCTTGCCCATGAAGAGGATGTCAGCGCTGCCCCGTTACTGGATAGACATCCAATATGGAGGAAGACGGGGCCACAGTCCTGCTACTTTCAGATGATGTTGTGTTTTGTGCCTCATTTGACCAGGACCTTGCAGTCAGCAGGAGTGAATATGACGGATCGGGATTCATAGGCACTGAACAGGTCTGTGGTGGGGAAGCGGGAGGCATCAGCTGGACAGTCTATGTCAGGGGTCTTCAAATCTGGACCTCGATTCCAAATCCAGGCCTTGTTTTCAGTTCTCCCAGGTAGTTAGTTTAATAATTACTGATTCTGATTGGTTAGAGGTTTCACACCTGGCTCACAGGTAAAGGAAGGCTGGTAAACCAGCAGGGCTCGGACCTCGAGGACTGTGAATTGAATAACCCTGGTCTATGTGCTGTCCTCATCTATGGACATGAAGTGTGGGCAAAGCTCAAAAGACGGTTACAAGTGGCAGAAATGAGATTTCTCTGCAGGGTTGCCAGGCTTAATCTCCATGACAGGGTGAGGAACTGGGAAATCACAAGGGACCTTAAAATCAAGCGGAGTCAGCTGAGGTTGTTCAAGCGTCTCATTAGCATGGCACCTCACACGCTACCCAGGGAGCTGCTCACAGCACGTCCCACTGGGCGGAGGCCCCGGGGCAGACCCAGAACACACCAAGGGGATTACAACCCAGGGGGCTTGGGAACATCTGGGGATTCCCCAGAAGGAGTTCGAGTCTGTGGTCTTTGGAAAGAAGTCTGCTCTGACCTGCTCAGCACGCTTCCACTGAACGCTTAACATTTGAAGCAGTACAATGATGATGATGATTGTCTCACAGGTCAAACCGCAAACAGGATTAAGAGAAGCTCAAAAACAAGTAAAAGCAAGGACTGCATCCCCGGAGCAGCTTTCCCTGGAGAAAATATACATTTATTGTGCACATTTTTCCAAGCAATGTTCCTAAAATACCAGCTGCAGTTCTGCAGCCCTGGCATCGCCACTTTGAAGACACAACCGGAGACCTTTAAGCTGGAAACTGCACCAAGTACGGTCAGCGTAGTAAACAGTGCCACTCTCTTAGGGAACTTTCAGCCTCTCCACACATCCGTAGGGTATTTCAAGGACTAATCTATAATCTGTCAAGATCACATGTATGCTCACCCCCCCCCCCCCGAACACACAGATATCCAGTTCAAATGTTGTCTGGGGAATCCTCCTGTGTGCCCCTACCCCTGCCTGCTAACACATCAGGACAGTCCTGTTAACAGCCCTAAGCTGTGGGCTGTTCCCCTCTCGCCTATAGCAGGTCTGTCTGGCTCTTCTCATGAGAGAGACTGCATTCGTCGTCGCTGCGGCGTCTTGGTCCCTCTGCTGACGTACGCGGGCTGAACTAGAGCTGTGACGTGTTCGGGTTTATCGGCTCTCCCCTGATACTGTAGTCGGAGGCATGCAGTTCTTTGTAGAGAAACCGAAGCCTTCCCAAAAAGGATCTCGACGGGGACAGAGATTTTCAGTGACAGGATGCGTTTGCTTTCGCATTTGTCTGTCTGTGCACACGGCACGACACATGCAGGTAGCTGCTGTCTGTCCACAGATAAAATACTTCATCTACATGTGGAAGAAGGATATCGGCTTCAGTGCAGGGGCACAACACAACACTAACCATACCCGAAGACTCTGACAGGCTTTCTGGTGCCCTGGGGTAAACACGGGGCGCAGGGTGGCTGACATGGTGCCCACTAACCGGTTGGGTATCCCCATCGCAAACATGACAACACCGGCATTGCACGCGCAACACACAGCATTTAATAAGGTGTGGGAACATCTCAGCTGCTTGGAGAAGATTTTAGACAAGAACCTTTGGCCAGAGTCTCTGATGTAAGTCTCTGCGTCGGACCACGACGGGAGAACACCAAGGGAAACGTACGTCTCAAAGCAACATGGAGTCCTGCTCTAACGCACCATCTGTCTGTTCCGACGACGGACAAAGCTTCACTTGACAAACGCCAAGGCCATCTTGTTCTCTAAATAATAAATAGCGGCACAGATTGCCTCCTGCAATGAGCAGCACATAAACACACTGGGTTGTGTACATCACATCTCCTCCTAATTAAGCCAGATACTCTTACAGATAAGGGGGAGGAAAGAGAGAGACATTCAACTGGTAATGACAGCAAGAGGAAAATAAAACACGATTTTAGTGATTACTAAGTAGGTCATTACGATACCCTATTTTATAAAAACTTTTCAGCATTTTAGGCTTATTTCTGAAATTACCACTCTGCTGTACAAAGAAAAATAAACATGAATTTTAATATCTGATAACAAATGTTCTAGCATCTGGCATGAGGATGACAAGAAATCTGAAACCACTGTTATCGATATGGTAAAAAAAATTATATAAATGTGCTTGTAATGTTGCTGAAGCATCCGTGTTGGTCAGGAGGACAGTAGATCTACACCCAAGCTTATGAAAAGATGTCAGCTCTCATGTGGGTAGAATCCACCCACTCAGCTTCTACCACTGCTCCTGGAGGAGGAGCTTCTGCATCCATGCACCAGCCCACAGCTTCCACCTCTCCTCCAGACATTATCACACGGGGACCAGCTCTGCTGCCATTTTCCATGTCAAAGCCACACGCATCACAGTCTCACCATCACGGGCAGCGACACCTTGCCATCCCCAAAAGCTCCGTACCATGATTCTCAAATAAAAGACGAATTTCAAATATGTCTGAACCTGATAGTGCTTGAAAGACGTTGAGAACATCAGGTGCCCTTTTGTCCCCCCAGATGTAATTTCACACAGCAAAAAATGTAGCCTTTTTTTTCCGCTTTGAGCCTTTTATATATGTTCTGGTTACCAAACAAGCCAAAGCAGCCAGGAGCGGAATATGCAGTCGACTTACCTGAGCCCCTCTTGGAAACCACCTTCAAGCCCCTGGCAACCGCAGCATAGATTAGGAAGAGGAGCGGGATCGGCGCTTTCATCTTTCGCCCAGCCTAGCGTCCTGTTGGTGAGGGAGAAGAGGGATTAGCATAGCATTTCATTCATATAACTGCCTTGGGAACAGATACTGTATTCCTGAGGAGAGTCAACTGCCAATTCATCTTTGCTGCAGGGTCAATGAAGATCCCCTACTAATAGCGTAATGACAGGCAGTTGATTAGTATAAACCAAACTGTATATGTTCGAGGATATTTAGAAGATATTTAGGTCTTGGCAAAGGGCAAGGCAAGTTTATTTATATAGCACATCTTCAAACACAGAGGTCATTCAGAGTGCATAGGATATTTACATAGAATACTATCAAAACACATTATTTTTTACCAGTGGACTGTATGTGCAAAGTGCTGCATTTTCGTATCTTAGAAGCACAGATTTAGCTGCATTTACAGTATCTTTTAGCAAAGTACATGACAAGAGCTTATGGCAAAAGAATGAGATGGACTCAAGGGTCTTAGGTGAATTATAAACTTACTTTTAATAACATTTAACAAATTCATATGTGATTCCAATTAAGACACATTATTATATCTGACCGTATTTCACCAGGTGCTAAAATTACCTTTAGATGAAACGCGACTCTATTTTTTATCATCGTGTTCATTAAAAACAAAAATCCAAGATACGGGTTTGATTTCATTTCCGCATGAAGCGGACGCAAATATCGCAACCATTATGTCTGCAAAGCAGATCAAATAAAATGATTACAACAGTTAATTCTCTTCATATTAATTTCCTTTCTGGGCGCACAGTGCTCATGCTTTAATTAAAACACGAGTGACTATATTGAGATATTAATAATTATCCTGACAGACCCCTCGCATCATGCACAAGTCGAGGACTATTAAATTAAAAGGGTTGTGCAAAACCTCACCCGTACCTCGAGATAAACACACGCATTAAAAGGAATGGTGTTATAAAAACATAATGTGTTTGAATGTGGTGCAAAACGCCAGAACATCTATTAATGGGACTATGTCTCTCGGAGGATACTAAACCTCCCGACTTCAATCATCTAACTGGTGCCAGAGTACGTTCTATGCAGTCTGATGAAGCTATCTACCCCTCAGCCGCAACATGAAGTTCTACAACTGAAAAATTATTACGTTTTTGGAGACACTCTCTCCCTCATACACCAACGTCATGCCATAATTCCGCGTTTGTATGAGGTGTTATTAATGCAAGTGTCTCGATTCATTTGTGCCCTTTTGACTCCAGCGCAAACATTGTGATTGTTGCCAGGGGAACACAGGTCAAGGGTCGCTGAGATCCAAGCCCCAATGGGAACCTCATAGGGGAGCAGAACAACAAATATGCAAATGCCATGGCTCATTTAGACAAATCTGCATTTCAGAAAGAATAGGAGACACAGCACATGCATTGAACAGATACTGTAAACAAGGAGAAGGCGAGGCTAAGGCCTTGGCACAGAGTGGGATGCTATGCTGAGGCAGAAGAGCTCTGTTAAGTCATGTGTAGGTAAGATTAGCATTCTCAATTAAGTCGTGGTGCATGATTTGTGTACTTACAATGCACTTGTGAGCCAGCAATGAAATCACCATTTCTGCTTTTCCAGACTTTCTTCTAGGAATGCCAGTCTACTGCCAAAAACATTTGGCAGGGCTAAGTCAAGGATTGTGGATTCACTGATCTACACAAGGCCTTCGGAACAAGTCACCGATAAGCTCGCGAATTTGTTCGAAAATTTGGGCCACGAGCTCCGGTTCCTGTTCGGCAGGCTTATTATCGGACGCCCACACAGACAGGGAAGGTGGTGCCCCGTGTAGAGTTGCACGACTCTCCGGGCCGACTTCACAATGTGGTTATTAGCACGGGGCTGCCATTTTGCTTCAAGCCCATGAAGATCAATCGAAAAGATTAATCTAATGAAATTCTGCTGCATTTCTGATTGAACGAAACTCATGGTGTGTTTGGTAAAGCTCCTCGCGGGACTGTTCGAAAAGCTTCACTCAGAAATAGAGGTCAGCCATCTCGCTGCCAACAGGGTGAGAGGGTGAGAAGTAAAGAAAAATGACCATGTACGTAAAAGCGGCAGGCCGAAGCAGCGCTTGATTGACCATGCCGCGCTGGCTGTGCGCTGGCCAGTAGGAGGCACTGCGCATCCTCGAGGTAGAGACCCCATTGGGCAGGGGGAGGTGCCACTCGGAAAGGAGCGATCGCCAAGAGGGACATCAAAAGAAGAAAGAAGCTCTGTGTGGTCCCTCAGCCTTTGCACATCGTCTTTCTTCCCGTTTGGCTGTCCAAATCTCTCGGGTGGTTGGGGGGGGTGAGGGGGG
>JAODJU010000079.1:785353-801146 GCA_026776725.1 Gnathonemus echidnorhynchus
AAAGAACAGGAGGGGGGGTGGTCTTAGTTTAATTAGCACAAACACCTATACAACAAAGCCGGAAAGAAAAATCTCTCTCTCTGTCTCATGCAGTCCGTGAATAAACGAGGTCAGATGTGCATTTCACCAGATTACAATGAGAGGTTAGATACTATTCTATAGAAAAATAAAGAAAGCCTTTATCATGCTCTAGGAGGATTATCTTTTACTTTAATGAATGCACTGTTATGTTCCCAGTGTGTTAAAATGACTAATTAATAAAGGAATGATGCCATCTATTCATCACTGTTATATTTATAAATAAAACACGAGAATGTATAGAAGAGGTGGAGTAAAATTTCTATCAGGAGATAACACAATTTTAAAACTAGATTAGACTTTGAAAGAATGTGGCTGCTTTAACAATGCAAATCTTGACTGTTGTTTCCAGGGAAACGAGGGTCATACAGATAATTATAAACGTACGGGCGGATGGGTGAACAGATTCGGCAAGTGAAGAACCAGTTTAAGTGCACGCATGCATACATTTGCATAATTTTACGATTCTCGGTATTATTTGTATTGACAAACAATCAGATGACAGACCTGGAATGAGCAGAAGGTTCCAGGTTCAGGTCATGGACTGTTCCGGAATACAGAGCAGCATAAACAGCTGTAAACTGGCATTCGGGCTATAAAACAGCACCTGTGGTTTTTGGATTTTTTTAATTAAAAGCTATTCTTACTTTCCAGATATCGTTTTTTTGCCGCACTGAAAACCACTAGCTAACGTCACGAGGATTTGAACCCCAAGGTAATTCTTTTCGTATATCGGCATCTGGCGAGCAGTAATTCCAGGAGAGGCGAGTGAGCGCACACGCGTGCGGCAAGACGCTCCCCGACAAAGGAGGAGCGGCGGGAGCAACAGGAAAGAGCCGAACTAATTTGCTTAATGGCACTCAGAGCAGGTGCACGCGGGCGACACGGCGCGCCGGCGACACGGCACGCAATCTCCGCGCTTCAGCGGTCCGTGACAGCTGCAAACAAGCGTTCCTCTGATTGACTATAACTGTAAAACTACCAGAGGGCGACACCACCTCTCAGCATCTCCCAAAAAAAAAAAAAAATAGGCCCGCCTCGATTTATCGTTTCCGTCACTGTCGTCACCGGCAGCTCCGTTTCTTATTTTTTTTTTTATTTATTCTTCTCACCCACGCCGTGAGCGCCACTCCCCCTTCTCACCTGTACCGAAATTCAACCAGTGGGGGTAATGTGTATGTCTGAGAGGAAGAGGTGCACCTAAAAGAACGGACCCCCCCCCCGCTCCCACCTCCATGCTGGCTACAAGCCAGGACAGCTACCACTAAATTGATATTCCTGCTGCCTCTGCTAGTTATAAAACTCCCGCTTGTGAGGGATGCTCTGGTGTCCCGACACCTAATGCATGCCTTCCCCCCTCGTGAATCTGGGGTCTGCTCCCTGAACCGTTTCATTACGGCTATTTATACTGCAGCAACCCCTTGGTGACCAGTGTGTGTGTGTGTGTGTGGGGGGGGGGGGGCAGTTACACCTATACAAAAAGCATCTTCCTGCACAGGAAAAAAGTATGATGCTGTTAGTGATCTTGCACGATGATGAACATGAGCTTAGGTGATAAATTAAGTCTTCAGAACATTCTAAAGGTGCAGATGTGGCACGCAGGCAGAGAACAATCTGTAGGAAGGTCAGTGAGAAATTGAGAGAATTGCTAAAACCACTCTCCACATAGCGGTTCTTAGATATTTTATGATTTGTAAAATGGTAGTTTAAAGGAGCACATGAAATACCCACAATATACTAAAACTACTGAGGACAAATCAGCTGATCGACCCATTTACAATTTTAAACAAGCCTGCCCCTAGTGGTGTGGCGTGGAAGCAGTCCCCCAGAGCCCCGGAAGGTCTGTCTCACTGAAGAAAATGCCATAGCATGAGGGGTTCTAAAACAGGAACCCTCAAATGAAAACAGATCACAGCTGGGAACCCATTTCCACTAATGCAGAGACCTAATTCCAGCCTTTACGTCCCTGCAGAACCCCTACAACTAGTCTGCAGACCCTTAAGGGCCACAGAGCCCAGGTTTAAAGCTCTATGTTCTACGTTCTACGTAGGTTGAGCTCTCAAGGTCAGCCAAAATTAATTACAAATTCATTCTTGCTTGGTTTGCTTCTGATTAAATTACACCGACTTCTGCAAAATACGCAGTGTGCAATACTGAATGCACACCTGTCTAATGGTCAGTCATACAAACAACGCATTGAAAAATAACTCAGCTCCGTTACGATTTAATGACCCTCAAACAATTGGTATCATTATAAACCTATAGTTGACCTAGTTTAACAGCAAGGTAAAAAAAAAATCTCATAAACTGAATCTTCACTATATATAGTGAAATTCATAAACGGCGAACCAGCTCAGTTCTTAACTGGGTTAACTGGTCTGACACGGATGTCAACAGTTTCCGAATTCACTCCTACATATCATGAAGGTCCTGTAAGAGCACTGAGCTCTGAGGGGCATCACAGCCACACACGCAAACCAGGCACATCATAATGACCAAACCAAAGGATTCTGGGAAGGTTTCTGGAAAACCATAGGATGCCGTGTGGATCCAAAATACAGTCCACTTGGACTTTGCTGCTGGACTTCTAAGCAGGTCTGCACCCTTCAGCAGCCCACACATGATCATGGAGGTGTTGAAACACTGCAGGTCCAACAACGGGCAGAATTTCAAGGGACGAGGCCCTTTCCTCATGGAAGTGAGACACCTCTGCGGCCGTATGGTTTTTACACCTTATTTCCCAGTTTCCTTGGCGAGCTGCACTCACCACTGCGTGAAACGATCAAACCGCAGCAGAACGCAGAACAGCGGCTGAGTTCCCGCAGGTGTGGACGAGCAAAGACGCCAAGACGGCCCAGTCGCATTACAGCGACATGCAACAAAGCAGCACGGTGCAGTGAGACGAGGTGAGGCGAGGTGCCACAGCGGGGGTGGAACAGGAATGCGACACTCGGCCAAACTCTAGCCGCAGGACTTCAACACACCAGAGGCCATGTGTGACCAGTCAAGACCAATCGCTGAGACTCACTAATTAGTGAAGAATGGGGTGGGGGGTGGGGGGGGGGGCGGCTGTCCTACGTTCATGTTCACAAAAAGAATGTCTGTCCTGGAGAGACGGACCAGAACCTAAGCGGTGCCTGTAAGCCACGGGGGATGTCTTTAGAGCTCAGGACGTAGACAGACCTCCTGACTTAACCTGGAAGAATGATCCGGGTCTCGACTGTCCCGCTGAAGGCTGACTTCTTCAAGGTCACAGCCATGAAGGTCACCATCTCTACAAACAGCCATGCTGTCGTGTTCCCCGCTACCAATAACATACACGGTGAACTGGTGCGTTTGCCCCAGCTGTGGTGTGTAAACTTTTATGCTTCAAACTAAGCTGTGAGGCTCTGAGACACCCCTTCATGGATGGATTTCTCCAATCACTGCGTCTCCTACAGCAAAATTTTCACCGCCGTTTATGAGACGCACTCCAGCCTTCCCCAGCACATTAATTGCAGGAAATATCGCTCTATGTCACCCTGACAATGAATAATATCACTCCTTGGTGTGAGTTTACTGCAGGAGAAATAATCCATTTTAATGTAGTATGTGCATATTCATCTTAAATAAAACAGCACCGTGTGAATATTGCCAAAAAATCAAAAGCTATTCAATTATGAATTAATTATTAAGGGAGATCGTAAAATAAGCCCCAAGACACCAATCATCCACTACATCTAAAGCGTTAACCTTTTATTTATTTAAAGACTTCTGAAGGATGAAGACTTAAATTCCCATATAAGACAAAAAAAGCCCACATTCATCAGCATTACATCCGCAAGTAAGTACATCTAACAATAAGTTTTCATTTTCCTCACAATAAATCACACTGCCCATAATCCTTAAGTGGGGAAATATTCTGCACTCCCTACCCCAGGGCACAGGGTGTCGGAAACTGTAGATAAATTCACCCCTGGTCTTGATTTTGGGGATCCATCCATTATCTCGACCAGCTTCAGAGCAGCAGAGACTTCCTGGTCAGACCTGGTTAAGCGCGGCCAATCCGGGTCAATCCCTCCCAAGACCTGCATAATTCCACTGCTGCCATGTGGCACAGCCAGAGGAACAGGCACCAGTGAGACCAGTGAGATCCGCACACTGACCAGTCCACCCTCCTGTCGGTAGTCAGTACAGTGCATTTTTTTTAAGAACAAAAGTGGCTCTTTAAAGCCATCCAGTTTCTCACTGTAAAATTCATTCTGTTCAGAACGCAAAGTGGATAGCAAAACAAAACAAGCCATTTATTGATAGTCATAAGGTAAAAAAGAGAGAAAAATGTATTTAAAATAAGAGGATCAAATTAAACACAAACGATTCTCTCTGTTGCTGCTGATTACTGTGAACATTCCTGTCATTATCAGTCTCCACCACATTATATCGATTTATAAAAGCTAGTTGGCCAAGCTGTCTGGTAGGATTGTACTAACCCTTCGAGAAATACGCTAACATCTTCCCTCAGCTGAGTGGCTGTATTCTTACTAATCATTTATTAAGAAAACAGCAGGAAATAATATATTTTAATATATTTAATATTTGCCAAAAGGCATGTCCACATGTCAATGATAAAGCAATTATTACTTTTTAGGCCTCAAAGCTCCTGTATTATTAAAAAAATATGTATAACTGGGGAGAGATTGTAGAATGTGCTTATAGGCACAGAGCCAAGAAATATTCAAAAAACCTTGAAAGTTCATAAAGTTTTGGGGAGAAAAGGTTTCATCAGCCGGCCCCTTCCTTTCCTGTACATTCGGAGCAAAATAGAGTAAAACAGGAAGTCCGGCCCAGTTCAGCCCAGACTGGTTATTTCACACCATCCCTCACAGAATGGGAGTCCCAGTTAAGAGGAAGCATGAGGAAAAAACACCAAGAAAGCCTGTTGATTGGACAGACTGTGGGGGGTCTGCTGCCCCCTCGGCCGTCCCGGAGTGAAGGCCACATCTCAATGGTTTTAGCTAAAAAATGGTAGAATACAAATCACAGTCAAGACAGAGACATGGACGGCCACTGTCTGGTCGCTGTCAATAACCACACGCTTAATCAAATATAGCCGACTGTTTCCCAGATCCTTCAGAACACAGCTTACATCACTGTACTCTGTTTTAAAACTCATTCTAAATGCTATTAATGCCTCCGTCTGTGTTTTAAGGAAAAATATGTAAATGAAACCTACAACCAGAGGTACAGGGAGAAAACAGCTTTGATCAGCCTAATCCTTTTCACAGGATTCTCAGTGAGTTTTAAACGTCACCATTAATCATGGAAATTAAGGCAACCTGTGGATTATTTCAGTGCAAAAAATGTCTACTTTGGTTCATTGCCTTTTAATGAAATTTAATTAAAGTCAACATAATTAATTGTAAAACACATACCAGTTGGACAAAGGTATTGGGACACACCTCTTAATCACTGAATTCAGGTGTTTCTTTCAGACCTATTGCCACAGGTGTATAAGATCAAGCACCCAGCCATGCAGTCAGGTTTGCAAATATTCGCGAAAATATGGGTCGTCCTGAAGAGCTCAGTGACTTCAAGCGTGGTACTGCAACAAGTCAGTTTGTGAAAATTCTTCCCTGCTAGATATTCCATGGTCAACTGTAAGTGGTATTATTACAAAGTGGAAGCCACAGACCACATATTAGTTTCAGAGATGCATAGTGCGTAAAAGTTGCCAACGCTCTGTTGACTCAATAACTGCAGAATTCCAAACTTCCTCTGGCTTTAACCCCAGCATAACAAACTGTGCACCAGGAGCTTCATGGAATGGGCTTCCATGGCTGAGCAGCTGCATGCAAGCCTCACATCACCAAGGGCAATACCAAGCTTCGGATGGAGAGGTGTAAAGCACACCGCCACTGCTCTCTGAAGCAGTGGAAATGTTCTGTGGAGTGAAGAATCACGCTTCTGCCTGACTGCATTGTGCCAACTGTAAAGTTTGGTGGAGGAGAGATAGTTTGGTAGAGGAGAGATAATGGTATGAGTCTGTTTTTCAGGGGTTGAGCTTGGTCCCTTAGTTCCAGTGAAGGGAACACGTAATGCTTCAGTAGGCCAAGACATTTTGGACAATTCTATGCTTCAAACTTTGCGGAAACAGTTTAAGGAAGGCCCTTTCCTGTTCCTGCATGACTGTGCGTCAGTGCACAAAGCAAGGTCCATAAAGACGTGTTTGGGTACATATGGTGTGGAAGAACTTGACTGGCCCACACAACACCAGTTGCCTTCATGTCCAACATCGGTGCCTGACCGTTCTGGATGAATAGGCAAAAATTTGCACAAACACGCTCCAAAATCTAGTGGAAAGCCTTCCCAGAAGAGTGGCAGCTGTTATAGCTGCAAAGGGGGGGAACAACTCCATACTGACGCCTATAGATTTAAAATTGGATGTCAGAAGGTTCCTGTAGGTGTAAGAACCAGGTGTCCCGATAGTTTTGTCCATATAGTGTAGACGAAACTAATTGGGGTTTATCTAACAGGCAAATATTTTAAATAATACAGTTTGGGATACTTTAAAGATTTCTAAAAACTCTGCAAAGGAACCAAATACACTTAGTCAAAAATGATAAATCACGTGCTTAGTAAAAAAAAAAAAAAAAAGGAGAAAAAGAATACCCTTTAGATGGACATTTTACCTTCACTAAATCAGCCATAAACACTTTGTTTTTTTTCTTGGAGTCTGTGATTTACTCTGTGTGTAATGATACCAATAGCACCATCATCAGTGACAACAAGGAATTTAAAGTCGCCATGACAATAAATGCACATTATGTCACATTATTGTCTCTTAAGTCACTCATTGACTCACGTACCTGGAGTGACAATGACGGAGACAGAGGGGAGATTAATTCCTATGATTAATATCGCATCCCCTCCGTGTGCTGGTCCATTATCCCAGCATCCATCACACGAGCCGAAGCCAGATCTTATTAGCTACAGAGCTCCCTCTGCAAATCGCCTATACCTGTTATCACGAACCGTATGAATATTTATGACTGTACCATCAATCGCGAGACCCCTATGGGGACTACAGCAAACTGGACTGTTTTCAGGACGACGACGCGCGGTAAAGGGCATTGCGGCGGTAGCAGAAACTGCATCCCTCGTGCCTCTTCGAGCGACATGCCTCTCTGAAGTTATGTGGCGACGTCGGCTTTGAAGTGGAACTCGACGGATAGCCCCTAGCTGCTACATATAAGAAAAAAAACTGGGGGAAAAAAATCAGCCCCCCCACCCGTATCAGGCCTCACGCCCCTCACTGACTAATTAGCAAGTTGACTTACTTGTTTTGTTTTTTTGCACTTTAATGAACTGAAAATGCACTGGCAAACACCCCCAATAAAACTGCTCTCGCTCAGGCAGATTTCTTTCCCTGCTAAAGGAAAGAATGGCAGTGAGCAAGTCTGTGGATTGCAGAACTGGGGCCACTGGCAGTTTTTCAAGTCCGCCCTCACCTCTCCGTTTCCCTGGTCGCCACACTCTCCGCCGGCATGGATGGCTGCATATGTGCCAAACCCCTAAGCACTTTGCGGCCCTGAATGAGAGAAAACAAGCCCCGGTAATGGTTTAAACCTTCCCTCTGTGCTCTTACCGACAAGTTCTGCAGCAGTACCTTAACCTCTTAATTTGTGTAATTAGGTCTGGCTCAGAGTCTCCAGTACTCAGTTTGGCTGGCCTTGTTTGCATACTTCCCAATCCCAAAAACCCATTTCACTAATTATATTTAATTTAAAAATGATTCCCCATCCTGTTAAAAAGGAGCTTTACAATCTGCGAGGAGTTTATCACAGAGGTTACGTGACCCGTCAGTAATACACTCCTCCAGAGCTGTTGAGACTGTGTCCTGGTTATACTGATTGAATGTTCAGATCTTGATCATGTTCATCATCTTAAATGAGCGCCCTTGCTAATTACTGTCGGTGAACGCCACTCGACCACCACTCAGAAGAAAAGGCATCATAGGTAGAGAGATATACAAGGTAAGCTGGACTGAACCTCAAAGGGATAAGGTCAAAGCACTCTATTCTAGATGTGGAATGCTCTGCTTGATGACAGGCTCTTTCATTTTTACTGTAGTGAGAATAAATATCCATTCATCATAACCCTGGAAAAGGCTGGAAGATTAAAAAATGAGGCTGATATAGACCATGTCTGATTTCGCAGTTTGTATTTTTCATATAACGATCGGCCAACCAGGTGTAGGTGTTTTGTGGATTTTTGGTTTCCTGCCTGATCTTTAAGTGACGTGACATTTCACTTTGTTCCAGCATGACAAAGTGTGCCATCCGGTCAGGATGGCGCTGCAATCGCTAACAGAGCTCTCTCTCTTTTATTGTGCCAGTTCCTCTCCGGCTTCCTTGACCGAAAGCAGCGGGCGTCTGAATTATTGTGATGCTCGCAATTACACGCAAGCAAATAACTTTCCTGCGGTTGCCAAGGATACATATTAGAAGAATAAACAAGCTGCAAATTAAATTATGAACATCAATTGGGAGTAGAATCATTAATCAGAAAGTGCTGTTTTACACAGTGTGTGGTTGACGGCGATAGTAGGCAGGGAAATACCAAGGTCCACTTTCTTAAAAAAAAAAAAAGACGTCCACCCTAATTAACAAGACAGAAAAGAGACATCAAAGGTACTGCTGATGAATAAAGCTAATTGTAATGGCATTTGATTAATACATAGATGTCTCTGGCTGAGAATCCTGTCCTTCCAAGCTCCTGTATGAGCAGTTAGCAAAAAATGATGACGGGTATTACCCCTCAACATTTTAATAATGTTTTTATAAATGACATGTGAAAGTGCCGTCAACATGTTCACAGAGCAGAATCCATCTATCCATCCATTTTCCAAGCCGCTTATCCTACTGGGTCGCGGGAGGTCCGGAGCCTATCCTGGAAGCAACGGGCACGAGGCAGGGAACAACCCTGGACAGGGGGCCAGCCCATCGCAGGGCACACTCACACACCATTCACGCACACATGCACACCTATGGACAATTTAGGAACTCCAATCAGCCTCAGCATGTCTTTTGACTGTGGGGGGAAACCGGAGTACCCAGAAGAAACCCCATGACGACACGGGGAGAACATGCAAACTCCACACACATGTGACCAGGCGGAGACTCGAACCCGGGTCCCAGAGGTGGGAGGTAACAGTGCTAACCACTGCACCACCATGCCGCCCCGAGCAGAATCCATCTCAAAACAAAATCCGTTCACTTATTTTCCTTAACGTGGCCCAATTATACTCATTTTTACCATTCGTAATTTTATTTTTGGGGTCTATTAGAATAGATGTACATGCTTCAATGTTCTAAAAACACATTGTTTTTCCTCATACTGTACATCTATATTCAGTCTGTCTATAACTGTCTGAAAGGCTCCACTAGAGATGTAAGCAAACTGCTATGGGCTGCTTAAGTCACCCCGTGTATATCCCATTACTCTGGGATAAGGTACATTATGAATAATCACAGTAATCATTCTACACAGAATATGCACTAATGTATACATCTGTCATGCGAAATTAGCAGGCTAAGAAAGCCAATTTCGGCCCAGTGCGCTTTGATTGACCAACATGCCCTACACATTCTGTCCCTGTTGGAGAAAGTTTCTGTCCAGGCTGCTCATTTTGGGAGGGCATGCCAAGCCTGCAGGTACGTAGCCAATAAAGACTGTGTTATGAGGTGACTTCACCATGTCACAGACGTAAAGACTAGACTTTTAGCGAGGCGTTTCAGGCAGATTAGACAACAGTGGTTTCTGTGGTGAGAGTTACTCCTTTTGGCATGTGCTTTGGCCCTTTGGAGACTGTACATGCACATAAACTATATAACACACTAAAGAAAAGGGGAAAACCTGGAAAAGCACAATAGGACCCTTTTAACCGCTTATCCCCATGACAGGGGTGGAAATCCGGACACACTGCTCAAAGGTGAATCACAGGATGCCTGTCGATCACACACACAGAGTTACTCTCATACAGCAAACAAACGGCAGCTACACAGGCAAGAAAAAAAATACAAAAAGCTTTTTAAAATTTGAATATTTAATACTGGTAGGAGAAGAATCTCTAAAATTATCATGAAGGTGGCATGTGTGGCTCCGGAAGAGACAGACTTTCTGAAAGTGAATCTGTTTCCATGCTTCTTTTCCGTTTTTAGCTGTGTTTTTTTGACCACCCCCTCTCGCAAAGCTCGCTCCAGTCATCAAACGAGCCGGAACCTTGGTCATGTGACCTCCAGTTTCATAACAGACTGTTACAGTAAGGAAAAAGAGACATTGTGGATCAAACTACTGCAGAAAACCAACAATCCTGCTGTCTTCTCCAGAGAACAGCTCAGAGCCACTCCACACCACCACTGAAATCCCTTCAGTCCTGCCTTTGTGTGCCTTGAGCCAAAAACATATAAAAATAAAAAAATAATTTGATTATACCTTTGAATGGAATTTCAGCCAGGGCACAGAGCAGCAATTTCATTGCCTCAATCTTTATTTCTCTGTGTGTAAGAACTGACTAGTATTTTACCCTCCTGGCTCCAGCTGAGAGTCTACCGTATGTTTTTTCATCTGGTTTAAGTCCGGTTTAAGTGGGCAGTTGGAAAATCACAGTTGCTCCTCTCTTGTTTTTGCATCTGTTTGTTTCGACATTGACAGAGCGGCCAGAAATGGAAACGCGGAGGTCTATCTGGTACAATCCCTGACACGCTGCAATTGTGACATCCCAGAAATGGAATTCAATTATGCTGAAGACACACAGATCTGACTGCAACCCCGATTCCTTACAGAAACTAAGAGGCAGCTGATTGCTTCTTTGTAACTGGAGGAGAATGAGGGTAATTGTTCTTCTGTAACTGGGAACTGATTGTACAGAAAATATGAGGAAAGCGGAATAACAAGGTTTTGCTCCAAGTGAAATAACTTACATCTTTACTAGTTTATGGGGGTACTTACTGAAAACATTTAGAATGAGTACTTTTGCAAGAGAATAATTTCTTTGCTTAAGTGTTATCATGTTGGCTCCTCAGCCAATTCTCTTAGATAATGCACTCTCTTTACTTGAGTTTAGAAGTTGTTTAACTTTAAAGGAGATTTGTATTTGTAAATAACACACACTAAAAATCTACTTATGGCCAATTAATATGAGCCGAAACACCAGAATTCAATTAATTCTGTTTACAGATCAGCTGTGACCACTGAACCAAACATAGACGTCAATCAGTTGGTAAAACAACCATTAACACTGAGCATCTGAAATAAAATGGTGTGTCAACAATGTAACACAGGACTGTGTCCACAAGCTGACAGTGTTTAGCTGAAAACTTGAGGAAGGATCTGAATGGTTCTTTCCCCATTGGCTCTTCTGCCTTGAACACAGTAAGGCGAATTGATTGTGAGAGGGATCGCTGAGCATGGGATTTCTCCTGTGCCCTCTGACCGTTTCATCACACGACCATCTCTACAGCTACCAGTGAATCTCTAGGGGGCAGGATTCCTGACAGCTCCCACGTCTCAAGACTCCACCCAATAGGGTCCAAATCTGACGCGTTAGTGGAATAGAATAAATGGTGTTATGCTGATTAGTATGCATGCTGTGGCATTCTGATACTACTGTGGTTCCCTTGGCAACTAGGCACCAATCAATCAGTACTCATGATCTAGGTACATAACCTAGCACTGAATAAAGAGATGAAAGATTCTATAAATTAACCAACAAGAACAAAAAAAATCAAATGTGTTTGCACAACAGGCACTTTGAACCTTTGACATTAAGCCATTTTAAATGCCAGACAAAAATCTGTAATACATCTTTACCTTCATGTACAAGGCCTGGGAAGGAAGTGACTGGCATGCTCATTAACCAATGCAGAGAGATAAAAAAAAAAAAAACTGTACTGCATTTCGATTAAATTTGAAATTTATCCCTTTTTTGTTTGTAACAGGACACACCACATATTTGTTTCAGACATCTAAAAGCAAACAAACCAGCAAACAAACAAATATAAGTGCTGCTCATAGGCATTCAGAAGATGCTCCACATAAGCCAAATTGCAAAAATCCACCTGATTTTAAGCCTCTCTTTACTTGTCTCCCACCCCCCTCGGGAGACGTAGTATCCCATATTCTACACACCAGGCGACGCATCTCACGCCCCTGTAAAATGCAAAGCATCTTTAGCGGTAACCAGCATATCAATGAAATGGTTGGAGACTTATAATTGCACACCCAGTACCAAAAAGATGTTGCGTATTGACAAATAGTACAAATAACATCCCCTGCAAACTGGTAGAGTGATCTTGATTCGCTGGGAAGAGGGATCCTTATCTTAATATATTATTTATGTCTGGTCAAACCAATTTGCACAACTATCCATTTGAACCCATCCATCCATCTTCAACAGACACTCAATCAATTAGGGTTATATGATACTGAGTCTTTCCTGGGAAGCATAAGGCACAAGCAACTTAGAAAGCATGTCAGTGCATTAAGGCACCCTCAGACACTTACATGCACACCACACATTTGGGACGATTCAAAGTCAGAAATTGACTTAAGCTGCTTGTGTTGAGACGACAGGAGGAAACAAAAGTCTCCACGGAAATGTGGAGATGTGCAGTCTCCAGTCACCTGTTTATACAGCTGAATATTTTACCGTTATGATTCAGGTTAAGTACCAGGCTCATGGGTGAAAAAGCTGGGCATCTCATGGGACCCGTACCTTGTTTTCACAGTGGTTCCATTTATCAGCAGAGAATTAAATCTACCGCCGCCCTGGAACTGTAAGCCTGCTCAGTGCTGTCAATAGAGTCAGATCAATGCTTTAGCGCTGTCAGAAAAGTTCAGCTGCCGCACATTTCCTGCACGAAGATGGCCGAGTTGATATTCTCCATGCTCCCCTCCGTCTGCATCCAGGTCATTTTTCATGGGGGGCATCCAAATGCTACTGCGGTCACTCCTGCTCCAGCACATCCAATACAAACATCCTCAACAGGGGGGGGGAAATCAAACTAAACAGTCTATGACAGACCCAGGAAAACACAACCAAAAGGTTTAATTTAGCCTCAGTGGTGAATGAATGGCAAACACATCACCCATGACAGAAAGCCAGGTCTTTCTCTAATTGTATTCCAACCACTATAAAACATAAATAATAACCCTCCTGGTGAGTTGAAAAGATGCAGGTCAATACCCTGAAGCCCAGACAGACTCTGGATGATAAGCTGCTCCATCACTCACTACCAAAGGTAAACAGATCTCAATGCTTTGGTCATGTGAGCAAACAGAGCCAACATCAAAAACACAGGAAAAACAATCTCTAAGGCATTCAAGATCCACAGCTTCTAATGAGCAAAAAATACTTTTTCTGCTACTTATTTCTTAGAAACAGGTTCTAACTTAGTTCAAACAGACTGTGGAAAGACCAACCAAAAAGGGCTGAGTGTGCATCTCACTCACAGTCTAGCAGATATATCAAACTGGAGAACATTTGCAAATGTCCCACATGACAACCACAAAAACACCAATAGAGTTGCCTCATTCCCAGAATCTTGTGCCCCATTGGTCAGAGCAGTCACCCCAAGATCACCATCGCAACAGATTGTCCCATTTCTTTAAAGCCATTTTTTTTTTAAACTCCAGCGTACCAAACCATTTAACCAGCTGGGCAAAGTGTTCACAGAATCCTCCACTCAGGGGACACCAGTGCTGTTGGGACCTTTGAATGTCCCACCCAGCAGGAAATAATGAACAAAATGGAAAGTTGGGCTTCAAGCATGAATTAAAACATAACAATGTCTCAGCAGCGCTGAAGTCACTTGGGTGCCTTTAAGGGTGTAACACACACTCAGACGCCAAAGTGGTCCGTGATGTGAACCTGGGGCCCCCTTTAACAAATCCTCCTCATCATCTCACCCTTTTAACTCTTGCGCGTCCTACAGTGCCTCTCTTGATATTGTTTCATAGGGCTAAGGCAAACAGCAGCAGATGTCACCACGAACATCCTTTTAATTATTAAAATCTGTTAATTAACGAATAAGACGCACAGTCAGTGGGCACCACAGTGGCGGTGGGGATGGGCGAGGGGGATGGGGGGTATGGGGGACATTGATGATTCCAAGGGCCCCTCTCAAAAAAACTGCAGCATAATTGGATTGGTCCGAGTTGGGGGTCCAATACGATGTGCTCTTTCACGGGGCCCAAAATGTCTAACGGCACCCCGGAACGCATTACCCCAACAGCAAGACTAAGAACACACGCCACCGGGCTCTTTTAATTAGCGCATACCCTGGCTGAGGATTACTAAAGTACAAACACACTGCTCCGCAAATCCCCATTTACCTCGTTGCTATATTTCTCTCAACGATTTTATAAGGCAAAAGCCAATTAAAACAGGTTTCAGTGGAATTGTCAGGTCACAAGGGTGTACCCCTACTGTAATAAAGTAGGGACTATTAAATAAAGTACAGATTGTGTACTGGCAATTTACGCGCAACACATCATAGGTGGATGTTTAACGTGGTTCCTGCGCCTCTGATAAAACGCCACAGGCAACTGTTTTTTAATGAAAATTAATTAACGCAAAGAGGAAATATCAATTAAAATGTATCACACCTCACGATTTACCCAGCTCTGGGAATCGACGCACTTCATTATTAACGCATCGGGGCATATAACAGCATCTACTATGCATTGCTGGTCACTGTCAGGACTGAGAAGCGCACGCTCTGGCACGCAAATGTGCTTATATAGGAGCAAGGCAGGAGTCAAGTTAATAAATAAATAAGTTAATATAAAACAGAAAAGGACAGCTGATCATCATTTGTCTCACTTCACCCCGATATTAGATTCGTCGTTACTTAGAGAATATTATTGACTAGAAGGACAACGTTCATACAGCAAGGGAGTGGGGTCTTTCTACGGGCTAATGAAAAATCGCCTGATTTACAGTTAAGTTCGGACCAAAAGCCTTTTAATCGAATGCTCAACGCCAGAAACGACGCGATCTTTAAGAGTATGTAATATTCTTTACAGTAGGACGTACCATCTAAATATACCAAGTATATCATCTGATTATAGAGACGCCGATCAAATGCATTTCCCATTTTCCCGGGTATTTCGTAATGATCAACTAATTAAGCGTTTTCTCTCTATCGGCTCAATCTAATTGGTTGTTTCTGCCAACAATTATTCTTTTAACATAAGAGTCGACCAATTAATACCACACATTAATAAAACGTGGGCCTATTTCATCATGCTTTCGTTTAACCAGTTGCTCTATAAAAGTATAATTCTGTAGTTTTCAAAGAGTCCACGAAAGTAGGATGTTGTTAATCGGGCGCTCCATTTCGTAAAAATGCAGTGACAGAGAACGGAAGTGTACGCTGTAATTGTTACAACGTGTTACCCAAGTATCAAATAATCATCTTCGGTAAATGATGTGCATTAATCAATCATACTTCTAAGCATTTTCATATCGATACATCAGAACTAACTAATTGCTGGGCTGAACGATTTCTAACTGATCCCATCTTTTATTTCTATGTTGGGTTAAGTATGCCAAACAATTAATTCTATAGTCACTCTAGTAACAGAAAGATAAAAACAAAATAAGTAAAAATTGTAACTGCATAGGCAAAGCCACCAAACTGGTGGCACAGCAAGGTAACGCGCAAATGAATTT
>JAODJU010000079.1:801287-826894 GCA_026776725.1 Gnathonemus echidnorhynchus
ACGGCAGCTGCATATCAGCAACGGTCCAAATCGCTTAGCTCTGCAGTTTGTTTAATACCGCTTCTTATACTGACAACGCCAGGAAATTTCTATCAATTAGACTACATTTACTCATTTTCTCACATTTTATTGACAGTTTAATGATAGATTCAACTCAAGTATTCGAAGCGCTTACGGGATACATATAAACTACAAATAAATACCAAAATACCATGAACCCACAGTCTCTCCACAAATGATTTATAAATACAACTGAAACATTGCTACTATAAAATGGGATTGCCAAAATTACCAAAATGTTTTAATTTGTTTTAATCGAAAGTATCTTCCTTAGTCCCATATTCACGAATAAATCCGACATATTCTTTCGTCACGGATTGCATCACACGGTAGTCTATAATGTGTGTTTTTTATTATTTCTCCAAGACCACTTCATCTGTCAGAGATTCGTTTACTGGACAGCTCATTTTCACAGCCATCGCAGCGGTAAATGCCACACGCATACTCGCAATAGGACAGACCGTGACTGCATGGATATGGGCAAGACGGAGGCTGCAACGCTCCACACGCAACTGGCTTCCAGCGATTTTTAGGAGGTTTACTCCACCACCTATTGCTAAAGAGAGGCAAGGCACTCTCCGATCTCCCTAGGTCCACTAGGAACTTCGTAGTCCAGAGGCACCTACGTTGAGCTGACGTTAATCATATTAATAATTGCCAGAATGAATTTGCAATTTAGAACGTGTGCGACAATTCTCCCAACGCTCAGTTGCATTATATAGAAAAATATGTTGGTACCAACAAATGCTCTTCGTTAGCCTACTTATTTTTCTCTAAAGCGCATGCATAGACGTAGTCCCAGGCGGACAGTCAAATGTGGGGAGATTAATTCATGTTAGATGAATCCTTAAAATGTGGAAAGGTAGAAAAGTAGTCTTTTGGGTCTTATACATGTTTTGTACATTGAAATATACATGCAGCAGTAAATTATACTTTACTCGTGCGACATCCAGAGCCGGGCCATATTCCGAATATGAATATAGGTAGGCTACTATCAAAATTCAGTTTTTTTTATTTGTTGGTATGAACGAAATCATATCTATAGACACGATCCCTTTCTGTCGGTATGATTTACAATAAACGGCACATTCACGATCTCCAGCAGGAGGATTTGATTCGGTTATACTGCAATGTGTCTCCAACAGTCCATAATGGTAGCCTGTACCAACCAGGCTTCGTACTAGGCTATATAACGGCACATACTTCAAGTATATTGCTTATCGACACGACAATTCTGGTTTGTATAGCCATGGGTTTGTGAATAAAAGGAAAGACATATGATTAGATGTAGTTGTAGATTTTTGTCTCTTCCATGTGTAAACTGCAGGCAGGTGATGAACTTGAACGCAATCGCAGAGCGCAATGACGATTAGTCCGCAATTCATCCAGGCGTTTATATTTAACCGGTAAAAAAATACTAAATGATTTCCGTAGTTTACCAGAACGGCTTTTGTGCAACTACATCAACTTCACACTTTCTCTCAATATTGACTAAATCAGACAGATAAATGCTTAGCCGCAATCACGGAAGTACCCGTTAAATTAAAACCACCAACTTTACCAAATGGTTCCAAGAGGGAAGCTGCGGCAATTCGTGGAGATAAATTGGCTTACCTACAACCAGCTTCCGAAATGGTCCAGTTCCGTCAGTCAATGGAAAAAAAAATCTATGAACATCACAATGCCGGATCAGCGTAAAGAACACGCTTCCGCGTCTGTTATGTTTAGGTGAAAAAGATGTATTTCAGCAACATATCCCATTCATGCAATAGCCAAGTTGTCCAACGGAGAAATTAATCCAATATTTGCCGTGCATTTTTCTGCCTTGCCTGTAATGACTGAAAAAAGTGCTTAGGCTTTTACTAGACCTGATCACGGAGTAGGGAAAAAACAGACATACATTTAAAAAATATAAATGTCGAGATAAAATGAGAGGGGATTAAACACCAAACAAGTCCTCTCTCTATGACAAGGATTGCTGATCACGAATCTTAAAAAAGTGCACTGCGTTATCATCCCAATGCACATGAGCAATCTTCGGTAGGCTGTGCCGTAGACAGGAAGGCAATCTATGTATATTTCACAAGTATCCTATAATACCGGATCCGACGGGGTTTTCCTCCAGTGCTGCTATGTGAAGACTCACAAACCTCGTTGCTTATAAATTCGTCTCCGTGGTCCTAAAGCCCGCTGAGAGGCATCCTGGGTTATCAACAAGCCTCTTAAAAGCCGCATTGTGTCGGCTGATTGTAACAATATGTATGAATGGGCTTATGTTAAAAAAGAGAAAGCAGGTGTTGCATATTAAAAAGCAGAAAAACATATATAGCACGAATTTCTAAGCAAATGGAAGGGTATCGCCAGACGTTATAAGTCATCACCTTGAATCCCAAGGCACCAGCCTCCTTCTCACCCTCAGTAGACAAGTGTTTCGATGAGGACCCAAGGCAGCAGAAGTGGAGCTTAAGGGTTCTCCTACCGCCGCCCAATGGAAATAGCAGAAACCTTCCGGAGGCACGTTTCAGGACCAACTTCATGGTTTAAAGCGGCATCTCCGCACTACCCTCATCAAAATTTTCATATTACTCTTTAATGTCTAAAATACTCAAATGTAGCGCTCCGAAACGTCAAAAGTGTTTGTAGTTTTCTGTGGTTATGGCGTGGGTGCCGCGTGGCGGGCGGGGTGAATACGGAGTCCTACGCGGGGATTTTTCAGCAGCACTAAGGACATGGAACATAGGGGGACCTGCGTGGGTTGTCGGTAACGCTGCTGCTTATTTTGTAACTATGATGCTAACAAACCCGTGGAGTGATGACTATACGTCAGATCATTCAAACTAGACCGCCCTAAGTGGCTATTTAAAACAATATCTTCCAAATGTAGGCAGAGCATGACCGAAACACTATTAGTTCTATGTAGCTTATTTGAATTTAAATAACAAAACTAAAAGAGAACTTTTTTTCCTACTTCTCACTGATCCTCCATCTACAATCCAAAGCAATCTAGCGCCGACAGAGATCTCGAGAGGGGGTAACAGCTGGAAATGTCATAACAGCTGGGTAATACTCACGACTTCCATACATCGTTAAATTCCAGTAAATGGGAAAGTTAGCTATGAAACTAAATGTAAATAGCTAACGTTACAGTTATTTGAGAGTTACTCAGCTACTTATGCGCCTTCCTCGGTCTGACACTGCGGTCTAACCTACGGCCTTGAGTGCTTTAAAGCTGTTATCACAGTGTGCGGAGTTGGTACCGTGTCCACCGGCCCCTGCAGCCCCCCCCCAACCACCTTCCGGGCCATGGCGAAGGCTGAGTCTCAGAGCCTTGGGCCCCGGTTCTCCTCAGACCTCCGCTGTCCAGCCGCACCTGCCCCGCTCCTCTGCTTCCCTGGACCTGCCTTCACGGTTGCGGCAGCCAGGACGGCGACTTTTTGTGAGGCAGTAAGAAAAAACCGGGAGAGCCAACATTCCGATATTGTTCGGACTAAAAAATATTATATTTCTGCTCATCCAGATTTACATTAACTAGACCCGGATGTTTCAGGATAACCCACAGTGGATTTGCTGGAAATGTACCTCATAGAAAATCGTGGATAATTAGCTATAAATTATAGATATATTTATGATAACAATTAACCGCACTGAAATAAAACAGTGATAGGCTAAACATGATGCGCTTAATTATGTATGAGATATGGCATAATGCAGTACTCGTATAATTTTCACCATAATATTGCACCGGCACACAGTAAAAATTTCATGAAGGACGCCTTGTCAGTCTTTTGTCTTTTTTGGCAGCTGTGAAATGTAAAAAAAAAAAAAATCATTTCTGATCATTCAGCATTATGATAGGCATATTAAGACATACAGTGCTGCGGCTCTAACCTGGGCTTCGGGTAATTATTGGTGGCGCTTGTCTTTTCGGGCGGGGACTTCATGAATTCGGGATAAGGTCTATGGGGTATGCAGGAGCGCAGGGGTCCCTGTGAATGGCGCCGTTTGATTTCCCCGGGACGTCGCGGCAGAGTCAAGGGGCAGCTTCCAAACCCGGTCCCGCGTGTCCCGCATTTCGATTAAGGGGGTATTGACAGAAAGAAAAGCCCCCTCCTCGTGGGAGGGGCGCCAGATACTCTGTGTAGCACAATCATGGGTGAAACGTGACTCTTAAATGAATGACCCGCTGACAGTCGGCGCTTTGATTTTCCAGGAAGGGCTGGATAGGTTACTTTACTGTGTGGGTTTAAAGCAGCGGAAGATCATCGAATACATTTGCAATATACTGTACTTTACTGTATGAGGATTCGTTTGATGCAAGCATTAAAGCATAAATATATGTACGAAATTCATACTCTAATACGAAATATAAACCCATTCGTATTTTTATTCTTATGCGCCAAAATGAAAAGTTGGGGCAGGATTACGGTCATTTGTTAAATGTATGTGACATATTGGCTTCGGTTGGGTGTCATGGTTCCCGTTCAAATACATTTTGCTTCATCAACGCGCAGCAGCTCGCAGATCTGAATAATAAAAAGCCTTGGGGAAAAAAAGTCTGAGGACCAGAGAATGACACATACATTTTTTATTAGCGTATTAATTATGGCGTGAGGGAGAACCACCACGTTTCATAATGCGAGTCTTTATCTTCTCCAGCTGCAGCGATTAGAATAAACGTTGTAACGCTGTAAATGAAAATCATATAGCTTGATGTAATAGGGGCTACCTTCAAACATTGTATATAGGCTACTGTAGATTTGGTCTACGCGGGTATATGAACTATAAACAACTGTAGATGTTTTGCGGTCTCTAAAACGTAATTTATTAAACTACATCTTTATTAAGACATCGACACCAACCAATTAATGGATATTATTATAAGTTTCCCTTTTCTTTCGTAATGTTTTGTTTTGGGATGAAGGGCTCCAACATATATTTAGAAAAATTTATTAAAAAAAAAAAAATGTGGCTCAGAAACACGCGGCTACTTACAGGGGCGTAGTTAGACATTCTGGGTCCCCTGACAATCCCCCCCCGTAGATGCTGGCAAGCGAGGGGACGGGGCGGTAGATTTTGGGGCCCCTGCATTTTGCCAGGGTCTCTATGCCCCTCCGACACCGCTAGCTACGAATGAGAAATTTTCGAGAACAAGTTCAAACAAAAAAAAAGTCCCAAAAATTTTAATAAATAAATAAAAATCATAAAAAGCATACTCACTGCTTCAAGTGGGCGTAGCGCTGTAAGATCGTCCCTAAACAGGCCTACTTATCCTTAACCACTATGCTGTCTGTTTTCACGTCTATTTGTAAGATTCCACATATTGTACATCAGGGGTTACCAACCCCCAGGGCACGGAACGCTGCGAGTTTAGGCCAGAGATTGGTTAATTGGTTGGTAAATTTAACGAGACTAGATCTATGTATTAAAAAGACGCTCTTTTCACGACGCATGACGTCTGTACATTCTGATTGCAAAAAAATGGAAACGGATAAACTTAAACCTGGCTCGTCGATCGAGCCCCCCGTTTACAAGTTTTACCGGTCAGGAGATTTTTTGCAGAACCTAAACCGAAACCTCTAGTATACATTTTTAAATATTAAAACGACATATAAACCCTACATTAAACGTTTAATTGAAATCAAGCAGTTATTTGCGACCACTGAGGCGAGGGTGAAGGCAACTGGCATTGCTGGTTACTGGCTGACATCATTCCGGCGCTTTTTCGCTGCACTCACGCATCGGTGCTGCTACCTCGCAGAATTTGAAACGTCGCAGGCAAACGAAGGGCAGACAAAATTCAGACAGATCGCTACGCCAGTTCTCCGGGAACACTCCGCTGCTTTCTGTGTGTCACTTCATTATAAATCCGATTTGATAACAAACCGATTCGTGGCAGAATGCCGGGAGCCAATCATAGTCTTCGTCCCCGGAGCCCAAGAATTGTCACAGGATCTGTATATTTTGCTACACTGAAAACTGAATTAACATACAAATTGTCAACACTGGCAAGTTATCTCTGGTTTTCAGTGATTTTTTTTTTGTGTTAATTTTCAACAATGCCAATACACTTTGATTGGCTTTAATAGTAGAATCATGAAATGTAACCAATAAGCTACAACAGGAATATGGAAATTGCATTTAGGACAAGGTATAAAGATAGATGAGTAAGTAAAGGGTCAAATGAAATTTCTGTGGCATTTAATTTGACAGTAGAATCCTTTAATAATCCTGCATTTATACTTTTGCGCATACAGCAGACACGAAAGTTGAGTTTTCATTAAGATAAGTTCAGAAACCCCAATTAATATTCAGGCTGAGCTAAAAATTGAAACTTCACACTCATATGAACAATATTATGGTAGTATAATTTTTCTCCCTTATAAATCAGTGGCGAGTAAATGTGATTGCTTCTCTGTGTCTCTATTTTTCTCCTGCCTTCTTTTAAAATAATTATTTCAGATGCTTCTGTCACATAACCATCTGGCAAGCCACGATGTGAAACTGTCACGGTGGTGAAGAACGGCTGTTGCAGCAGAGGGAGGGGAATTGTTCATTTCATTTTAGTGCGCGTCCCAAAACACAAATGACTCGTTTCAGTGTCAACAGTATCACTCAAGGATGCCGTTTGTCAACTGAGCCCTCATGCGTGGGTTAGTTCTTCACACATAGGCACACGCACGCATGCGCACGCGGGCACGCTGTCCGTAAACGACGTAGCGTCTCATCGTTACGCGGCTGTATCGGGCACTCGGCTTCATGATTAGCTGCTAGCTCGCAGAGCTGCACGGAACTTTGAATGATCATGGTGTCCCTGCTACGACTGAGACCCGATGTGTCCACATGACTGCGCAGAATCCTATTTCAATACTGCTCTACTTCTTTGATTATTATTTAATCCAAAAGCCAACAATCTCTCCTCTACTTGCACCCCCAAAGTGACATATAATATTACCTGTTCATAAAGCGTGATTCTTCCTGAAGCCCGAGGTCATTAACATGGAGGGGGGGGGATGTCATTCGCGGGCCATGCCCCCAAATGAATCATTGTGCCCCCCCAAAAAGCCACCCACCAAGGACACTGCCTTTTATTTTAATTATGTTTTTTAATAAAGGCATTTACCCTAAAACAAACAAGCTCAGTCTCTCCCAGGGGCATCGCTATGGACCGTATGATTGTCTGCGCACCCACCGCGGCCCCCCCCCGCCACCCCCGATCGACAACTCTTACCGCTGCTACCTCCTTGTGTGCCATCAGATTTTTCTTGAGGCCCCTCCTGGGACGCAGCCCCATAATGTTCAGTTTACAAATCTGTGTTCTTAACCGTTATGCCACCTGCTGCCCTCCTGTGCTTACTACATCTCCTGCATTGCTGCACAGCTGCAGGCCCACAATCTAGTTCATCCAGCAATGTCACATGACATGTTTTCTCTATTATAGAGCCACAATTGCCTGTTTAGTGTTAATTATGTCTTGATTAACACTATGTCACCATTACAGCTTATTCGCCTTTTTGTTCACCTTGATTCTGCAGGAGCCCATAGCAGGCACAGCGTGTGGCCATGCCGGGCGTTTACCTGAGCTTTGGGTTGTCCGACACCCGGCCTGTCGCAGGAGAACTGGAATGGCTTTTCATGTGCACTGCTATGCCCTGAGCGCACCGGCTCTCACTGCAGGACAGAATTCACAACATCCTCCTGTTGCCGTCCCTGGACCGCAGCCAGAGCATCCACGCTTATGCGAGAATAATGAGCAGCAATCAGTGGCATAAGCCTGCAGATTTAGTGGACGTGATTAAATAGCTTGTGGCATGGAGCCTGACCTCCTGTCACGAAGGGTCAGACATACCGCTGAGGGAAGCCTTAAATGGTAGGGGTTTGAATACTATACACCACATTTTGGTGCTGTAGTGCCAGGGCAACATGAAGGTGGGCAGCCTGCACTGTACACAGCCTTAGCATCTCCCAACTAGGTTAAAGATAAGTGTTAATTTGAGTTAAACTTCATTGGCCCCCTAATAATCTGCATCACAGAACTGAAAAGATAATCTATTTACTGCTTGGGTCTTCGGCAGAGAAATCTCTGTTTTTTTTTTTGCTCTTTTTCAGTCTCTCACACACATACGCACAATAACACGCCCGCCAACCCATCCGCAGACACAGATGGTCTGAAAGAGAAAACACAGGCTATTGTATCGCTACTCTCTAATTACGGGTTTATCCAACATATGGGTCATGGATGCCGGGCAGTTATCTGGGCACGAGGTCACGCCCGCATCCCCAACACGGGGAAGATGACATTGAATGCTCTGCACGTGTGCGTACTGTACACCAGTGCCAACACCAATGCAGCCCCCCGTTACGGATGTACTTGATGAAGGACGGACGGTCCGCGTCTCGCAAAACGGGACTTTATTAGAATTCAAAAAGAACAGAAGAAACAAACGTTACATCAGGGGCCAAAAACAAAATAGGCAAATGACAAAACTCAGGCTGGGAGCAACACAGGAACAACCACAGCAAATAGCAGCAAACACAGGAACAACAACAGCTACAGACACACAATGACCGACTGAGGAACAAGGGCAAGGGCAGGCGCATATATACACAGATAATGAGGGTGAAACGAGGGACGGGTGTGGGGCAAATACAATCAAACAGGAGGGCTGGGAACAACAAGACACAGGTGAGGGTCATCAGACACTAGGAAAGGGGTGAGCAGTGACACCTGCTGGCCAGGCAGGGATTGATCCTGACAGCCCCTTGCACTTCAGACATGTGGAATGGACCCATATTTGGGGGGGGAAGTAGTAACAGAAAAGAGGCAGCCAGTTCATTAAGGAGGAAGAGAATTATAAATGCTGAGAAAGCAGAGCATCAAGACTCCCGTGGCTAACCCCACGGGGTGAGTTATGGTGAACCGGACAAGGTTTAATAAATAACTTTTTGTTAGCATTAGCGGAGGCGGACCTGTTTCTGTGAGCAGAGCTTCCTTTGGGGTGGATGTGGCAGGCAGACGTGCCGATCTACCACTGCACTCATTCACACTAGCTGTCTCTCTCCCCAAATGTTCACCTCACTTGCATTTTTGCACACTGCTGTCATCTGCAATACTCACTCAGTGTTATGTTATTGTTTCTGTCCCCCTGGTATATTTAGTATATATTTTATTAAACTCTTGTATACTTGGATATATTATCCCTAGCATGATACATTTCCTATCTATACAGCACACATAGTGAATCTGCCAGAACAAGCTTTTCACTGTATGTTGTATGAGTAAAACTGCATGTGACAATTAAAGAACTTTGATAGTGGGGAAATGCAGACCCAGGGTGAATCTCAATATGCATACTGGGCCGTTTAACACCATCTTCCACTGCCAAAGACCATTTTCAATACTCAACATCAGAAGTACAGAAGACGGTAAAAATCTCCAGATGTTGTTCTTGCCCCTCGCCAAATGAGACCAATCCCATGATTCTTTGCTCCCCAATTTCATTGGCAAGACCACAAGTACAGTCTTTTCATTCTTGGTATTGAGAAATGCCCCCAATGAGCTATAAGGAACATAGACCATGCTGAGGGTCCTGTACAGACTACAAGCCCAGCTTTATCATCAACGTCATTGTTAACTATCACGGAAACAAAAACTGGCAGTGAAAAAATATTCTTGTTGGGGTAACTGAAATCAAAAGGAACATGGCAGTTCCCAAAAGAACGAAAATGAAACGAAGTATAATGTCCATTATATCCCAAGATTACCACCCAGCCTTCCGAAGGTGCACTAACCGAACTGTTGCTGCGATTGGCCATCGAAAGGAAAAGGCAGAGTCTATATTGTCCTTGGCAGTGATGGTAATCTACAAAACTCACACAAACTTGCCAGGCTGAGCAAGGTTATCCAGTTAGGCTTCTAATTTGGGTTTTTCCTCCCGTCAGCGGCTTCCTATCTGTCTCAGGTCAGAGCTAATTTGATATAATTATAGAGAAAGCCCAATTACACATGATCATTGCCTTATTTTTTTTAATAATGCATAACGGCTTGAAGGAGAATTTTCCAATAGCGTATCTTTTTGATTTTTCTTGCTCTCCTACATCAGGATATCTGCAGGTCATTAAAAAGCATGAACAAGCATTAAATCAATCTGGCGAAAATTAAGGCCTGAAATGGCATTAAGAAAGTCTGAAATGGAATTCCGAAATGCCATAACTATTTTCCCTATTCATTTCAGCAATTTCACTTACTTAAATCGAAGGCATTCTGTATGTGGAACCTTGTTATTCTGGTCTATTGCTTTAGGTGAAAACAAAAAACAAACAACATTTCTGGTTCCTTTCAGTTGCTTTTTGAATTTTGGTTGAGAAGAGTGAGACAGTCAGGACAGTCAGCGTTAAAGGCCTGATTTTTTTTCGTACAGACTTCAAAGGCAGAGCTACGTAACCAGTTAAACTTAATATTATGCGGATTTGCTGATGGGAGAATGCAGATTTTCAGAGAAATAGAGTTCAGGAGGGCAAGGGAGCCAGTCTGTCATAAATTTGCCCCAGTGACTTTAGATCTAGTTAGTGAAGCTGCTTCCTAAGCTTTAGTGGAGCAGATTTCCTCTGTGTGTGTGTGGAATACTTTCATCTGGTTTGGGAAATATGGCTCCACTTCTGTGGAGCAATGAGTTTCCTTCAACATCAGCTGGAAGTTTCTTGAGTACTGCAGATATGCACCCCACCCATCTCACTTACACACCCCGGTTCTGACCAGCGCATTTGGAGTTGAAGACTTTAGGTGCCACTAATTACTGAAATATATATATATATATATATATGAATAATGTCTCCAGGTGTCTGCTACTGAATGCCTTTTTATTCTTCCCGCTAGCCTTTTCACACACCTATTGTCTAGATGAAAATATAGAACAGGTGGTGTCAGAAATTGCTGTTTGAATGTTGCCCACCTACTGATTCCCAAACCAACATTTAGCATCAGGATGAGCTGCTGTAGTTCTCATATTTTTGGCGTCTAGCAATTTTTAGAACTGACAAACTGTAACTAAAAACAGAAAAGCAAAATAACATTGCAGTCTTTCATTAATGGTTTGTACTTAGGTACTGTATACAGGCCTGACTGAGTACTGATTACAAAACAATTAAATACACAAAAAAATACCCAGAATGTAATCAACAGCAGAGGAACTGAGTACCCCCCTATATTCTTCACTGCAGTGCCCAGTAACTCAGTTTACCGGGTTTTTACATTTCAAAGTTTTTTTTTTGTCCAGGTGTTATATATTGATAATACAGGGGCTCCATGCACAGACTGTTTACCATAATCTGAGCACCACCACTGGGTTTAGATTTAGAAAAATTGGAAGGACTATTCACTTAAGGTAGTCACCTTTTCAGCATGCAAATTTACACTCGCTGACCTTTTGTTTACCAAGCAACAGTAAACCACGTAAAACACTGGCAGATACCTCAGTCTAGAATTAAGAGCTGAACATTTCAGCATAGAAATGAGAACCTCAGTCCCCTAAAGACCACCCTTGCAGAAGCTCTGCTTTGCACCCTGGATGAAGGGTATCCCACTTAAATTCCTCCAGTACAACAGCATGGAAGGATCTCCGCCTTTTTGAAATACTAACCAGGTTAATGGCTTTTAAGCTGTTGTAAACATCATTAGTGAGTATTATTGCTTCTGAATTATACATTGAGGTTCCTATTGAAGTGGTCTCTTGCTGTCATGAGATGGGCCACAGTACCCTACTGAGAATTCAGATCCCCCTCTAACTATGTTACTGTGCCTACTTTGGAGGGATGCAGTGACTGGGATAGAAGACATTAATATTAATGCAAGTTACAGACCAAAAAAGAAAGCATGACATTCCATTATATTTTACACGTATTGGTTCAGTCTACTCACAGTACTTTCCTTTACAAGGAGATCAATCTGTTTATTATAAGGGCAAGGGACATTCCCCAGAAGAAAGGCAATTAGAGAACCACAAAGACCCACAATGTTCCGGTAGTCAAAGTGTATTCGTGTCACTGTGTCGATGTGTTTCCTTAAAGGTCTTTTTTTCCTGCTGCGAATCTGAAACAGGGAACAAATGAAACTCAAAGTCAGAGTCGCCCTGTTCTCATCTGGCTTTCAGTGGTCTTCATTTGCTCCTGTTCTATTCTGTATAGTTCTTGAACGTGAAGGGTACCCTTTTCTGCATTCTGAACTGGGTGCCTCATTCAAAATGCGAAGAGAACAGCAAGCTGCATAAACATTATTACCGGACAATGACTAAGATGAACATATGAAGTACAAATCTTGGTTTCCAAAAGCATTTTGCATGCAGGTGTGACAGAAATGCACAAAGCAAGAGAAGGCGACATTAAAGTCTCTGATGGGATCGTTCTAAGAAACATACTGATCCTGCTGTTTGAAAATGTAAAACGTTCCAGTCTTCACGCATGAGAATCCCTACTGTAAACTGCCTTCATTAATAGGTCACAGTAACAATCGACAGTAGCGTGATATGAACAAACACAGAGGACCATAAAGCAGAGCATTACAAACACAGCCCATAAACATACTGAGCATGTTCTAATACTCAAAGTGTTAGCAAATCTCAGGAAAAGCTATAAATACTCATGTACAATACTCGCAGAAAGTCTTGGGACGCTTCTTTAATTCAGTAAAAATATTACACGTTTATTGGTTTTATAATTGTTTCATTCATTTACAAGAAGAATCACATTAGAAACAACCAAAAGTTTAAAAGTAAAACATTAATTTCAAGTAGTAATAAGTCGAAACCCAAATAGTTCTAAAGGAGCTGTTCTGAGTTAAAAAGTTCATTGACAAACATCATTGGTTACTTTCTAATTAGCATCATCACCTTTGCAACAACATAAAACACCAAACGTTTGCTTTTTGGGTCCCTTTGGGGGCCAATGGCAAGAACAGAACTGAATGAGTCTGTCGAAAAATTATGACACATAAGAAAAAGAAAATATCTGTGCAGAAGATATGTGCAGATATGTTAAACATTGCTTGTCAATGGACTTTTAGCATGAAACCAATAAATTTGCAACATTATTACAGAGTTAAGACTTTCTATGGGCACTATATAAATATTTGTAGGATGTCCTGAGATGGGAAATCAGATGACAAGCTGGCTGACTCAGGATGCATTTGCTTGGTCCATATTATTACATTAATACTGAATTCTCTCTCATCGGCAGGAAATAAGCCCCGATTCTGATGCTTGACCTTGACACAGCTGTAGGGCCCCAAAAATCGGGATTTCATTTTCATTCTCCCATGATGCTTTGGTACGGCTGCCTCTGTGCGATCACGCTAACTCCACATGCTAAGTGCTAGGAGGTTAAAGTCTGACTCCGGGGGCTTCAAGGTTGCTGAAGCTGAAACATCAGCTTAACAACAACAAATGGTGAAACAAATGAAGAATAGAGTGTAATGAAACTGGAGGACGTGTGTTACCTTTTTTAAATTAGATACTGAATACTGCATGCATATATCGGAATGAGGAAACATTTTGGATTTATATATATGTACCTATTGGCTATGGGGTGCTCACAGTCATCGGCGGCAAGTAACTACAGAGAGCAGTCCGAGGAGGTAAGAACCACAAACCGCCAACAGGGTGGTGGACAGCCAAGACTCGTTGATACGGGATGTGAAGATATGGGATGTGAGGATATGGGATGTGAAGGAAGGCTGTCCCATTTGGCACAAACCAACAGAAGGGCTACTGTGACACAAATTGCAGATAATTTTGATGATGGTCACGGGAGCAATGTGTCATGACACACACAATAAAAAAAAAAATATATATATATATATATATATATATATATATATTTCTTTGTGGATGTTTAAATATTTCGGCCAAGTCGTGTTCTGCAAGGCTGTGCTGGAGGACAGGCTGGGAGGAAACACAAATCAACGTCAGGAAAAAAAAAAAACGATTCAAATTAAATGCAGCTGGCTGTTCTAAGATACTTTTATTCTGACCTCAGCTCAAACTTAAATTGAATTAAAAATTCTATTTGCATTTTCTCAACTGTCACAAGACTCCAAGCATGAGCAAGTTTCTGCTGCAAACATAAAATCCCTATCAAGCATCTGAAGTGCATTTGAAGCTGCTGTGATCCATGTGAAGATTTTTTGGGGGAAAAACTGCTCAAATTCCACTCTAAAGTCTCACGTTATTTTGGAAATATCAAGCCATGTATAATGTGAATGATGAACTGCAGTTACATTAAACATAATAAAATATTAGGAAACCTCTTCAGATCCCAAGTCACAGTGGGCTGAAGTCCTTGCAGGATGCTGTCGTCAGGCTCACATGTGACAATGGGGAGAAAGATGCAGACCACTGTGTGCTTATTAGGCCAAAAGCAGATCTCCTCACTCTCAGATCATCATCTCTCAGGCTGCTAGAACATCCACCCCCACCCACCACAGCAAACTCAGCGGGAACCAGCGGCACCCCAGTTCCGGGGGTCTAAAAAAATTATAAAATAAACTTCGTCAGTGCTTGACAGAAACCTTCAAGGGACAGCGGGGAGACAGTGTGATAACGTGGACTGAAAGGCCGGAGCCACACGGAGAGAATAGGAACACTGACTATGTAGCGGAGACCTTGAAGAATTTTCTGAAATCCTTCTGCAACAGCAAGCAATACTGTGATTCACGTTAGGGGAAAGCGACGGCTTCCACACACACACACACACACACACACACACACTTTATCTTAAGCTTAAATCATTTAGCCTAGGGTTGCCGCATGTCTCCTGCACACTCCATTTAAGCTAAAACAAGGAAATAACTCCGGTTATGAAGCACTTGCTGCAAATGAACTTTTTTATATATATAACATGCTAGTGGTACATTCTGGATCCAGGACATCTGTCAAATGTGGACTGACCCCTTTAGCGAACTGGTATTTTTTCCCCCTCACTAAGACTGACAGTCATTGAATATTATGGACGCCTAACATAATAAAGCCCACATAGACTCCGAGAAACCATCACCCTCCAAAATGCTCATTATCATATAAATTGACAAGACGTAATTGATACTTTCAAGCAAAGTTTGGATGGCAAGGTCAGCCAAGAATTAGTAATTACAGCCTAAGTCCAAGGCAGAGGAGGATTTGCTTATTAACAGTCCAAGCTGCAGATCGCTGCGTGGGAACAGAAAATACACGGCGCGACCGCAGCAAGCGTTCCTGTACAGTGAAACAATTAAAGGCCATTACAGGAGGAGAGAATGAGCATAGCAATGTTCTCCATTGTTTATCTAAGCGTCAGGACAAACGGATGAGGGATAAAAGAATGCTGAGTCTACTGGGCTTCGTTCAAACATGGCAACCTCACATTCAAGACGCACCCTTCCTGAGATCACCCATTACAGCCAAAAAAAAAACCAACAATTTGTGTATTCTGTGAAGGAAAGTTAAAATGATTCATCTGTTTTTAAAGTACGCTCGTCTCAGACATTTAATTCAAGTGCATGGCGACATCTCAGTCGGCACTTTAGCTGCCTGACACGAATACGATAAATTTAGACGCCATTTCCCATTCACTGGAGCTGTGCTGCTCACTGTAGAGGAGAAGTCGCGTGGACATTTGTTAGCAATGAGAGTCAGCGTCGGCTGCCCTGCTACCGTAACATGAGTCAGCCCTGGGAGGGGATGAGACGCATCCTGGATTATCCATCTAGAAAGGAATTAGCTCACAGAGCAGAAAAACAACCTCGGCACAGAAATTTAAGAGACATCTAGCTGGCTGACTGCGTCCATTAACCAGAAAAAGGGGCTGTCTTTCTGGGAACAGTGCAGGCCTCAAAATAATCTCGTCACTGGTGACATACACGCTGCCTGGCCAAAAGTATGTGGACAATCCTAGTAATTACAGGAACTGGCTACATAAGCCACACCCATTGCTGACATGCAGGTGTGTAATTGAGCACACAGCCATGCAATCTGCAGTATCAGACACTGGTGGCAGAATGGGGGGGTCACGCAGACAAGGTTAGTGACTCTCCGCTGGGCGCCAACGTAGGATGCCACCTTTCCAAGTCAGTTTGCCAGATTTTTGCCCTGCTAGAGCTGCCCAGGGCAGCTGCAAGTGAAGTGATTGTGAAGTGGAAACATCTGTGAGCGAGTTCAGCTGCGAGGTGGGGGCCACGCAAGCTCACAGACAGGGACCTGATCACCCAACATCAATACCCAACCGGAATGGCAGCAAGTGCCACCAGCAATGTTCCAGGATGTAATGGAAAGGCCTCCCAGAAGAGCAGAGCCTATCATAGCAACTTCATATTAATAACCTTGGTTTCGGAATGGGATGTTAGAGAAGCTGATGTCCACGTGCTTTTGCCCATATAGTGTATGTGTGACAGTTTGGTGTGCTGTCCACTGTGTGGCAGCGATCGATATCCGATGAGAAAGATGAAGGTCTAAAAATGAGGACCCACTCCTTCTAGGACAAAAGTGGGGAACCTGTTCTATGGAGGGCCGGTGCGGGGTTTTGGGATGACCTCACAGTCAGCCAATCATAAAGCAGTGGTTCTCAACTCCAGTCCTGGGGACCCACAGTCATTGGCTGATTGTGAGGCCACCCCAAAAAGCCACACCCACAGCGGGCCTCCATAGATCAGGTTCCCCCACCCCTGTTCAGGATGTGCCCTAGGCAGTGCGTTTAATTTGACGTACCGGTTCACTTTCCCATGGGATACAAACCAGCAGTGCTTCCAAAAAACTTCCCACTACAGTGCCAGCAAAAACACCAAAAAGAAATAATGTCGGTTAACGGAACAGTTACAGTTAATTACACTAATGAAAACTATAAAAACGTGCTTCGTTTTCAAACGTGAATGATAGCGCGACGGCAGAAATAACTCCTCCATAAAAGTTTAAGCAGCTCAACAAGGCAGGAATTGATTTTTAAATTGCTCAGCAGCTCATACACCTGCTGGTTTAATATTGGTTACATTAGAGCACAAGGGTTTCAGTGACTACGCAAGCAGAACTGAGTAAACAAAATTGTCCCCAGATGGGTTTTAAATATGGCACAGTGTTACCTCCCTGGGGAAGGCAACAAATAAAGGAAAAGACAACTCTTTGGTCAATCGTCATCATCATTATTATAATTATTATTATTATTATTATTTTGTGCACAGCAGTTAAATCAGCCTGCAAGATTTTATCCACAGGAAAGCTTTTAAAAATTAGTATGGGGAGAAAAAAGTCAATTTATAGCTTAACACAGAAGATATTTTGCAAATGATATGTATAAAAATATTTGGGATAATGTGTTAGATATGTAATGTGAGGCCTTGGAAGTGTTACTAGGTCACAGTTTACAGTTTTAAAAAGGCTCTAACCGGCCGAGATTTTAGGTCATAGGCATCTGGCAGAGGGTTATACATCAGCACAAGGCATGAAAGCCTTTTCTCCGCGTTTAAAGACTGATTGCAGAAGCCTCGGGCTTTGACACAGAAAGCAACTTAAGTACAAAGGTCAAAGATAAGCGTCCCTCTGGATGCACCAAAGGGTGGAACCAGCAGGAAGAGGAGGAGCCGGCAGGGAGCAGAGGAGGAGAGGAATAGAGGAGGAGAGGAGGACAGCGCGTCGATGGAGTCGGATGCATTTATGTGCGCGTCTGGTGCCGCAAATCACACGGCGGCACGACGCCTTTACAAGTGTAACAGAACATAGTTATTTTAACGCGCATGTTCGTGTCAACATAATGAGTCAAATCATTAAAGCGATTACAGTGACTCACGTGGGTAACCATGGCCTGTTCTGCATCGATCGTGTGCAGCGCCTGGGAGACGGGCCGCCACAGAATATTTAACATAATAAAACGTTTCAATTATTCTGACACCAGGACTTTTCTGTATCACATATATTCCTGTCTTTCGGAAAAAATTCCACGGAATGCGGACACGAAAACGCACCCGGAAACACTTCAGCTTTACGCTCCCCCGAGGACACCTTGCGCACAGGTGAAAAATTGCGCAGCCTTTCATAAAATCTGCAGGCTCCGTCAGACCTACACATACAGTACAGCCACACAGCCACCACCATCTCCCATCCATTAATGGGGCCAGAGCTCAGAAATAGAAGCATAAAAAAATTAAACAAAAAGAAAACAAAACATATCGCTTACCATGCCTGATTTAATGGCCCATCTCTCCTTTATGCGTTTTTTTCCCCGGCTTTGCAGAACAGCATAATGAGTCTTTACAGCAGTAGAATTAAACAGCATATCCAATTTAACCAAGTCCTCAGAGAGACTTGACATTGCATAATATTGATGTCACTTTCGGCTGATTTAATTATAGTCATCTGGTGATATGATGATCAGACTACCCATTCAAACGCTTAATGACCACTCCATTAAAGTCAGAAAACCTGATATTGTATCATTTGAAGTATAGTGTTTTTTTTGTGGCCGACAGGCTCTGAAAATGCCCCTTGTCCTGCTTAGGTGTGAGACTTAGAGGCTGTTCAGATAATCAAACAGGAACTTGCTGTCCCCAATTACTGGAGTTTTCATGGTCAGACTGGGATTAATCTAGGCAAGGTTTTCTCTGTTATTCCCACTATCTACTCCCCTCTGTGTCCGGCAGCAATGTCCCTGATGCTTAACCTTAGGTTTACGTATTGCCCTATCCTCTCACTTAACACTGGCCTCTGACTCTAAGGAAGGGGAGCTGAACGCCAGCTAACAGCCAGTCCAGCAAATTCACCTCCTCACACTTCCGCACATAAGCTTCTCCATACCCAGCAGAAGGGGCAGCCACTGCTTCGACACCACGCCCTGTTCACTGGAATACATCCTTCCACTACGTCCTTTCTTCACCCAACATCCACTTTCAATACAGCACACATTAGGTGGGTGACGGCGGTAGATCTTTCAGGCCTGCATAGTGAAGAGAGCTGCAAATGCAAGCTGCACAGTCACGTACCTTTAGTTAAAAGTGTGATCCTCCTCGTTCCTCGGCTCTGCCCTGGGTGTTAAAAGCTGGTAACATTTTCCATGCTTGTACTCGAGAGCTTGTGAACAGACAGGGAGCAAATTCAAAAGGAATCCCAGCTCCTTGGCTTGCTCCTCTGACTATCACTCCCGTGAATCCACACAGAGCGGAAATCCCTTAACGCACCTTTCATTCCCGACAAGCTCTTGTCCTGTTCTTGCTCTGCAGAGTGAGCATGCGAGTAAACAAAAGCTCGTCAGGAAACTGGCATTCGAGTGGCCTTGGTAATTCCTTTCCATTATCCGGACTGCTGGATACTTTTTATCTGCACTGTTAATGCCCCATTGGGTGTGAGAAACATAGGTTTTTTTTTTTTATTCATGTGGGTTTTTGTTGTTCTGCTGCCCTAATCTCTTTCGACTGCCCTGGAAAATAAGCTTAATTGCATAAAAATACATATTGATGGCAAAACATACCTTCTGGATGAGAACAGACTTGATTATTGATTAAAGAGATTGATTTCAAGAGACTGATTTTTTCATAAATTCTGATACTTGGGGTGTTTTTTTTTATTAAGAAGATCTAGAAATTCATTCTCAAAACATATTCTGCACCAGATGTGTTTTGCTAGAGACTTCTGTTCTCCATGAAAAATTCAGGGATGTGTCTGCTCTCACGAATGGCGGAGTTGCACTTATGCCAAAAATGGGAAAACATCGTCTGTCTCAGAAAAGGACAGTGAGGTGTCCGTGGTGGCAGACAAGCAAAGGTGGGGGACGAAGCACTGGGCAGGGAGATGGGTCACTCTGGGATATTCATAATTGGTCTGGAGAGTGACCACGGCTCTCTATGGGCAGAAAGCAAGCAGATGAGAAGTTAATGAGTGCCTGGGATGAAGATATTTCTGTAAACAGACATTGGGTTACTGCTGCTTCGACTGGAATGACGTCTGAGCCGGGATTGACTGATTAAGAAGGCAGATGAATGACAGATGTGAGGCATGGACTCCATGGGATGGAGTGCCAAATGGGACAAAAAGCATGTTTCTTTTTTGAGCCAAGTTCCCCCGTATGCAAACAAAATGGCACCTTTTACTTTTGCAAGCAATTAAGCATCTGTATTCATAAATTTGGCAATATATAAAAATTAAATGTGAAATTACATTAAAAAAATTAATTGGATAAATATAAACAATTTTTAAACTGCTGAATATGCTACATTTGCAAAAGATTTTAAATTCAATGGGAAAAATAAATGTCTTGCTGTTTATCCTATAGTTAACTAAACCATTAAAACTTACTTTTAATGTTTTATATATAATTATGTAATACATAATGTAAGAGCAATCAATGCTTTATCTAGTCTAGTTGGTTATGAAGTGCATTCACACACACACAGACAGAGACAGACAGACAGACACACAAACACACACACACACACACAGACACACACAGACAGACAGACACACAGACCGACAGACACACACACAGACACACAAACACACACACAGACAGACAGAAAGACACACACAGACAGACAGAAAGACACACACACACACACACACCCCAGCATACCTCTGATGGCTGCCTCATTCAAGAGCTTTTCCAACAACCGTTCTGTGTGGAGTATCTGACTGCTGGCCCTCACAGCAGAGCCTGGCCGCATGGTGTAAACGCTCCAGGACTCTACCCAAAGAATTACCGGTCCTGTCAGTTGACAGATTACCACACAGTGACACTGACTTGGGCCCTGGTATAGTGCCTAAAGAGCTAAACAAAGCCTCATACATCACCTGTCTGCAGACTGATCCACAGTAAAGCTTGCCGTACAGCAACTCTTGTTTGCAAGCTCCTCCTATACACTGGACACATACCGCTATGGATCTCTCAGCTATCAGACCCAGGAGCATCGTATTCTATGATAAGTGACACTGGCTAATCCCCAGGGGTTCATAAAGATCAACAGCCACATGTGTTTGCGTGGTCCATCCAGGGGGCTCCAGCAACATCCGGTGCCAAGGAAACGCTGGTCCAGCGGAATGGGGCCCCTGGTGATTTCGTGTGAGGCCCCCTCCATAGATCTACAGTCTCTTTCAAAACTCATCTAATCAAAAATGCTGAAGCGTGAGACGACTCACCATCAGAAGCATACAGGCAGCCGCACTGAAGAGGGTTTTATTTAACAGATGGTCATTTCAGTCTCAATGGGCTGCCAAAGGTGTTTTTCCTGTAACAGATGGCTGGATCTGATAAAATACTTTAGCAAAATAATGCTGAATTGAAAAATGAAAGACAAAAACAATTAAATCGCAAGTGAACAAAAGCAACCAAAAAAGCGGACCATTTTTATGACAAGCCATGCATCTGTCTTTTGAACCTTTATCTAACTAGATTTTTGTTGTCTCGTCAATACCCAAAGGATGCTTTTCCTTTTTTTTCCAGTGCCAGTCGACTAACATCCAAAATTCGAATACAAATGCGGTATTATAGCAATTGGCTAACAGCCACTGACATTTACTTAAAATGCAACGCAACTTAGGAAAATAGTAGAGCAGTCAGCCATGCAATGATAATGCACGCATGCATTCATACGAAGACACGTGTCCATATTCCCTATATTTACAAACGAAAACTGAACATCACACACTCTAATAATGTAGGTTAACCTTTTTGAGATGTATAAATTGGACTGAGACAACTTTGTGTTCTTGTGCATTACTACCTGAGAGGTGTTGGCTCTTCACCTTCAAGCGGTGGATCCGCCTCTGAGGAAGGGGTGTAGGGGTGACAGTGTGAGTACAGCCTGAACAGTGACAGGCAACAGTCAGATGAGTTTGTGTGGCCGGCATGTCTGGGTGAGGACCTCGAGCTGATATGCAGTCTCTACACCACACTCAGACTGTACTGCTTAGATTTAGAAATAAAGTATTAAAAATGCAACAGTGTGGCTGCATTGCTGGCAGTAATAGATACTCAAGAAAATATAGGAAAAATAGGACAGAAGAGAGAAACAGATATAGAGCAGCTATGCAGCAAAGTCATTTGACACAGAGAAGGAAGTCAGCAAAGGTCCAGCACCATGGACAGCAACCTCCATCTGCATCTGCAGTTCTTGGGAGTTTTATAATATACAAAAGTGTTCTGAGGTGAGAAGGAAAAATGACTGGTTCTGAGAGACAACCAATCAGATTGTAGAAGAGGTGGGTCTAAGAACTCAGAGGAGGCAGGACCAAGACATCTGATTGGTTGGCCCCGCCTCCTCTATTTGCATGGACCCACCTCCACTACAATCTGATTGGTTATCTCTCTGGCTCAGAAATTTTTCCTTCCGCCCTCAGAACATTTTTATGTAAGTAAATCTCCCATGAGGGCATGTGCAGATCTGGGCCAGGTCAGTCAGTTTAGCTGATTAGCATCTCAACCCAGAGTCTGTTAAAAGGGCCGGGAGCAAACCTAGCGAGTTCACAATTTCAGTGAAGCCCTTCTAAGACTGACACACACTGGCAGCGAATGGCTGGTCCCGCAGCATGCTAGGCCTAGGTCTCGAGAAGTTGCAGACACTAGGTCTCCTTTCTAATGCATTCCCCTGGGTCAACCAGCCCAACGTGCGCTATTCCTAGCAACCCGAGTCCTATATGGGAGGGGGGAGAGAGGTGCATGAGGAGAGCTGCAAAAACTGGTGGGTATTTGCCAGATTTGGAAAGATTTATCATACTTTGGCAGAGAACTGAAACCATGGCATCCTAGACGGATGAAAGTGGCTGGACACTGTTCCTTGATTTAAAGACAACCATTACAATCCAAATAATCAGCCTCTGTGGATGATGCAGCAAATGCCCCTCTCCTTTCCAGCTTAGCTGATTTATTGCACGTCCCTTTTAGTCCAGATCACTTCCTCTCCCCACCATCGCGCTGCCTAGATCCTACTCCTGGTTCAGTCACAAACACCAGGCTATAAAAATTCATTTGCATCTCCTCCCAGTAACGTGCTCTCTGGTTATTTCTTCGTTACAAACAGAATCCGATGTCTCTAGTCAGCAGCTGGTCCCTATGATTTTGCCCGGGGAGTTAGGCGAGGGGTTTCTCTGCTAAAACCTGTTTCGCAGAGAACTAATACCACATATTGAATTGGATATATTATAACAGACATGCTAATATTTTCTTCCAAGAACACTATAAAGGCGAGTTTACAATTATTTGATTAGCCAGCAATTTACTTACTGGACACCAAACTTCACTATTTCACTTGGTTCTGCGGCACTAGAACCTTAACTACCGCTTCCTTTGTTTTGAAGTAAAGTACTAGGTGTCACCTGCATAGATAAGCATATCGCTGTCAGGAAGCCAACTTGCTAAATTCCGCTGTTAACACGGAAAGACCTTTGCAAGGTGGAAAGTGGCAAACTGATGCGCCGTCCTTTGGAGCTCTGCGCTCTGAGAGGCTGAACGCATGCAGATAATCCCATAGTGCTGCTTCTGAAAGCTTAGAACTCCAGCAGTCTCCTAGCAGCAACTCAGCTGTACTGACACAGTATAGAACTGCATGCATATAAATTATTTATGTTTATACTCTATGTATGTATTGCATTGTTGCACTTGTCACATTTTACTGCACTGTGTGGTCTCTTGTACAGCCTTCTTTGTATACATGTTACTCTGCAGTCTTGGATGTTTGGTTCCACTATATACTAATATAAGAATGGAAATTAGGAATCAGTAGACTGAAGTTCATACTGTATCTAGCACTTGGTCATTGTAGAACCCTCTTCTGTTCAGGGGGACAAAGTGTCTGCAACTTCTCGAGATCTCAGGTAGAGTTAAAACCATCGCGTTCCTGTTGGCCTGGACTCACGGTCCCATATCACATCTCTTGAATATGCTCAGAACTCAGATATAACACTTAAAAAGCTCAGATGGTGGAAGGAGAAAAAGGCTGCACTCTCTTAAAAAGTAACTGTGGTAGAAATTTATGACACTTAGTCGGTGCTTCAGAGTATGACGTCGCTTTATTGCTGAATTCAGGGATCAGCCACTTCGATGACATCACCTCGGTAATGCTCGCAGGAGTTAAAGTTAACACACTTTTTATAGTGGTACACAGATCGCTTGCGCCCCCTCCCAGAACTGGATCGGATTGATTAGGGTGGACCACATACACTTCATCATATATGCTTTATGCAGTTTGCAACTTGCAAGCATGTATATACTTTATACAGTCTGTATCAAACCTGGCGCATATGCACTCTGTACACCACTTGTCTCATGGGTCTGGTCACCTGCATGCAGCCCCCACTCATGCAGTCCCCACTCATGCAGCCCCCACTCATGCAGCCTCCCTGCTCTGTCTGATAAGTGCGCTCCAAACTTACATTTCTGTTCTATAGCCTGCATTTCTGCAAAATCTAAACTGCAAGGCCAAGTAAGTACTACTCCACTAAGGTTAACTCTTAATTCTCTTAAGCTTATATTCTTATTGTTATCTGCCAGACACAAAGGTACCATTGCATTAATATAAAAATATATTCCGAAGCTGTATACAAAAACATCTCTCTCTAGTCAATTTTTCTCTCACATAATGTTGCAGGTAGTAGTAACAGAGGCAGTGATTATGAAAAAGAACGACAACAAATTATAGAATCTAAATGGAAAATGATAAAATATGTTTAAAAGATGAGTATAAATAAACAGGGTCTTTTGGGGCGGATGAAGGAACATAATGGTCCAGAAAGTTCATGCTATCCAACTGAAAAACATCACATTTAACTTCTAAGCCGCTAAATGACCAAGGAGAATAAGTCAAAGGTGTGGAAGGAGCTTGTCGTTGATGTGGCCAGTCGCCCAGCCGGCTGCAGTGCTAAGGCAGCAAACGGCAGTGCAGTGCTCTGCCAGGCACCCTCATCCACAACAGATGCTGGCAATTACGGTTTAATTGATAAAGAGAAGAGCTTTACAACTTTGATGAGTTGGTGCAACAGCCTGGGGTGCAGGGGAGGCATCTGAGATCCAGAGACCGTTAGCTGACACGGCGTTGCCTGACACTGGCTGCCTCATTCACTTAGGAGTGTCTAATTATTAGCCGAGGGCTGTTAGCATAAATTTGTGACCTTGATAACTCACAGTATGAGGTGATACGTTTTCTCTGCAGCAAAATGACAAAGACTAATTCTATAAAAAAAAAAAAAAAATAGAAAATAACCTTTTTTAAAGTGTCGACTTCTAAAGACACGAAGACTAAAATAAACAAGTAGCACCTGTTGCCTAATGAGACATTTTGGGATGTGCGAGTGGAGGCGGGTTTCTTACAGCTGAAGGCGGCAGTGTCAGTCCTGGACATGTGAACTGATCTGCATTATATACACCACAGTGGTGGGGGCAGGAACTGGAGCAACAGTTTGCTGTTATGAACCGACTCAAAATCAGCTGCAGTGGAAAATTCTTGGATCTGTTGTCTTGGTCATTGTGTAGGTTAACCACCCTGACACCAGGGTAGACCAGGCATTCCCACAGTGGGGGCCAGGAGGCATTGGTGGGGGGGGGGGGGGGGGGGGGGG
>JAODJU010000079.1:826994-847714 GCA_026776725.1 Gnathonemus echidnorhynchus
GGGGGGGGGGGAGTCGTGAGATGATTTCCACGATACGTTTATAACATTTTAAAAACGGGAAAAATATTCAAATTTAACAGTAACTGCTCCATTGTGATAAATCTACAAAGGCATCCTTCCCCCTTAGGTGAAATCTACGAAGCCCCCCCGGTTAGTAAAATGAGGGGTCACAAGTCTGTGGCACTGTTATTCTGGGTGGGGGGGGGGATCATGGGCTGAGAATTTGGGAATCCATGAAGTAGGGAGAAGTGTTCAAATCAGGGTTAATGTTCACTTATCTCCAGGGATTAACCAACAGTAATTAGCCTTCTTGTAAGACCTTAGATTTAATTCCGTTATTTTAGAAAATTACGTGTATATATCTCCCAACTGCTGATCTGAAAAGGATAGCCAGTAGGCCACACAGCGCAGAAGGGTTAAAAATAAACGCTGTACCATAAAGGTAATCGTCTTTCTTATTCACAAGAGCTTCAGTGATTAAAGAAAAGCACTTTTATCTAGAGGCGAGCGAGTTAAACTCCCATGAGGGGCTTTGCTCTTGTACCCTTGGGAAGGTACTTCAGCTAAATTATATGTTACCACAAATATGCTGCTTTTGCAAGCGAAGGATACGAAGTGTAAGCAGCCTTTAAAAAAAGGACTTAATAACATAATCTCCTAATAAATTAGACCTGCAAGTGCGAAAGGGAGAATGTATCATAAACAAGAACAGACTTCGTACACTAAAAGCTTTTGAATTTATTTCTGGGCCTGCTTTCCGTAGACACCAATCACACCCCAATCTCCACCTCATGCTCCACCAGGAAGGCCCCCAAACTTTCACAACTTCTAACCAAAACTCAGCAGGCCTTACTTGAAGCCAGCGTGAAGAAAACTTGATGATTATTGCAAGAAATTTAGGTGAATTAGTAAACATCTTCATAACTTTGGGCTACATTTTTTCGCTTATGTAAAAAAATAATATTTTTTTGCGATCTTAGGGCACTAAAAATGCAACATTTTCATGCCAAATAAAAAAAGCATTGCAGCTGACCTGTTATAATATAGACAGGATGACCGTCAAACTAATATTTAAAAAATTCGATGCAGGAAAAAAGCTTAATCGACTATTTTCATTACATGTTTTATTTATTTAGCAGTATTACGGATTAATGTTGCGGCAGAACGACCTTGCTGACTAAAATGCAAAGCAATTTCTCATCATTCGTATAAATTTCCGTTCTTGGCTATGGCTTTCTGCAAATCGGTTGACACGGCTAAATGTAAGGAAATCGGTCTCGTTTAAACATTTAACAAAAAGGAATTTACGTTACCATCCATTCATTTTCTTTAGAAATTGTTACTTTAATAGCGTATATAGTGCAAGCTCGTTTTCTTAGCATATATCCAGTATCAAAGGGATTAAAACGTGGTTTAGATATATTTCGGTGCGACAATATAGTTTTCGTTCACAAGCTCGATCTGTCCCTAAATGATTTTAAGACGTTTCCAATCCACCTGACATTCATAATTATAAATTGTCCATTTACTTCATCACCCAAAGACACAGTTGTTTAATATTCTAGCTGGATTGTTCAGCGGTCATTTATGATCAGCATGTAATAACGGAGTTATCTAAAGTAATCAATAGCGGGGGCTGAAGCGGAGCTGCGGCTCCCTGTGACTCACGGCCTATTAAAATCTGAAAAAGGCCACTGGCAGCATTCAGCAGCCATGTGTGAAAGTCGCCTTTTTCCCTTCCGGAACAGCCGTGTGTGTCAAAAAGAAGCCGGAACGGGTTGCGTCTGACCGGACTACGGTGGATCACGCTCTGCTGGAGATAGAAAGAGCGAGTCATGAATATCTATGGCCATCTCCTGTGTTCCTTTTTTTGGTTAACTTCCCAGACTAACCGCTGTTAAAACAGACATTAATCCACAAATGTAAGTTTCCGCAGCAACCGGAAAACACATAAAATAAGGAGATAGTAAAAGCAGCTTAGGTATTGGTGGGATGCGCCTGTAAATTTTCTTTGTTTCTCTGGATTTCTGTTATTCCATTAAATGCTGATTACTAATGATCTTTGTTCTGCCTAATACCCTCTGGATATTTTATGAGAATTGTCTGAAAATGGGGGATTTTTTTTTCATTTTGCTGTTGTTATCACACGAAACTACTATTTATTCACAGAATAGGGTGCAGATGGTAATTTAGAGGCACAATTTTACCTGACCTGCATGCACTTGGATCCCTGGAGAAAAATATGGTGCCAAAACCAAAACCATTCTGTGCCATCTGAAATTCTGCAAGTGTGAGGCTGCAGGACCCTCTCTTCCACTCTAGGTAATTTACAACAACCGCGACAAATATTATTTATAATAATACAGCCATTTTGCTAGCGAGTATTGTAGCAGTCAGTTTAATTACTGAAATAATAGTGTAGCCATGCAAGCCTTGATCTTTTTATTTTTTAATATAGCCTAAGGGCAACTAGTGCCATGATAATTAAGAACATTGACTTGTAACCTGGAGGTTGCCGGTTCAAATCCCAGAATTATCAGTGACGCTGTAGCCTCAAGCAAGCCCCACGCCCTCAGTCAATCCAACACAATACCCAGTCATTCAAATGAGTAAAACCTTAGGCAGCATCAAAAAAGGGTACCAACTGCACAATTGAACAACACGGTTTGTGAAGATCAGCGGCCACACGAGCGAGCTGTAGCCGGACTCGAGTTGGGTCAGCGTTAACCTCATCAGCTGTCCCTCCCACATCTGCCATCCGTGCCCTCAAATCCTCCACCTACGGCCATTACTAATGCAGAATAAATACAAAAAACACACGTATAATGGCGTTTTAAAAGACACAAGGCAGTGAGGGTGGAGAACGTTCATTCATTATTTATCTCTGAAGGGATTCATGCATTTTAAATGGAAGCCAGTGGGCAGCTGGAACCAGTAAGAGACGTGGGTGGATTTTTGTAACTTCCAAAGGACATTTTTTATAAAATGAAGGCTTCTGACAAAGACGTCTTGGTTTTGAAATGGTTAAAAATAACAGTTATCATGCTCCCGTAAGCATTTATGGTCCTTAGGTCTGGAATATTCACCTGGTATTGAGTCCATATTGATGCTGCCTTCTGTCAACATACCAAACTAGGGTGCTGATGATGGGAATGTTCCAGTATTCCTCAGTGCTGCCGGAGAGCTCAGCTTTGTGCTGTGAGTAACATCTTCCTGGCAGTTTGCATATGGTGAGAGCCCTTGGATCACAGCCAGCGCCCGTCGTCCAGCTCGGAAATTCAGCCTTAGGGCTCATCTCCCCATTTAAAGATCAAATGTCTTAAATTATTATGCGGTGGCTCCTGAAGTTCTTTTTTTTAAAAAAAAAAAAAAAGAAAAAGATTTTTTTTTTTTTAAATTAAAGAAAGCTGAAATGTTAGAGGAATGCCTCTGCACTGAGAATGAAGTAAATTTAATTTGAATTAGAAAAAAATATACATATCTATGCACATTTTTTTATTATTAGAAAATAGAGGGATTTTCAGGGATTGTTGTTGCCTTAGGGCTGCATTATTACTCAGACAGGAAAATAATGTCTCTCTTTGGATCAGCTGTTTTACCTTTTGCCCCACGTCTCAATTTAAGCAAGGCATGGGTGGCTGACTCTCATGAGCGTCTCTTGGAGCACGTGGCCCATTTCCGCCCTTAACGCAGATGTTTGACGTTCTCTGTGCACACACTGGATCTCCCTGGTCCATCTGCATTAATCATTCTTAAACACGTCAGACTCACAGAAAACAATTTGCCTTCCGATACGAACATGACTTTCTCGGCAATATTTGGAAAGGAAAAAAAATAAATAAATCTTTCATTTCGCTGGTTATCATGTACGTCGTATTATTAAATTGATTCCATTGGGCCACTAAGTGGCATATAAAACATACCAGTCATCACTTTGAGAACGTAAAACCGTCGCCCTGGATTCAGAAATAGGCCATGCGATGTGCTCTGTTCTTCCATATTGTAATAAAGCATCTACTTTATCATAAAACATATGCTGCTTCAGCTAATACTGCTATTTATTTGATTTCATTTTTAAATAACTCACGACACAGCACTTTGGTGGGGATAACAAGAATTTAATATGGTACCAGGCAGGGAGAATTGCAATTCACACTATTTGTAATGATAACGCCAACATAAAGAATTAGACTGTCACTTTAGAGATCTCCAAAAAGCGCGGGGTGGTATGGTAAGAATTATACCCACTGGCTCAAGTTATTTACATTCAGGTTCCATTTATGCAGTGTTATGCATTGCACTTTCCATTTGAGTTAACTGGGTAATATCAAACAGCAACTCTCAGTGATGATAAATTATGTTGATTACAGACTCCTGTGTGAACTGCGATTATGAATTATCCCGAATGCAGGAAAGCTGAGGTTCTCCCACAGCCACAAGTTCCTCTCTGTCTCTGTCTTTATCTCTATCTTTTTCACTCTTTTTGCCTTGAAGTTGTGCACTTCTTGGTGGTTCTAGGAGTCAAGTATAAGTTGTGAATTCTTATCTGCAGAAGAAATATTACATATGAAAGCTGCAATGGTGTTTTTCTTCTCAAACTCTACACCCAACTCAATTCTATGGCAAGAATAATATTATAATAATACCATCATAAATGGCGAAACCCTTCAATGGTGTTTGTTTAACCCAAAATGTTTTTTTTTTTTGCTTCATCCAGCACCAACATGTAACATGACTAATGATTATAGAGTGGTTAATTACATGAGATATTAGAACATATATTATCAAAGTTCTAATTAAAGCGTGCACATGCGTCTCCGAAATCTCATTTTAGCTATTGAATACACATCAATAACAAAGTAATTTTACAAAGACTGTGTGTTTATTAAATCTGGGTTTATTCTTACACAGAGTAGTTGACACACTGCTTACTTTTCAAAAGCACTTTGTTGAGATAAAGGCGCGTAGAGATGCCATTTCAATGGAAAACCTTTTTAAAAAAATTTTCCCGTATGCATACAGTATATAATTCTGAATGTTGGAAAAATGAAAAATTTATTCATCAAAAGCCATTTCCCCAAGACTTCAGAATAATGAAAGTCAAAATAATCCAAACATAAAGAACTACCAAGCCAGTTCTGAGTAGTCAGGATTCTGCAAATAGCTCACTTTAAATGGCATTCGGTAAGCATAAGCTATAGAAATAGTCTTTCATTTTACACTCATGACACTGAATGGTTAAACCTTGCATTCCTTATTATTAAGAGTTCAGGATATGTAGCACACATTTTCAACTTAACTTTGCACAGGTGATACATATTGTAAATCCCCAGTGTATGAAAGTCTAGACAATGTAACAAGCCATTGTTTGCATTAGCAAATGAAATATGCTTTACTGAATTAGAAAATCATCTCATATATTAGGCATAACAAATAGCCAAAAAAATGAAATTTGAAGGATTTTTTAAATAAGGACTCTAGAAGAATATCACTTAATGATCAGTACATTGATGTGGAAATTATCATTGTAACACAAACTGCTCTTAAATCAATGTATGTGTACTGTGACGTCTATGAAAAGCAGAATCTTAAGAAATGTCATTTCTCTAAATGGAGATTCTATGTATTCTGTACAAAGTTCATTTCCATGTGTATTAACAGAAAACAAGGGTATTCAATGTAATATCCCAGGCAGATGATTCATGAATTAGACTGAGCACTATGAGGCGGATGGACCATCAACATTGTAGCTGTTCACCTTTAATGACAAAAAATTAGTACGATAAATGTTGTTCATAATATTTACAATTATTATACATTTTTATATACATAAATTGTGTCATGACGCCCCCCCCCCCCCCCCGAAACCTATTTTCTACATTAAAATAAACTTATTTAGCTTAATGAGAACAACAGGATTACATTTCTTTCAAATGATGAATTGATGTTATTTTCCACAGATTACACATTTATGAAGAGTGACATTCAGCTACTGCGGCAAATGCATTGGGACTGCAAGAACAAAAAATATTTCATAAGATATGTAAAAAACAGCTAGATGTGTAGCTGATTGTCCTATTAGTCCATGTGCAGCTCTACTTCGAGCCCCTGTTGCTCTGTGGCTGGAGTTTGCTGCATCAGGTTAAGCTTAAGGCACATGGATCGATTTGCAACCTTGCCGACGTGTTCGGTTTAGGAAAAACGTGATTCCGCTAATGATGTGGGACTCTGTCAAGGGCAAATATTCAGTAAATAAGGATCAGTTCATGGACAGAGGAGGCTTTTCTCCATCGTTCCCAGACAAAATATATTATGGTAACAGTACCACTTTACAATAAGGCTCCATTTTGCCACTTGTAAATGGTAGTAACTCATTAATAAAAAGAAAACTGTGTTATAACTTGTTTAAAAATTGTCTATTAATAATTTACAAAGTGTTACAACCTAATTAATAACCAGATTATAACAGAACATTCATAACCTCTTTATATGGGTAGCCTTATTGTAATGTGACACCATGGTAACATATCTGGTTGTAAATGGACTGTTGGTTTGAATCCCAGTCTAGCTAGGTTCAAATCCCAATTTTGGTTTGTGCTGTTTTTCTTTTATAGAGATTCATGTTTAAATAGTCCATTAAATCTACAACAGCGAATGTAACAATGTGAGTGGCTACAGGTCACCAGGACAGAGACTATTCAGAAATAATAGAATGAACGTTTACTATCCTTTTTATCCGGAGCTGGAACACAATTCTATTCACAGTTAACAAAAAGAATAATTTGTTAGCTTGAGTGAATCCTAGATGTCGAGCAATGCAGTTAAGTGTCACCGCTAAAGAGTGGGATGTAAAATTCTGTTCACTTAAATTTGGTTTTAAGCTCTCCGCTCTGAAGATTTAGAGCCAATCGTCTCAGCAGACAATACAAGCATCGAAAAAACCCAGCAGTCTGGTGTTGTGCTTCTTCCGGACCTTGTTCAGAAATACCGGCAAATGGAGACTCTACCTCCTTCCTGTTTCAATAACTGGTTAGGAATGGAAAGCCTGCGTGGGTTAGCACCGGGGGCTGGCTGTCTGGGCGGATCGCAGCCTGTCTCCATGTGCTTATTTGCCCTCCAGCAGTCTGCCGGCCGTGAGAGGCCACAGACAGCCAGCACTACATCCAGAGATTAAATAATTAACGGCCAGATCCCCCCCTTTAAACTACGGCTTAGAGGTAACCCCCCCACTCCCCGCCGACAGTCCCGACGGTGTTTTTCAATCATGATTTGCACCTCACAGCACATGACTCCGACTTCCACGACCACAATTCGGCGTGCAGTATCGCGGTCGGAGGCCATGTTGATATGCCAGAGCCCTGCGTTACATCGGCCCGGTTACGGAGACAGAGGCTCGAGTCAGAGACAAAGGCTTGTGTATTTTACATTTGTTTTTGGAGCAGCCCAGATGAGCTTCCCATGGAGTTATGGGCACCCAGTGCAGTATGTTCACTGGGCAGGGATAACCCAGACTATGCTCATTCTCCCACAGAATCATGCTCACTCACAAACAGCTATCTTCAAAATTTGGCCAAATATCCCCCCCCCTCCCCCCCCAAATTCCATGATACATGGAGCGCTTTTTAAAAAGGAAAATAATAGACGCCTCTTACAGAAATGTGACACCGCATGGAAATACCATGGGTCCGGATTCTCCCTCAGCCTTTCTGAAAATCACCCTGTCAATCAGCTAAACAGGGCTGCCACGGCTCTGCTCTGGAGTCTAATTGGATGCGCAAGGCACTGGCTGGGTGCATGTACAAAGGGGCAGAACAGAAAAAAGAAACAACAGGGAGAGTTAGTGGAGACAAGGTTTGGCTCTTGTTTCAAAAGCAGTTTTATTGACTACCTGCCCCGTCAATGTACCAGAATGCAAAACACTCAAGACATCTCCTGTTAAATTGGATATCCAGGTTCAAAGGCATGTCGTCCGGATATTGGATTTGTTCAATGCGCATCTCAATCTATTACCCGCCCCTATTTGCCCGGCGGCTGGGTGGCACACAGCAGAGTCTGGCCAACTGTAGCTGGAACCCTGTGCCCACGGAAGGGAACGTCTCTGCGGAGCGTTTCCCATTGGTCAGGGTTAGCTGTGTGGCGTGACCGTTAGCGATCAATCCTCAGAAAGCAACTGCATGAAATGCAGACAAACACAAAATTCCCTGAAAGAGAACATCTCTTGTTGTATTGCCACAGGGTAAAATAAACCTGAATCCAGAGAAACTTGCTTCACAAACAACTTAAAACTCGTGAACCGACACACTAGCACTGCAGTAAGCGTGTTATAATGGTTGTTTTAAAGCCAATAGTTATATAATCCTAAAAAACTATAACGTTAACACACCCTTGTATTTGTATCATGTTACATGCATGTATTATGTTACCACCAAAGCAGAAGTATTAATATTGTACAATGAAACATTTCTATGAATAACCCAGTTTAATACAATAGGATTAATTGGGTATGAAATATAAATCATACAATTAAAACATCATTTCATTAGGCTTGAGCTTTCCCAACATGTGACCACTCATGCTAATGGCTGGCCTTTGATTCTTGGCAGTCAGAGGTCTCTATAGCCCCTCTCTGATTCGAGAAAGCTCTAATGAAGAGTTTCTTTTTAATTGGTCATTGAAAATAGAGCATTGAATTTTAGACTTGCATGTAGCCAACAATGGAATGGAAATGACGTGAAGCAAATGACTAAGTATGCCACAGGAAGTGAAAAAAAGGTGCTCAGTTCCTCTTCCTTTATGGGAATTAATCTTGTGAACGCAACGGGAGTCGGTGTCTTCGGTTAATCCTCGGCCTCGTGCTGCTGTAGGACAGTAAGTTAAGCGAAGCACCAACGTTTTCCCTAAAACCCTCAGCAGCCCAAGACTCTGCTGACACAATGAAACCTTTGAAGCTCCTTCTCAGTCTTGCTTACAGAATTGAACTATGTCAGCACTTCCTGTAGAAACGGTTTGAAAAGCCGCGACTATAAGGTGCCACAAATTTGACGGCATTAACGCTGCAGTCCTCCACCGTCGGCTATCGGGGGGGGGGGGGGGGGGGGAACATCCCCATGCAGGACTGAGGAGATCAGTCACTTGGCTGGTTAAAAAAAATAATAAAATAAAATATCCACTGGGGATTACTAGGGTGAGGATTCCCGTTTCCAGAGCTTCAGTTAACAGGGATTGAGGAAATGTTTCATTTTTATTATTATTATTATTATTATTTTAATGATTAGTAGCAATGGGGAGCTTGCCTTGTAACACAGCAAGGTGCCACTTTACAATAAGGCTACCTTTACAAAGAGTTTATGAATGGTTTATAATCTGGTTATTTATTAGGTTGTAACACTTTGTAAATTATTAATAGACCATTTTAAATAAGTTATAACAGCTTTCTTTTTATTAATGAGTTACTACCACTCACAAGTGCAAAGGGACCCTTACTGGAAAGTGGTACCCATGACAAAGCAAAGGTTACATCGGCCTCACATGCTAGGAGGAATTACGGCGCCGCTCATCGCCGCCTTCTTCACTGCTTTGTTCTTGTCCCTTAAGCCCTTATCTCGGCGGTCTCTCTCGCGGGCCGCCGGCTGCATACCGCCCATCGGGGAGGGGGGTGTGGGCGGCTGGCTTCTCACCAGTGACGGCGCTGCGCACGTTTCCCCGGGTTGTGACATCTGTCAGCAACCGTCGCTTATTACAAGCTGCTCAAGTCAGACGCAGAAGCCGAAAGCCTCTATCAGTGTCAGAATAGCGATGCTTCGGGGTGACCTGTGCACCTTTCGCACTATAACACATACAGACGCAGCAATTTCAGTCCAGTTTGAACAATTAAATAGTATAACCATAACAGATAATATTATGTTGTCAGTCTGTCTCAGGCAGCGGCTAAACTGCAAGAGAAACAACAGTGACTCACTGGCTTCTTCTCCTCAGCTGAGAAAACTCTAAGTTTGGAGCAGCCATTACACTGAACACACAGACAATCACTCATATTCAAGTAATTAGTCATTAAATCAAGTCATTAAACACCGAATATGAATATGAGCTGAATATGAGCTTAGCTGAAACGCTGTTAATCGGTGATCTTTCTGCATCACACATCTGTACCCAGAATCATTATAATGGCTGTGACCTCATTCTCCAGCCTGCAAGTTGGTTTTGAATAAACATTCAATGACTGATATGTTAGTTAAAATAGGAGTGATAGTTTATTGGTTAATCCAAAGATCTGAAGGATAAATTGAAGGAACAAAGACATCATCTGGTAGACAAATCTAGGGGTCATTTAGATATGCATCTCATAATAATGTACACTTAGTATGTATTAGGGCAGGGGGGGTTAAACTCCAGTCCTGGGGGGCTGGAACCCTGTGTAGCTTAGTTCTGTTCCTGTTCCACCACAAATAATTCAGCTGCGTCTTAATTACAGAGAGTACAAGTCCAGACCAAGATTTCGTTTCAACCAACCAGTTGTGTATTTAGTGACTGTGACCCCTTATGCTCAACTGGTTGGTCGAAACAAAATCTTGGTCCGGATTTGTACTCTCTGGAGCTGAAATCTCAACCTCTGCTTAATTAGCACCTGGAGCTGCCAGGAGTTGAATCAGGTGTGTTAAACGATGGGAAACCCAAAAATGTGCAGGGCTCCGGCCCCCCAGGACCGGACTCTGACACCCCTGTATTAGGGCGTTCAACCCCTCCACAGTCAACGGGGGGATTCACCTTTGCTGTTTAATAATACTATTTTGGCTATTATGGCTGTCATTCATCCCGCTGTTGCCTGGATTACCTTATCATGGGCGGCGGGTTGCATCAGTAACGGCACATCTGATGTGGTGCTGAGCAACATGGAGGCATCATCCAAGGAAGTGTTGTAGAAATAGTTCAGCGTTTTAAACTTCAGTGATAGGCTGGTCTGGTGTAACACCAAGGGGGGGAGCACCAGAATGTGCAGACTGAGCTGTTTTTTCCCAAGCAGACTAAAGTCCTTTGGTGTGTTCAGCAAACTGCTACAGGTTTTTTAGCAGACGGTGTCATGCTCTGCTGTTTGCTAGGAGGTGATATCAAGGTGAAAGAAGCCTCTGTCACGGAGCCGAGACGCGACGTCGTGGAAGCACCCATGGAGGGAAGCACGGTGTCCAAACTGTACTCCATTCTGTCAGGAAAGCATGGCTTGAGGAGCACCTCCAGGTACAGGGCTTCTCCTGTAAGCCTCCAGGGATTCGTCTGCTCAAAGCTTCCATGCCCCGTGTCCCTAAACCCCCCCAGCTCAGACGACACCATCCCCGTTCTCTCCAACTCACAGTACTGTTTCACTGGCACTAAATTATGAACCTTTTATATTAATAAGCACTCGATTCTAGGGACATACCTAAAAATTCTGGACCCCCCAGACAAAATGTCACTTTGCAGCCCACAACCAATTTTACCTATAATTTCACATATTCAGGGCCCCCAACAAGAGCTGGGCCCCCAAAATCTTTCAGGGTATCCATACCCTTCCATCACCCTGCTTGCACAAATTGCACAGACAGAAAGGTTAGCTATACTGTCCATCCATCCATCGAAGGGGAATATCGTGCTAGGAGATATTTATTTTTGCAATATTACTGGACAACATTAATCCCCCCCAGAGGATCAATAAAGCTTAATCTTATCTTAAAAGACTAATCCTCACAGTGTTTTTTAACATGGAGACAGAGACTGCTGAGTGTCCATTGTCCTTATATAAGCACTATGAAGAATTTAAAAGTACAAAGACTATTTGTCAAAACTTTCCTCATGGGCCACAAGGCTTTAACATTCCTGATAAAATGCTCTTTCCACAAGCTCCACATTCTGTCAAACAGCCTCCGGAGAGCACAGACGCGATACCTCGTGGGTACACTGCTAAATTGGATTGTTCTGCTAACCATTTAGGTCCATGTTTCTCATCAGCTCTGTCTCACTGTGTGTGTTTATTTGTTATGCATTTGCATGTTTGTTTCAGCTGTTATGTGTGTTTGCTGAAAAATCACACAGGAAATAGGAATAACGCTGTAATTTCCGTTATATAAAAAAAAACTATGACATAATGTAAATAATAAAATGTTAACATGATGTCATACAACCCTGCGATGGGTCGACGCCCCATTCTGGGTTTGTTCCCTGCCTTGCTCCCGTAGCCTCCAAGATAGACTCCGGACTCTTGCAACCCTGCATAAGGCAAGCAGATATGGAAAATGGACAGATGGACAGATGAATGGTTGGACGGATAGATGGATGGATGGGTAATGTAAAAAATTTCAGGGTACTTGAGCTGAACCTCTTCTGGGAGTTGAATTACTGATTTTCAGGTTTAAGTGCACCTCCATACCATGCCACCTACTGTTTGCTACGAGCACTGCAGTATACACAATCCACTTCTCTGCTCAAAGACATTTAATCACTGACTCTGACTCTAATTTAAAACATTCTTTTTTCCCCTTTATCTGGTTGAAAAACGACTTATCTGCCAAACCACACTTTAATGTTTTCAAAAAGAAGAGCTTTTTAAATTTTTGAATAAATGTCAGTATGATGAAGGTCACATTTAATAACGTGAATTTCCACTGAAACTGGCATCACAGCCGTCACGAAATAACATATCGGACATGGGAAACAGACTTACAATCTTTAAACAATATATTTAACTCAAATTATTTCAATAAATATCCAGTGGTATATGCAGATGAAAAGTGCACCAGTTGTAAGCATGGTGAGTTGCTAAGGACAAACGTATCTTCTAGGCAACTAAATAAATGAATATTTTTATATAATCTTAAAACCAGTGTCAGAAAGCATAGAGCAGCATGGTGCTCTGTTGGCAGGACTTGAAGTGGAACAATGGAGATGCAATTATGCTCTCCTGTTGCTTGTGATTAACAACACAGAGCATCTGAGCTGATATGTTTATGGTCCTCACAGAACAATGAGGCACGGGGAGAGCAGATGTCACTCATGTTTACGCACGTCACGCTAGCGATTTTCCTCCTAATGTGAACTTTACGCAGGCTTTTAAAAATGGCCGCCCTCTGCACCCCAGCACAGTACCGTGCTAGAAAAATTAATAAATAATAACAGGTCCCTATTTATCGACTTTTAAAAATACAGTCGTCCTTCGGAATCCGTGGGTGATCGGTTCCAGGACCCCCTGTGGATACCAAAATCCACGGATGCTCAAGTCCCTTATAAAAAATAGCGTAGTATCTGCATATAGCCTACGCACATCCTACTGGACACTTTAAATTATCTGTAGATTACTTAAATACATAACACAGTGTAAATGCTATGTAAATAGTTGTAATACTGTATTGTTCAGGGAATACTGACACAGAAAATAAGTCTACCTAAAGTGCCGATGTGGTGAGGTGAGGAGATGTGTGGCACTGGAGGTAGCGGTGAGACGTCAGCCTACAGCAGGGTATACCCACACATCGCGCCACTAGAGTGGATTCAGTGTATATATATATATATATATATATATATTTTCGATCTGCGGTTGGTTGAATCCGTGCATGTACTTCTCGCGGATACGAAGGGCTGACTATATCTACAGACACTGGTGTGGTGAGATGCCAAAATGCAGAGCCACTGACAAACACAGAACAGCCAGCCTTCGGGGAATGAATGACTGTCATCGTTCATATCGTTCTCACTGACTGGACTATACATGCATTGGAAGGCAAACAGCTCATTGTCTTCACATAACCACTTACTCCTACCTTTGGCGTATAGTCGACCACTCAGGTGAGATTATAATGAGACTGGATAATGTTCACATTTGTTACAGAAAGTCTCCCAGGGTAACTGAACAAAATCACTGGTACTCTCTACTTTCCCAGTTATATATGGGAGAAAATACCTGATTTACTTTGTTCATTTCAATTACTAAACAAACTCTACATTGAAAGAACAATTTTGTTATGCAGTAGTACGGCTTACCCTATAATTAAAAGCCTATGAAAGTTCCACACAGCAAGATATACGATACACAAAGATTAACAAATAATGAATTTTCTGACAGTCTTAATCCCTCGAAAATTGGTGGCCTGGCTAATTTCCGACTGTAGTATGTTTAGTATGCATTACATTGTGTCGGATGAGCCCATAACATAGTTAGATACGCAAAGTCACACTCACTGAATTACACGCAGCATGGCGTCCGATTCAAGGCATCCTTCATATTCTGGATAGAGCGGGAAACAATAATTGGGCAGCAGGGCATAGATTAAGGAAGCTTCAGAAGGAAACTGTCCTATTTTCCCACGCAATCTTCCCCCATTTCCAGCATTTCCTTCCAAGCATTCTGGGTAGGGCAGAATGACGGTCATATTAACATCCGAATTTCCATCTGACCATACATGTGACTCTCACTCTTTGCAATGCATTGGTTAGATGAGACTCACGGTGGAAAAGAAGGTCCGTTTAAACAGATGGACATTTTTCTGCCATCGGTGTCTATTTCAGGGTACAATAGCAAGGCCCCGCCTCAGGCCTGAAGAGACAGTGAGCCAATGCGCCTAATTTAAAAGTTACGCCAAAGCCTTCAGCTAAACTTCAAATCTTGTTGCATTTTAATTAACTTCTTTTACAGCCGCCGCATGAGACGTACAGATATAAATTATTACCCCAATCAGAGAAAACTACAAAAGTTGGAGAAGAGTGGGTGCAGGGCATTGAGAGAATGCAGGAGAAGAACAGCTGTCAGGGAAGTGAAGCAAGAAGAGAGACGAGGAAGGAGAGACAACTGCAGATCCTTCTTCTCTATGCCATCCTGATGACAAGAAGAAGAAAAGTTCTTGTTGACCCAAAACAGGGCAGTGTTTCTCAATCCGGTCCCTGGGACCTCGAGATGGTCCACGTTTTTGCTCCCTCCCAGCTCCTGGCAGAGCATCCATTACCAAACCTTCTCAGTTGATTCAGCAAAGACATTTACTGAACCATCAGGTCTGTTCCTAATACGGTCTCTCTCAGCCCAGTCCTCACGGACTCCCAGATGGTCCCAGCAAAAATGTGGACTGTTTGGGGGTCCCTGAGGACTGGGCTGAGAGAGACCGTATTGGGGTCCCTTAAGAACAACACTGACCAGTTAGCTAAATATCATTGTGGGATCAGCTGAGGGGGTTTTATAGTCGATGACCACATTATCTCTCTTGACACCTGCCCATGTTGGCTATTGACTATCGTTTATTTGGTCTAGCTGAGGTGTGAAGGCTGTCATTAGTACAGCGTCACATGCAGCCGCAGGGACAAAATCCCCTTTAGCACGTCTGTAACCAAGTGAAACCCACAAAATCACAAATAACCTAAAAAATCCAGAAATATGTAAAATTATTATACCAGCAGCAAAGTCTTTATGTTTGTCAGTTCAATACATAACAGAATAAAACTGCTATAGCTAATTGTGATTTTCTTTCCCCCAAAGTCCCCCTTCTGCAGATTTAAGGCTTGTACTACTGTAGTCAGAAGTCATCATTTATTAACAATGAAAAGGTGGAAAGTTGTGATAGCCACCGTTTGGGAGACAAGCTGTACTTTGCCTGTGAGAATAGCAAGGATGAGACCCAGGCATGTACGAAGGAGACCTTTGACCAAAAGAAACAAAAAAAACAACTCAGAGATGGGCTATGGTGCTGACATGATTAGGAGCTGAATTCTGGCAGCTGCCTGTGCTCCTCAGAGGGTCTCTCGTGCTCTCCAGGGCTGCTGAGGGACAGAGGGGGTCGTCAGTACATGGGGAATCAAACAAGCCATGTGTGACCCATGGGCTGGAGATGAGAGGCCGCTGTCAGAAGGCTATGGGCCAGCTGAGGATGCCAGTTCCCATTTTATTGTCCAGCCATGTTTTTTTCAGTTCTTCTTTAGGTATGTACATTGAATATTATTACCCTATGTGCAATAATAACTGCTTTTTAAACAATGTAGAATCAAGGGTAACTTTTCCAGGTATGATGCTTATTAGGGTGATTTATTGCGGTGGAAGAAAGGAGGCCATTACACAGAAAGATGAAGGTGGGGCAGATGAAGTCACCTGGAGATGTCTGGACTACAAGTCTGAGTTCCTGAGGTGGGCTTGTGTGGGTGGGTTCCTCCCATGCCACCAGCAGGTGGCAGCACTGCAGTCTGTGTGTGTAGGCTGAGAGAGTAGACCTGGGAGCTAACACTCCCTGAGTGTAGACCTGGTAGCTAACACTCCCTGAGTGTTAGTGCCTGGGAGTTGTTCTGAATCCCTGCAGCAGGTTCACACCATACGATGTAGCAACACCATGTGGGCTTCACTCGCCTGGGGACAGACACATGAAGACTGATCCTTTCTGAACTTTAGTTCCAATAACACCTGCATGGTAATTTCTGAATTGCATGAGTATGACATACTCTGCAGGGACTGACTATGAACCCTCAAAGGTTTTTCTCCTATAAGTACAAGAGAAGATCCCATTGCTGATCCCCCATAATTCCTAGCTCTTTGTTGCTAAGAACTTACATAGTGTTACTGTTGATCTACGATGCTGCTCTTGTGCGGGCCAGCTATGTCAGGACTGGTGTTATATAATAATAAATTATAGCCAATATGGGAAAGGTGTCCATCGAAGACATCAGTGCAATCATAACCTATTGATCAGTTGATGCAGTGCCAGTTTACTGTAGCGAACCTGCTGCCACAGGAAATCATTTTCTTGAGGTCAAATGGGAGACAGAGCGAGTCATTTTGGCATTTATAAAACACCTTTTCCTCACCTCTAAAATGCTTTGGTGATTTTTCTCTCCTATTGCAGTTTCTGTATGGTGCCCAAATACTTTCCTGAGTATCTGATCGCCCAAGGGACTCGCTCCTTTCGGGAAAGGGCACGTATTCCACGGAACACTCCCTCATTGTCTGAGGCAGATAATCTGAATCACCAATGAACCTTAATTAGTAAAATAATCCACGTGACTAGAATAATCACACTTCAGATGAAGACTACAGAGCTACGGAAGATGTACTGCTTTGCTTAGAAGTAAATATAAATCAATTGTGTATTCATATACTCTTAGAAAGACATTTGCCTGCAAATATAAATTCCTTTTACAGAATAAACCTTTTTTTATTTTCCTGTTTTCCGCGCGAGATGAGCATCACCGATGGTGCTTGGACAACATTCCAGGCTTTTTCCTTCACCGTCCCGTGGAACGGGAGGTGGGCAGCGGGGCAATGCAGAGAATCTCTTCAGGTACAAGACAGGTCATTTGGATTAACATTAAGACGCACCCCCCAGCCCAGTCCAGCCCAGCGCTCCCCCCGCCCAGCGTGGCCCGAGAGACACTACAACAGCAAGGCACACTAAGAATTGACCCTTGGCAGATGGTTCTTTGACACTCATATGTGAGATCAGCTGGGCCACGCCGCAAATCTGCATATTTAATGTCACATTATACGCTATATTAACGCAGGCTGTTCATAATTCAAGGTAATGCATAAGTCAACAGAGGAAAGAAAGTTTCGCAGGATGCTAAAGGAAATGCTTCATTCCTCACTTTTCAGAAGAACTGCTCTAATTCACGGCTGCATCGGTAATCAATCCTTAATGCTTGTATCTTCTTTTGAAGCGCTAAGATTTACTACGCATTTTTAATATTTGTCTCAGGATAAACAGACAATATAATTCGCATATGTGAGAGAAGCAGGTTTTAATTTCTCATTGTAACTGCAGTTTTAATATCAGAGGCTTTGGAGAAAAAGTGGTTTTTGCTTGTCTAGGGTCAACTGTCTTTTGCTCATGCCTGCGTCTGTCTGACCGGTTTCTCTCACCATACACTCAATAGCTTGCAGATGTCACACAGCTGATTATCAGTCTCTGAATCTCTCTATCCTAACCCTCCACATTCACACAACACACAGAGTTCAGACAGAGAGGGCCAATGCACATAACTCATGTGATCACGCATTGACAAGGACCAGTTTCCATCTTACACGCCATCTATAGGCAGCTGCAGGACGTCTGTGAGCTCAGTAGGAGGACACCGGTCTGGGGACAGTGATGAACAATTTAAAAAACAGGAATGGCTGTAATTGAGAGAAAAAGTCAATATCAGGAAAAACTGATAGGAGAGGGTGACAGAGGTCAACTAGATTAGAATTCAGTGGGTAAATATAAGTCACTCATCAACATGACATGACACATGCTATGATGGGCCTTATTAAGAGCAATCAGTGTGGCTATTTTGTTCATGAGCGCGTAGAAAATCGACTGTTTTGTACTAGATCTGACTTTGAATGCCAGTTGTCCGTGTTGCAGTTCAGCCTGCAGAATGCCAGGCCTCTTGGGGAGAGCTCTGGGTCGCTGTTGTGCTTTCTACTGGCTCTAGGCAAAAACCTGCTTGCTGATGTCGTCTGACTCGGGCCTGCTTAGCTCCATTCTGCTGCCAGAGCAGCGACCTGCCGGCCAGGCAGAGATTCAAAGCGCAAATGTCCTGACTTCCACAAGGCCCAGAAATGCTGGAGGGGCTTCAAAACTGCGACAGTCCCACTAATTGGGCTGCTTACTGAAACGGCACAGTAGCTCCATCAGATATTTACTTAAACTGATACAAATACTTTCCTCGTCTGCAGTACACAGGCAAAGCTTTTAAAACCTGCTGACTTTTCCCCCTCCCCTCTATCGCAGGGAATGAAATGTAAAGCTGTGAACCTTACAGGGTGGGCTGGAGACTGAAAGCACTGTCTTCTCTGTTTTAAGACCTGGCTGTTTGAGTTTCATGCTACCAAGTCACAACGCAGAGAGGTAACAATCCGACTTCCGGTTTGACATGGAAGCACAAACACAGCCCACCGCCTATGCGATGATGGCTGCTTGCATACGGCGGTCGGCTCTGATTATGGATGGTCACTGCCAGAAGAGGTCTGGACCGCCATCATCCCAAAGGTACATTAATCTCTGAGTGTCAAGGGATTCTCTAAAGCAGGACTGCAGATGGACCATAATGAAGTGACTGAAAGTACTATATTTGCCAATGTATGTATGGGCCTCCGGGGCAATCAAGAGGACCTTAAAGCCAACTGTAATATTGCCCAAATACATAGATCGATCTTTGTAAGAAAAATCCATACCTTTGGATTTCTTGTACATTTATGAAATGTTTTTCTTCTGTACGCTCACTTGTATTATACACTACAATCTGAGCATAATGATACCTAGCTAGCAATAGGTATGACAGCTAAGAAAAGAGTGTACAGAACACAGAGGAAATGAAATGCTAATGTTAACATTAAACTTAATGGAGAATTCCCATTTCTAAATGGTGAGATTGTTTTTTTTTTCCCTTTGGCTTGATGCTCTGTTTACGAAGCTTAATGGGAAGCAGGCTTATGGAAATAGGCATTTCTTAAAATGTGCCTCTTCTGTGCTCCTTAAAGCTGATCTTTTCGAGACCTTAAAGTTTTTAAGGGCACACAAACCACACGGAAAGAAAAACTCTAAGCATTAGAAGAGGTAATGCATCTGTAATGCCTGAATCACGAAAGGGAACACGGAGATTAGTTTAAAGGGAAAGTGATTGATGGCGTCTAGATAGGGGACGACTTCAGAAGCATAATAATAACCCAGCATGGCTGACTTAGAAGCCACACATCTTCAGGGCTTCCTGTCGCCACGGAGACGGTAGCTGTCTGGCCATCAGTGGACTTCTGGGGAAACTGCACCCAGAGCTGCACAGCTAATCATAATGATAATCAGGAACATATGATCGATCCATCCATCCATCCATGCATCCATCCATCCATCCATCCATCCATCCATCCATCCATCCTCCAACTGCTTAGCCCGGACAAGGTCACGGGGGGGCTGGAGCAATGACGCAGCATAGAGCGTGTAGCAAAAAACCATGTTCAAACGCTGGCAGCAGACACTCCACAACACATAACGCAACACACTGCACACAAACCCCATTAAAACATTATAATGTGTAAAAGCAACAGCATGTGGCTCAGCAGGCACCACCTCTGCCTGTGATCGGAAGGTCGCCGGTTCGAGCCCGGTCGCAGTAGAATGGTCACGTCTGTGGGCCCTGGACCAAGGCCCTTAACCCCCAGCTCCACGGACGCCACTGCAGGTGGCTGCGCTTTGCTGCCAAGCTTCCTGTCACCTACATAAATATGCCTGTGTGTCATGGAGAGCAAGATGAGGTAGGCAAAAAGAGAATTTCCTCATGGGGATCAATAAAGTGTCATTATTACTTAAAAAGCATTCATAAACTGCTCAGGAAACCACAAATTTGTTAACAGCGGTTCTGAAACACCTGGTAGACAGCCAATGGGACGAGAGAGGGGAGGATGTACTGTTTATATCGTCGTACGTGGGCTGCACATAATGGACCTCGAGGCCGGTCTGGAGACGGTGGACAGAACGGGAGAGACACTAATTTATGCTAACTGGAAGCAGGCCGCTAACAACAGTTTTGGATCTCTCAACAAAACATATGCATCAGCTGTTTGATAACACCAAAAAGGAATACTCCAAATACTGCCAGTATGCACAGTCTGACGCTAAAGCTATACAAGATGCTCATTAATGCTCTGTTTACTACCACAAGCTTTACTGCCCTACTGTGGTTTTCTTCTTTTGTGCCATTTCAGGCTCATCTACTCATGGATTTATCCTTTCATCATTTCAGGCTCATCT
>JAODJU010000079.1:847814-869638 GCA_026776725.1 Gnathonemus echidnorhynchus
ACTCATGGATTCATCCTTTCATCATTTCAGACTCATCTACTCATGGATTCATCCTTTCATCATTTCAGACTCATCTACTCATGGATTCATCCTTTCAGTATTTCAGACTCATCTACTCATGGATTCATCCTTTCATCATTTCAGACTCATCTACTCATGGATTCATCCTTTCATCATTTCAGACTCATCTATTCATGGATTCATCCTTTCATTTCAATTCAGTTACTCATTATCTGGGTCTGAGTCTTTTAAAATGCGCTGGAAAATTATCCAGAATCAATACTTATTTTTTGTATAAAGAACATTTTCCGTTTTCCCTCCTAATTGTTTGACAGCAGCATTTTTTTCAGATTTACCAATGAACAAATACCTGGCTTAACATTCTGACAAATGACAGTTTTACTGAAATATTATAAATATTCAGCTAAAACTGAATATGTAAAATATGAAATTGCACTCTGCTGAACCTCAGTGAAATGTGGTAAAGCAATTGCAAACTTACAGGCTTCTATGGAGACTGGTGGCAGTGAGCCAGCGGCTGACCGCTTAGCCGTAAAATTTAACCATGAAACCTGAACACTTAACCTTAAGTAATACACTGCTGTCAGGATCTGCAGCTGCAATATAAAAGTAGGTCATAGGCAACGATCAGCTGGAAAGACAAAGGTGAAGAACACAGACAGCAGTGCAGGGAGATGCACTGTGAAGACAGGCTGCGCAGAGTGAACGTGAATGCAGTGCAAGCTCGACCTGACTGCAGTGCAAGGTGAACGTGAATGCAGTGCAAGCTCGATCTGACTGCAGTGCGGGATGAATGTGAATGCAGTACAAGCTCGATCTGACTGCAGTGCGGGATGAACATGAATGCAGTGCAAGCTTGATCTGACTACAGTGCGGGATGAACGTGAATGCAGTGCAAGCTTGAGCTGACTGCAGTGCGGGATGAATGTGAATGCAAGCCAAGGCAAGTTTATTTATATAGCACAATTCAGATGAAAGGCAATTCAAAGTGCTTTACTGGGGCACAGGTATGCATGAATCAGAAGACTAAAAACCACATTTAATAGACAAAAACCTAGAAGCCAAAACAAACAAATAAATAGTTAACTAAAAAGAAGTTATGTTGCAGTAGCAGGGTATGAATAAACTACTGCTGATTTAATTTATTGAAAAGCTGCAGCAAACTAAAGCTTTAAGCCATGATTTAAATGAGCTGACAGTTGTTGCAGACCTCAGGTCTTCAGGAAGCATGTTCTACAGACGGGGATCATAGGAACTAAAAGCTGCATCACCTTGCTTGGTTTTGATTTTGAGGAGACTGAATAAAGCTTTCCTCAGGGCTCTGAATTCTTCATAATGTTCAAGTAAATCAGTAATGTTTATAGGCCCCAGACCACTTAGTGCTTTGCAGACAAGTAATAATATTTTTAAATCAATCCTGTGACGCACAGGAAGCCAGTGCAGTGATTTAAGAACCGGTGTAATATGCTCTACTTTCTTGTGTGTTAGTGAGGACTCTGGTGGCAGCATTCTGGGTGAGCTGCAGTTGTCTGATTGATTTTTTTGCCAAAACCTTAGAAGACACAATGTTAGAATAGTTTAGCCTGCTGAAAGGCATTGCGGGATTAACACATTGCAGAATGAATATGAACACAGCACAGGCTCAGTCTAAATGCAATGCGGGATGAACGTGAATACAGTATGAGCTCAATCAACGCAGTGTGGGATGAACGAGAATGCAGTGCAGGTTCAATCTGAATGCAGTGCAGGCTTAATCTGAATGAAGTGCTGAGTGAATGTGAATGCAATTTCGGGCTCAATCTGAAAGCAGTGATTCACATGTCTGTGCTTCTTTTGGTTTGATTTTCAAGAAATGTGTTCATATCTGCAAGTGGCTTTGTTTTAAAATGAGCAATTTGTTTACTTGCTGGTTATAGCGGTTCACAAGCATGGAGCCAGCAGAAAGCTCCCTGAATAGTAATGAATCACCTTAGGGGGCCGTGTTTTGGTGGGGGGGGGGGGGATCCAGGATGCTGGCACAAAATGTTTTTCCAGTCTGTCCATCTCACTTCCTTCCTACCCTGCCTTGTTTGGCACCTCATCACATCTACAGCCAATGACTCTCAGCACAGTGATGGGCTCAAAGGTCATGACTTCATTTTACAAGACACCAGATCACACGCTGCGTAGCCTACACCATGTTCTAATAGCAACTTCATACATTACGATTGTGTTTTCTGTAGATCTGACATCAGAGTCATTCACTCTCTCACCCTGCTGCTCTCCGACGACGTCAAACTGAAAGGACGTCATTTAAGATCACAGTATTTTGTTTAGGTTGCTGAGGATGAAGTTTAATTTGTCAAAGCTGTCATTTTTTCCCAAGATTTCAAGCAACATGAACAGATCAACAGAATAATTAATAGGCCGCAGAGTTTATTACAGAACCTGACGTAGAAGACAAGAGTTTGCCTAGATCTGGAAGCCATGTTGGTTCATAGTCTGCGTTTACCAGCACAGAGATGGAGGCTAGAGGCCGCCTGACATGTGCTGGAAATCCGGCGTCTTTTCCACCGGATTCAGCGGATTGCGCTTAACCCCCAGCTGAGCAGTCCACGCCTGAAGGTTTTTAACAGTGAAGCTATTTTCCATCCCCTCAGTAGGTGGATGGCTGTGTGCCCCCTACCTTACAGCCCAAATGTTACATTACATTGTGTTTGTACGACTCTTAGGTTCCCCACTGATCCTGAACGGCTGGGTTCACCGTTACTCTGCACTATTAACTTTTCACCGTGGCTCATCAGAATTTAAGGAGGAAAGCGGAGACGTGGCCGAGCATGCGGGGGTTACCAGAAAGTAGGAGGGGAAGCGTAAACGTTACCACATTAAGCTGAGATTCGATGAGATTCATCCTATTCCCTCACCTAAGCGACCACTGCATTTACACCGGGAAACACTGGCTTAGTAGCATACGGAGCTGCTCGGCGTGTGATGTCACGCATAAATTAACATTATTTATGATTTACATGATGAGATCTTAAATCGACTCTATAACATGACTGTTACAAACATACCGCGTCTGTAGTCGGAGACGTCTGATCCCCAAACGTGGCAGGGAGAGATATAAATAAGGCAGATTTCTGCTATATATACACATTTATCCCACAGGAGATTTGAGATCCTGTTGTAGCTCTGGGTTCTTCATTGGCAGTACCTTTGGGAATGGGAGCACATTATCTTTGGCTTGGAGGGAAACGGGTGGAGACGGGGTGGGGCACCGCACACGGGACGGAAATAGATGGTGTGATTTTTTTCATGCTCTCTGGTTAGATTTATTGGAAGCCTGAGGGTGGTTTAAGTAACTTCCCCCCTGATCCTTCTGCAGAGAACGCCGCCACTTTGCATTTTGTCATGGAACTGGGTTGCAGGGACCACATCTGCATGTCAGACGAAGCGCGTGGATGTGGTTACTCACCAGCCCTGGGGGGACCCACTCCACTCACCTTAGTCAGATTTCACAAGGTTGCAAAAAAGCGAGCCGCACTCATTAGCGTCCTGTCAAGCACAAGGTGGAGAACAAAGTGCTTCTCCAGCTAAGCTTCTACCTCCTACTCTTTGAAGTCCCAGGGAAATCAAAATATATTGTGCTCAATCTGCTTCTAAGCCATCCCCCCCAAATGAATTCATAACAACATGAAACGCTAAATAAAAGCGCAGTCTGTTATAATGCCTTGATTGTTGTAGCTTAAAAATGCCTCATTTCGCGTTAGTGATGCCACAAAAACAGTTCTGTAATTGGCTATTAACTACAATTAATCTCTGTGAATTGACTGAGGTATCAAGTTTGACATTCCACTGTCATTACAAACCTCATGAATCACCATGTAGCACTTGCTGGGTAAAAAAATGGAGAAGACACTGACTATAAATGGCATGTTGAAAACAAAATCATAGAAACAAATGGTATACAAATACACCACAGCAAATCACAGCACACGATACAGCAGCTGCACAAATTACTGGAATCATTACAGCAAACTTATTAAAAATGAAACACACACACACACACACACACACACACACACACACAACAACAATATCAGAAGTGCCTCCAGGTGCCTGGAGAACCGTAGGTGTGTCTATGGCTGCTTGACTCCTGCTGTTTTGCCATTCCACGGTTACTGGGTACCAGTAAATATTCCATGAAGCACCAGGGTTGCTAGGCAAACGCAAGAACTGCTTTTGACACACACACACACACACACACACACGGGGGATACTGAAGTGGCAGGGAGTCCTGCAGTGCATCATGGGAAGTGGCAGGATGTCGAAACAAGCAGGTGTAGATGCAGGTTCACTACTTGGGGGGGGGGAATTGGGAGAATAAAATCACACGGACTTCCTCACACAAACACACCCACAGGCATACACACAAACAATGAAATATAAAAATATAAAAAATTAATAAGGACCAGAAACACACAAACTGAGGACTGCCGAGGGAGCCGCTAAATCTGTTAACAGAGAACAAATTATGTAAACATTACCCTTTTCATACAGATGACTTGTTGAGCTGCGGCAAGAGCTGGATAGACCATCTAATAACCTTTATTGATTTCGTGGCTGATTTCCCAGAGTCGGTGCCACAGAGCACAATGACACACCATTACTAGGAACGCAGTTCCAACCCTGACCAGCGAGGGCTGTCGTCTTCCTCAGGTCAGGACGTCTCTGCCGCCCCCACAGGAAGGCAGTGACCTCCCCTGACACACATTCTCAAGCAAACAATTCAGAGCAAATTCAGAGCAAGAGCACAGAGGTCATTTACAAAGAGAGGGCAAAGTTTGGTACCAATAAAAGATGGAGGGTCCAAACTTTGCTACTGATCATAATATACATTATAATTCAGATTCCCCCAGAAAGAGAAAGCAAATTGGTAACACCTTTGTATAATTTAAACATGCCTATAGAGAAATATACTAATTTTCTACTTAAAATTTAAAAGGAGATGACCCATATGTTACTGACGCCTCACATTCTTCCCGGTCCCAGTTTGTAATGATCAGTCTCAAATTGTGTGATAAAGCTGCAGACGTGGCCTGACGAGACAGACCAAAGGGATGGAAGCCTGAGAGACGGGAAGTGAGGAGCCCGGCTTCCGCTGCTGAGCCGGGAATCCGCAGTGAGCCGGGAATCCGCAGTGAGCTGTTATGGGCTGCAGCAGAGTAACTGAGTGCTGAGGTCACTGCACTAACAGAGCGGCTATGGCATATAGCGAATTACGCTAATGTCATTAACACAATCAACATAATCAGCTCACTTTTAAAATTACTTTTCCAATGCAAGGACTGCATTTCCCTTTTGGGGATTTTAAGTCAATTTGCGGTGGAGGGAGCAGATCAAACAATAGCAACTGCTGATTAACCTTTAAAATGATTAAAAGGAGTGCAGTGCTTCATATCTGAGATCTGTAGACAGAAACACAGGTTTTATAGACCTCCGATGCGGTAAGGAAGACCTGGATCAATCCATGTGATCGTTCTTTGACTTGACCTTCAAGGTTTAGCAGAGCCTGAGAACAGTGTAGCAGGGCCAATGCTACGCAGCACGTCGGCATGGAAACACCTCGCTGGAAAATGCACTGTCCGTCATTCGCAGCAGTCGCTTTACCTTAGATTGCATCACAGGTCAGCTTTGAGGGAGACCAGACATTCTGATTGGCTCTTCAAAACTAACATGTGACTCGCACAGCTTTTTTTTGTACCATTTTTAATCTCCTTTTGATACTGGAAAGCAAACCTGGTTAAAGTATCTTGCTTATAACGACAAGGAAATCCTTCACTTAACAGCCCATGTGATTAATGACTAATTACTTCTGATCTTAGTGAACTGGAAAGGATGAATCAATAATTTAGTATAAAAGGACTTTCTAGACATTTTAAATAATCTTTCACACGCTTGAAGAGCAAACTATTTTGTCTGAGACTGTGCGTATAAATCATGATCAGAATACTTTTATTATCCAGAAGGAAATGGCTTGTAGAATCAGACTGGATACTAGTACCCTATGCTACAATTTCTTTAAAAAAAAAAAAAAGTATAAAATTATACAAGATGGTTACAAGCTAGCAGGTGGCTACGAAATAAGTACAATACTAGGGAGAAACATACATGAAAAAATATACGGTAAAATATTGCACCAGAAAAAAAGATAATTAGGCAGATATTTATAAAGATAAGCAGCGTTGCATATTTGCCCTGAGCAGGGCCTGTCAAAGACGGGTGCCAACATCTGACAGGGCGCTGACTTGTCAGCCAATTTCACTTTGCCTCAGATAGGGGGCGCCGGTGTTAATGGCTGGCAAGGGCAGCACATTGGCTAGGACTGGCCCTGAGTGATTTACCGGTTATGACTTTTGGACGGTATGATGCCCTAAATGAAGTTACAAGAGCCAGTCTGTCACGTAGGTAGAGAGTCCCTGTGCCTCGCACCTTGGCTTTGACTTTCCTTCGCTCCACGGTCTGTGCACCCGGTCCGACCCCCGCGCCGCCGTGCCACACGCCCTTATCCCCGACTGGCTGCCTCTGACCCGTCACACTTTCATGCACTGCCGGCCGTGAAGAGGAAGGAGCTGCTCTCCACTGCCGTTACCCCTGATCAGCCCCGGCAGCGCGTCCCTCAGGGCAAAGCTGATAACCAGACTCTCAGGAGCTCCGCATCTAGCCGCTGTATCGCGGCCGAAATAAAGCCTTTTCACAACCTTGTTTCAGGTCTCAACAAATCCCTTTGTCTCCATTTATCACAACTTAATGTTTCCGTCAACAAATATATTACTCACAGAAAAATCCAACATATCAAAGCCTACCAGCAAAGCGGAGAGATGAAGACAGTGGCCTCCTCCTCGGAATCTACAGTCGCAGCTTCATGCCTCTTACAAAAGTCTGACATCAAAGTGGGAAAAACATCTCCTCATAAACAATAAGCCATTATTTTCATTTTACTTGTCCATTATAACCAATATCTTTTCTTAGCCCTAACTATAAGAACGATATAAATGTGTTCTGCATATATGTAAACAGCTACAATAAGATTCTGTAAAACAATAAGATTCTGTAAAACCTCTAAAATTAAGCATATCAATCATGTATAAAAACATGATTTTTTTAAAATGGTGACTAATTTGCTGATTCTTTCGTGAAGTGCGCACAGGATGAAACACAATAGGATAAAACGATTAGTTGATTCCTTTGAACAAACATACAGCTACAGATACTATACATAATACACACATCTGAGTAATGTACGATGTACGGGAAAGCCACTAAAATTATGCATATCAATTATGCAAAAAAAGAAAATAAACCTGGATTTTTAAAATGGAGACTAATTTGCTGATTCCTCCTTAAAGTGCGCACAGATCAAAATAGGACAGAATTGAATCCCTCTGCTTTTCAGCAGCAGGACAGAAGCTGCACAGCGAATAGTTTCGTTTCTAGAGTGTGCAATTATATTCCTTTTAATAACATTTAATAACACAATAACTTTTTAACAGTCTAGGGCCCAGTAATGACTACCTTTGTGGTTCACTTTTGTCAAGGGAGCTGAAATGTGCAATTTGGTTCTGAAAATGCTGGGGGGGGGGCTCCCAACATTATTTCTCCTATGATCCCAGTGAACCATATTCATCCCAGTATTAGGTAACTGGTCAGGAGCATGAGCAAGGAGCATTAAAGTCATGCCGTTAAAACGTATTTAATTACTTTACTACTTTGGAGCTTTTTATTCGGAGAAACATGCTATTTAGCGACATGTTTTATTAAAATAAGTGCATAATGGCTTTAGGCTGTGATTTTTGTCACTATGCCACATACTGACCTAATTATATAGGTCTTCAATTGGACTTGGAGCTTCAAGCTAATAACTGGTGCCTGGACCAGGACATGCGTCACCGTATTAATGTTTGGTGGCAAAAGCAGGGTTTAGCAGAGAGGATCTCTGAAGGCCCATGCAGAATGTAGCCAGGCTGTATACTCATGTATGCCTGCTTGTTAATGCAAGCGGCCTGCGCCTCCAAACAGCACCAGAATATATACAGCAGCCAGACAGGGTCAAGAGGTTCACTCACCGTGTTGCTAAGCGTCTGAATGGCTCAGATGCCTGATCTAAGAGATCAGAAACCTGGCAAGATCATCGGTTCCAGCATCTCGAAAATAGCTGGGCCTCCTGGGATTTCCACGCGCTACAGCGTGTAGCATTTACAGAGAAAGGTGCAATAAACAAAGAAGCATCCAGTCACCTGTTCCAGGAAACATGCTGCTAATGAGAGAGGTCAGAGGAGAACGGCCACACTGGCTAAAGCTAACAGGGAGGCCAGAAGTACAAAAACAGCTCGGAACAACAGTGAGCACAACTCGTCGGCCCATGAAGTGGTTCTAGAGACAAAAGGGGTCCTGGAATTAGATATGCCGACCTAATGAAGCAGTCAGTAAGCAGTCTTGGGCAGTAACGTGTTACTTAGTAACGCATTTAGGGCTGGGTATCAAACTTCGGTACTTTTGTGGTAGCTACCGCAATGCTCCAATCCTATCAAATATTGAAAGATAAATTTCTTTCGGTGCCAAATTCCGATACCCAAACAGTAAATCTCTAATAAACATGCAGCGTCGCTGGCGATTTGCTGTCTAACGTAACGTTAGACATATAGGCTGGAAGAGAAACGTATGGCGGAGGAAAAAACATGTGAACTGGCTTGCAAGTGTGTTGTTGTTTTTGTTTGTTGTGTGGTGTAAAACTTGCCTAAGAAATCATAAGTGTGGCTCCGCAGGGTTCCAGACTGTGACCATGTAGTCGCATCTTGCGACCAATTTTGGAGACAGTGCGACTTGCAAATATGCCCCTGAGGTGGTTTGTTGTGTAGGGGGTGTCCCAGCGTCCTGTAATCAGCATGTGCTTCTTACCTCCTAGGTAGGCTGTCTTATGATGATACGTACAGGCGGCAGGTCAGGACAGGTCACATGGGGTACGAGCCAAAAAGCTAAAAGGAAGCATGGAGAGTGATGGAGGGATCGAGGTATGCTTTCAACAGCTAGAAGTATTGTCATTATTTTGAGTTATTGCTCAGTCAAAGATGCAAAGAACATTGTCATCCATCGTAAAGTCTGTACCAGCAGTGAAATGCTTTCAACTTTGAAAAATACATCTGATTTCTTTGACGCATCTGATATAGCACCTCAGAGGGAATGTGAAGCTTGGTTTATTTTTTATATGCATAAATATTTACATGTACAGTTTCCTATCAGCTCTGAGAGGCTTCAGTGTTTGCGGTTATGCAGACTGGCGGATTGTTGGTTAATTATTGTTCCAATGAAGTGGGGGGGGAGGGGGGTAACGAAAGTTATATAACGAGTACCATGACTAATTTTCATACCAAGCAATTAGTAAAGTAATATTATTACTATTTAAAAGAGTAATAAGTAAACAGTAACTTATGACACCTCCTGAGCAACCTGCCTGTCACCGTCAGTAAGTGTCCTTTGTGTTTTTATGTTCTTTGGCCTGATTTCCACGTTCTTTGAGCCCTGATGTTCAGGCATGAGGAACAAACGCAGAACTAAACTGGACTCTAAGCGGATGAAGGCGCGGCTTAGCTCTCACACAACGACGCGTAATTTAACGTGAGGTGGTGTAATCTATAAGCCCCATTTAGGAGCCGTTATCCTCAACAGTCCTTCGGTTCGTCCTGTCGTCTCCTGCCTCGATTGTTCTGTGCCATATGGCTTTCTGTGAGACTCTGGTTTCTACGCCAGCTGGTAGAAGTCGCACCCGAATCAGCAGCCATGGTCTGGAATGCTGTCGGAGTACAGCGGCGGAGGAAAAGGAGGAAAAGGCGGAGAACGGCAACTCCATGTTTACACACAGCAGGCTGCTTTTCGCCAGCCAGTGCAGGCAACTGTGTGATTTCATCATCATTTTAGGCACTGGGCTCGTTCATACCACACCACAACATAAAAAAACAACATTAAACAGAATTGCAAAATTCTTAGTAACTGGTCCAATTGTGTATTTAATCATTTCTAATCATTCCTACTGCACCAGAAAAAAAAAAAAAACACCACAATGCTAAAAATCTCAGTAGCCGGTCCAGAAAATTGCACATTTCATCATTTTATCGTTCACATCACACCAAAAAAAAACCCAGAAACGGCAACATTTCTACCAGCGAGCCCAAAAAATTTAATATTCCAAACTGCAAAAGAAAGAAAGAAAGAAAATAACATTTCTGGCAAGAAACAGCTTCAAAGGTATACTACACAAAACATTTCTGGCAGCTAAAGCCATTTCTTACTTGACCATGACAATGGTACCTAAAAGTGCTCAGGATTTTTTTTCTTGTCGGCGATCTGTCCTGAGGTCATTCTCTGAGAGGCGACGTGGGTAAATTGGGGCAGGGGATGGAGTTGTCTTCAGTGACTACCTGAAAACGCAAAGCTATTTTTATATAATGATAATATAGGGACTTGGCTGTCGCGGATACCCTGACCCTGGCCGCTGATGCAGGATTGCCCACAGCTACGCTAACATCACTTCCACATGGTCAACCCTGCTGCTGCTCTCCTAGGAAGCATGAAGCTTTGGCAAAAAAAAATTAGATTGTAAAGACAAGAGGAGGAGTCAGTGATGCAGAGGTTCAAAATAGGCAGTGATCGTCATATCAGCCAGGAAACCTAATGTTTTAGTGCTTGCTGCCAGTGATTCTTTTAACCAACCCCAGAGAGGAATAAGTCCCAGTTAAATGACCCCACACTTGATGATGATGTAGTAACACAGACATGAGTAGGTGAATGAAACAATCCTAATGCAGTGCGAATTCCAGCAGGATTCCAGTGTCGCAAATACAGCCTCAGTTTTCAGAAAGTGCTACCGAGCAAAGCACAGCACTCTACAATCAATCGTGGGTTCTCAGCCTTTTCGCTATTCAAGTGTGTGAAATGTGTGAAGTGGAGATATCTATATATACCCATGTATATACATGGACAAATATCACATTCCTGAAGGCCAGAACCTCTCTGATCCTCACTGGATACTTGAAAGTTCAGACGGAAAAAAACAACACGGGGAAAGCATCCATCAGTTTCTCCAACCTACACACCGTGCTGTTGCCAGGAAACTTCTGCTACATGTTTTATTTATACGTTCCCATAGCAACGACAAGCATTTTCAATTAATGCCTACTGCAAGGATGTAGGAGTCTTGCATAGAGAGCTCGAAGAGCCAGAAATTTAGAAGTCAAGGGGTCGCCATTGTCCCATTCTACCCGTGTGACCAGAACATTGGAATTTGACATTCTTGGTCTTCGTTGGTTTTAAAAACGTTTGATTTCATTGCAGTACAGATTACAATGGTCATAGTGAGATCATCATGCAATCGCCTATTAAGCACTCTATTACAAAGTAATCAAGCACAAAACATTTATACCATCACATTATGAATACAAGAACAAACTTTGAATGTTGTATTTCTCAGGTCTGTCCTCTCACTGGTTGACTGGTTGTGGCTGCCCTAAGCACCGGTTTTTCGATTACATTTCCTGTGCTACTTTTGATGTCATTTCCTGTCTGCTGTGTTACAGTCAGAAGTCTAACAGCAAGCATGTCTATGACTCTGACATGGTTACTTAGACTTCAAAACACATGCATTTCTAAGACACAGAAGCAGAGACGTAATGGCAGATAATCAGAGGATCATGGCAGGCTTTGTTTCGGTTACGATGAATTAGTCCCCCTAAATGAGCTTTAAAAGCCTAATTCATTGGCTGACAGCAATAATAAAACAGCAAAGGGTGTCTACGATTAGCATCCTCCAAAATGGGCAAATGGCGCTTTACACCTCAAGCAAAACCAACTGACACATAATCAAATGAAATTAATTTAGTTTCTTCCTACAAGAAAATGAAAATGGTAAAAAGCCTGCATAATATATTCAGCATGCCTTGTATGAACTGCATGCTAATGAATGAGAGGCGCAGGGAGAAACAAAGTAGCAACATCCACACTATCCCACTAAAGAATGCCGCAAAGCAAGCATTTTTATACTGGGCCTGTGGTGGCAGCACTGAGCCTCTCACCTCCAGGATAAGGGGTCTGAATCCCCTTATCCTCCCCCCCCACAACCGTCCCATCCATGGTGTACCTCAGACTCCAGCACTGTGAGAGGCCCCCGTTCCCCCAAAACATCCATCCATTTCCTATACCCTCTTCCTTCTTATCCTCCTGCAGAGATGTGGGGGTCTGGAGCCTATCCTGAAGGCTACAGGTGCAAAGCAGGGAATAGATCTTAACCTTACCCAGCCCTAACCAAAACCATAAGTAACCAGACAAAATATACGTCTTTTGCCATTTTTAGTTTTTTGATTACAGTCACTGATTTTTAAAAAATTGAATTTCCCCTTGTGAGGACCAAAAAAATGGTCCCCACAATGTCAAAATAACAGGTTTCTATCCCCGATATGTAATGTATATCTGATCCACACACACACGCACACACACGTACCATCCATGCACACATACAGGCTATCTTAAATCTCTAATCAATCACAGCATATAGGAAACTCCATGACGACACGGGGAGAACATGCAAACGCCGCACACGCAGAGCTGGGGCACAGACTCGAACCCGGGTCCCCAGAGGTGTCAGGCACCACTGTGCTGGCCCCCCCAAACTAGGATAATCATCTGGCCTATGGGTGGAACATTTATACACATGCAAAAAAGAAAGCACCCATTCTTTAAGATACCGAAGCAATTTTAGATTTGGAGGCCAACAATTCCTAAGTATGCTCTAATTGACAATACATATAACAGTGTCAATGAGGCATGGAAATTTAATTATGTCATACTAGAAAAGTTTCTCTTATAACGAGTCCCCCGTCTGTAACTGACAAACATGTGGCGTCTTTCTAAGCTACATCGCGGTACATGTCATTAGTTAAATTAATTTAGCGTGAAAGCAGGTGACAAGGAGATGCTCCCCTGAGGCTGTAGGGGGGGGTAAAGATACAGAAGCAGGGGGATTGAAGTCCGGGGATCGGAGGGAGGGGGGCTCTTCCTAGCTCTGGAGCACAGCTGGGAATAACTGGACAGGAAGGTGTTAAGCCTGCTAAGCACCTTCCGGAACAATGTGCCAGACGATGAGCACTGAGCACCTGAACCGTCATTCTCCAGTCTTAAGCATTTGTGGTCCTGGTTCAGCGCTAACTTCCTCAGAGTGGCCAATAGCAGAGTAAATATTTTCGCATTTCCACCGCTAATTGGTGACTGAATAAGACTTTTTGAGGCTGCAAATGCACAAGTTACAGATAATCACATGTAGCCACATTTAATAGCATTTTTTCTATTGTCAAGGAGACCTGTGTCCTTTTATTCCACTAATACTACCCACATCTATAACTTTTTAATTAAGCGTATCTCTTTCAATTTTTTACCCTTCTGGGCTGGGTGGAACGAAATCCCAGTTATCGGAAGATATTAAGCATTAAGGTCACGTGTTCCAAGTATACTCTAATTACTTTCAAAAATGGTTTCGTAGATAGTTTCCGCTTTTGAGTAGTGCAAATATAAATGGCCAACTACAGAAATAAAACAAGTATTTCCTGGGATTTTTGATATCATGTTCACAGGATAGAGCAACAGATCCAGAGTAACAGATCCAGAGTAACAGATCCAGAGTAACAGAGTGACACTGCCGATTTGTAAGTGACTTAAAGCGAAGAAGAAGAAAAGACACAAAAGCATGCAAACTTTTGACCTCTGCATGAGACAGTCCAAGGCACTGTTCTCACATACTGTATTAAGGAGCAACATAAATTAAGGGTTTTGTTACATAAATGTAATTCAAAGAGTGGAGTTTAGAAAAGAGTGATTTTTGTTGGCAGCGACACTGACCAGGGACGGGAGCGCAGGCATGAAAGATGGGCATGACTCAGGTTATCTGGCTAAAGAAGAGGTCCTGCTTTGTGGAACAGCACCCAGGACTATGCTACATGTCAGGAACTGTGTCCACCCTTTCTCTCAGAAACCATTAAAATCTGTTGTTTAAGAAAGTGTTACACTATCACTCCGTATCATAAAAGCCCTTCGTACCTATTGTCTCCAAGATCGGGTCCAGTGCACCGCGACCCAGAAATGGACGCGCAACATGAATGAACTGAATGAACAGTAACAGCTTCATTTTTTGCAATGGCAACTTCTCCATCTCCAAAAGGACCTTTCCTTACCCACAGAACCATGGGTTGCATTGACTGAGCTGGTCTCCTCCAACAGTTTAAGGTGACGTACAACAGTTGCCACCGCTGCACACCATACATAAATGATATCTCTCAGAAAGACATCATTTACTTCCAGATTACTGCGGAAACCAGGCTCCGTCAGACGATGCAGAGTGGAACGCAATCTGACTGGCAGCTGAGATTTTTACTACAGTCCTCCTTTCTGTGACAAATGGTTGCATTTAAGATTGTCCACAAGTTATAACATAATGAAATGAAAGAACATTAAAAAATGTTGCTTTAGAGGGGATTCTGATTCCAATTCATTCATCTACAGATGGATATTTACCCAGAGGGAGCTGGCTTCTTGTACAGAAAGTTTTTTTTATTATGTAATTAAAAAAAAAAAAGATTGTAATAAGTTTTCATTTCAATAATTTCAACTTTCAATAATAAAAATGCATATCCTTCACAGCTGTCATATGTAAAACAGTATTTATATCGGAAGAAAACGCCTGTATCATTACGTTTTACATTTTCATGATTACGTAATTTCTACAGTACTTCGCAGTTTCTGTTTTCAGATTGTGTTTTTACTTTAACTGTAAAAGTCTAACTTCTGCCTGAGGTTATAAGCAGGTAAGGAAAATGTTTTGTTTGATGGCAAGCTGATTCTAAGTACAGTCTCCTTCGCAGGTAATGTGTATCGATTCCTGTCAGGATACCTATCTGTTATAGAATGGGATAATGCTGTTACCCTGTGTGGTAATGAAAGCATGCAGGGGAACAAGCAGACAGCGCTTTCCACCCGGAGCACCGTCCCACGCGCGCAGCAGCAGAACCTGAAGCACAGAACAGAAGCGAGGCAACCAGTGAGGGGATTCTCACTGAAAAACACACCCTAACACCAGACCCAGCCTTTTACACGCCTGCAGCCTCTTCCCTCATTAAATAATACATTTGAAAAATTACAATTTTTAAGATTTGTTTATGCTGCTAATTTATTAATATGCATTACCGTATAACATATATATCGGTGTTAAGACTTTCCAGCTCCTCTGCTGAGTTCCAAATTAACCCGCACTTTATGTGAATATTTTTGTACGATTGACAAAATCGCCTTAACATCACGTTAACAACATCACTGCTATATCATGCTCATGGGGAAGGTTTCTTGTTTTTTTTTTTTTTTTGTCCTTTATTCAAAAAAATATAAATGTCATAGCGATGTACCAGAGTAACCTTTCGAAAAAAAAGCCAGGCAATACAAAAGTAAAAATGAGTCACTTGGGCTCAGGGTGAGTAAAATCGCTATTTGCGGAGAACCGAAGATATAGCCGTTACAACCTGTCACGGTGTGATTAGAAGCAACGAAGAGGGCGGCTGATTTGTTTTTGTCTCCGGTTTAAAATAAACAGCTGCTTCACACATCTTCAGTTTGATGCCATGACTCCTGAAAAATCCTGAATGACCACCTCCAACCACTGGAAAAAAACACTTAGATGATAGATGATACTATTTTGCAACATGCTGGCTAGTTAAATCACTCTTGAAATCAAGGCGCATGAGACATACTGGCTATACTGTATGGTGACCTTCCACTGGGTTTGAAGCAGATCTGAAATTGACTGAATGGACATTCCTGAAATTGTGTCACTACATCAATAACAAGATGGCTGACTCATTTGTGTCATGTGATTGGGGGGGGGCTTCATCTCCTCAGTGTCACCTATCAGCATTTGTGTATTCCGTTATTCACCATTTTTCAAGTAATGTTTGATGACTGCTAGATGGAAACTTCCACAGGTTATTGCTGAATTGCACCTTACAAAACACAGGGATTCATCCCACCTAACCCTAACCCTAACCCTAAGCCCATTCTTGGGACGTTTCCCCACCATGACACCATTTTACTTCCTTCCCTGCATTCCTTGAGAGTCACGATCATTGCAAACATAACTGTATAAGCCCTTGATCGATCTGAAAGTTGTAAAAAGTGAAACTCCCTTCCAACAGCCCAGCTTACACATTAATCTCCATGCATTTTCTCCCAGCCACATAATAAAAAATACATACTGTACAGCTGTCTCTTATAGCTAATTGGCAATTAACATTTAATTAATAAAATTGCATAATTGTAAGCTGGTGAATCAGCTTGTATAGTCAAGGCGGGGGAAAATAAAAACATCCAGATAATGTTTGCTCTATTCTAACATAATGTCAACAGTGAGGCTTGCAGGACAAATGAAATAAAATTTTTGGAGCAGACATGGGATCTTTTCCCTGTGATTTCAGCTACTTTTATCATAACCCTTAATACTGTCACTGATTCTCCAAAAAAATGGCCGAATTATATATTATTCTCCAAATTGCAAATTTTTGCCAAGCCAAATTTTTGCCAAGCCAAATGTTTGCGGAAGGAACAGGAAGCTCTGTACAGCTGCATCACCCCCCCACGCCCCCACACCCAATAAAAGTAACAGGGCTCAACGTCGAATAACACGTGTAAATTCTTTTGGTTCTGAACAGAACTGCTCAGCATAACATTTCCCTCACTCCGCTCGAGTGGCACAATAACCAAAAAGTCAAGCAAGAACTAATGCATTGAAATGCTTGGATAACAGGTTGCCCGATTAATTAGCTTGTTGCCAGGTTGCTTGCCGTAATTAGCTTTGGACTGCTACCCAGTATTTAATGATGTTCCTGTACACTAACGGCAGAGGTGTTCAACACTCCTCCCATCTCATCAAAAAAAGAAAAAAAATATCAAACACCCACTTTATTAATAATGGGTTCAGAGTCGCCAAACACATCTGTAATTAGGAGTCAAGAAGCCCATTTTGGTGTCACCCATCTATATAAGTCTCTGGTAATTGATTATGTGTATTAGGTTTGGTGAAGAGCGAAGGCACTCCAGAATAAAAATGTTCAGCTTATAATTAGGTTCTGACCGTTCCTTCCATAGCACTTGTAATTATAGTGAGCCGCAACTCAAGGGAATTCACCACGTCGTTTGAAAGGTAGATGTATGAACTAAACTATGTACAATAGGAAATTCTCCACACAAAAGACTACTTGGTTGAAAAGTCAACCACCCAGATTTGCAGCTAATTATAACAAGGTTCACTTATGTATGTAATTAAGGCATTGTGTCTTTATGATATGTGTAAGACTGAGATACTGACCTAATATAAAGACACCAGTTGCAATTCAAGGAAACTGACTACATACATTTATTACCATAACCTCAACACTGCAGGCAAATTCTTGTATTCCTATATATGATGTTAAATAACAGAATGTAACAGTTCTCAACTGTTAGACTGGGGTGGATCTCGTTTAGACTGCTGAAAAAGGCAGCCACAATTAAAGCGTGTTTAAAACTCAGTTTATATCAGATACTATGAAGATACTATGTCATCATTTCTATGATGCGTTAAGAAATATGGGGACTGAATCGGAAATACTGTATTGGTGGGAACAGCATAGCTAAGAGGCCTGGGGTCTTGGAAACAAACTGGCCATGAACTTCTAGAGGTTTCTGTGTCTTCTGCCGTCTTTTGGCTTTTATTTCCGCACAGATTGAAAATGATATAATATACATCAGCGTAGCTTCGATATTAGTAAATGTATTTGTTTCTAATCTACTCAGTTGGTTGCTAGAGGATTTTGCTTGAGGCAGCTACAATATGTGTGGTATTGCGTAAAAAAACAAACAAAAAAAAACATTTCACTTTCAGGGATTTATATTCAACAAAATGAAGCTAAAGGAAGAATATAATAAATGGATTAGACATCTAGTGATCGTAGCACCGATGAGAGTCTTCAGAAAACTATTCTACACTAGCATGTTTCACCAACCATTGATTCAACTGAGCCCGCGGTATTACTGATTTAGGAGAAAAGGTCTAATTTTATAATACACAGACAATATCTGAGAAATGATTCAATTGGTTGTTACAAAGTTTAAGATAGAAGGACAAGACCAGACAGTAAATACCCTTAAATCCTTAAAACATCATCTGCAAATATTCAAGCTGGACTGGATTTCTGTCAGTTCCCTGGAACACCGAGTACTTTACAACCCATTGTTTCTATTAAAAAAATTATTCCAAGGAAAATTTGTATTGCAAATTTATTTGGTACAACTCCCAACTAATCCACTAGTTTAATTTTAATTAGAAATCTTTAATCAAGTCTGCTAGTTAGATATTTTTTTGTGTACAAGCTACTTAATATCAGCAAGAACATCCCCACAGCAAAGTTTCATTAAATTCTCATTCTCAGAAGCGACGTGCATTTAAAACACATTTGTGTTGAAGTTGACGTCAGTTTTAAATTGTGAGTGAAAGAAACACAGATTAAAGAAAATTATTTAGATGTTATTCAAAGACATATTGGATATTTAATATTCATTGCAAGTTAAATGTAGCCTGTTCATTTAACTATACAAAATGTAAAATAAGATATAGAGATGAAGTTTGGTCAGCATCTACAAAAACAAGATCATTAAATCAAACAGCTGTAGGATTCAAAGTCTCATTGCAGTTCGTGTTATTTATTTGGTGAATCAGATGCAAGGCAAGACTTAAACCTTGTTATGAAATGACAAACTGATGGGGAGATTTCCCAATGTCGCAGGAGACAAGGATGCACTTTAGTCCGCATTTAAAGTCTGACATCAATGGTTTTCCACAGCATTATCTGCCAAGCTCAACTCTGGCATTCAGTTTGCTCAAAAAAAGTGGTTTAGTACACCTTTATTGGATAAAATTACATATATTACCAAAACATTACATTCTAAGATATATGCCTTTGGCTTTATTTTAGTGGTTAAACTGGTCCTTATCTTCTTGAACATATATTTTACAAACCATTTTTAAAAGTAAAACAAAACTCCCTTTTTAAAATATGAAACTGAACATCGTAAAGACAAATTTAAATCAAGAATTTTAAAAATAAGGTGGATCCCTTCCGATTGAAAATGGTGCCACTGTCTTCATAAAGCCTTTACGGCATTTCTATAAACACAGAGAGACCACATAAGTCATGACTCACGACAAAGCGTGTGCGCCTGTTCACAAGTGTTCCTTGTTTAAGGAAAGGGAAGGAAAAGGTCACACAGAATTCTATAAAACATTGTGTTCCATACAGCATGTGGATCAGCAGGCTAAGCCTCTGCGCCTGTGATCAGAAGGTTGCTGGTTCGAGCCCCAGCCTCTTTGGAATTGTCACATATCTGGCGGGCCCTTGGGATGGGCCCTTAACCCGCTGATATACTATAGAGGCAGTAGACAGACCCCAAGCTTTACGGATGTATGTGTGTATGTCGTTAAAAAGAGAGCAAGATGAGGTATTTGAAGAAAAGCATTCTGCTGTACAAATGGAAAATGAAGGATCCTGTGTATTGAGCTTTTTTATAAGGGATTTTTTCTTACTTGAAACAGCAAATAATGAATTCTCTCAGCTTTTCTGTTTCTGGTAAGCATACTTTTCACAGAAACATATATTTATTTTAAATGTTTAGAACTGTTTTCCCCCACAGCCATTTACTTACTTTGGTTTAAGCAGTTCATTACGTAAACCCTGTCTTGTCACAGCCGACTGCGTAATCACTGAAAGTGCCCAATTTCAATTTAAAAGCACGAGTTATAAGTTATAAATTACCTGAATTTACAAATTAGATGGTTTTGCATGAGAGGAAGATGGCGTCATGTAAATTAAATGAATTTTAGATCAGGGATTTAATGAATATTTGTCTTGAAGACATAATTTATGGTTTGTTTATTACCATGATTATTTGTAAACAAAATTTTTCCCTTTTGATGCAATGACAAAGCGAATCAGGCTAAAACTAGTTGCAGAGTCATAGTCCTGTATGAAGGGCATGAAAGCCCTGTAGGTGCTTTGTTGTAGTACCCTTGAACAAGGTACTTAATCTGAATTGCTACACTGGAATATCCAGGCATCTGAACCAGTACAAATTCAAGCTGCTTTGAAAAGAGCACTGGTTAAACAACAAAAGGGAAACTAATTTATTCATTATTGGATGTTCTTAATCTTTAAAATTGTGCAATTATTACATGTAAAAAATAACAATAGAGATTTTTTAATTTCGATCACGCCGTTTGAGTCGCTTTTTACGCTCACATTTGTTTAGCGGTCATTTTTGCCCAAAGCTTCACACAAGCGAGCCAGATAATACATCACAGCCACAGCACTGACAAGCAGGCAACTCAGTGCCGCTAGGCTGAGAATCTAATAACTGTCCAGGTACAAGTGCCAGGCAGCAGTGGAGCAAGAGCTAAATAACACAACACAACACAATGTAAGAACCTAACAGGAGAACTATTAACACCGAAACGTGGTGAGGACTAGGGGGGGTGTTCCACGAAAAAGGATTTCTTAGTTAGCTGGGATAACTTAAGCTAGACGTCACGATCATCCAAGAAGAGTTTAGGTAAGCAGCATTCCTATTGGACAATCATGATCGTCCAATAAGAGTTCAGGTGAGGAGAGTTCCTATTGCAGAATCATGACCGTCCAATAAGAGTTTAGGTAAGAAGCATTCCTATTGGACAATCATGATTCTATCTAAACTTAACCCAGCTAACTGAGAAATCTTGCTTTGTGGAACTTCATTAGACAAGCACAAAACACAAGACAATCAAGTGTCTCCAACAGACCAGAACCATGGGACAGCCATGAAGACAGAGCAGGTCAGTGGTTAGATGAGGCAACTGAGGCGTTTCTCAAAAAGGTGGCATTTCTTGAATGCTGAGAGGGACATATTTCCTATTCCACATTTTTTTGTTTTCTGAGCAACATACAAAGCTGGAGGATTCAAAGTCTCATTGCTAGGGGCATTATTTGTTGAAGCAAATGCAAAGAGAGTCTTAAACCTTATTATTATGAAATGTGAAGCTGATGGGCAGGTTTCCCAACCTAACTGTGCCCCAAGAGACAAGGATACACTTTAGACCACATTAAGAGTCTGATTTTCTGCAGTGCTGTCTGCAAAGCTCAAAGCTGCCATTCAGTTTGCTCAAAAAGCAAAGCAATACCACTGCAAGTTACATATCTTACAAAAATATTATTCTAAGATATGACTTTGCTTTATTTTGGTGGTTTAACAGACCCTTATCTTCTTGTATACTTTGTTTTTTAGTAAGCATAACACAGTAAACACTGTAAAAACTAAATTAAACCAAGAATTAAAAAAAAATGACAAAGATGGCATCGCTGTTTTCATAAAGCCTTTGTGTTTCATGTCGTTATTTTTGCTTTTATTAAGTTACTGTTATAGAGATGGGGCAGGAAGAGGGTTAACAGAGAAGCGGTGATGAAAGACATAAAAAAGCTATTTCAGTGACAATAAAAAGAAAACTCATTTGGGTGCAGGTGCCAGGGACAGCATCTGCAAGATCAGGGACAGGCAACAACCTCTGGCCAAGTTTACTGCAGGCAAGAATAAAGAAGAAACCATTTACAGTGCCAAACAAAACACTGCACAGGTGGACTGAATCAGCACAGTGCTGCTGTGCCCCCCCAACCCCCCCC
>JAODJU010000079.1:882375-901939 GCA_026776725.1 Gnathonemus echidnorhynchus
TGTGGGATTTTAAACATCTGCACACAGTCGTGAATTTGTGGGATTTTAAACATCTGCACACAGTCGTGAATTTGTGGGATTTTAAACATCTGCACACAGTCGTGAATTTGTGGAATATTACACATCCCCTCACAGAGAACGAATTTCTGGGATATTGCACATCCCTGCATGCAGTTGTGAATTTGTGGGATATTACACATCCCTGCAGAGTCGTGAATTTGTGGGATTTTAAACATCCCTGTGCGCAGTCGTGAAGTTGCGGGGTATTACACATCCCCACACCCAGTCATGAATTTGTAGGATATTACACATCCCTGTACCGTTGTGAATTTGTGGGATATTACACATCCCCACACACAGTCGTGAATTTGTGGGATATTAAAACCCCTGCACTCAGTCATGAATTTGTGGGATATTACATATCTCCTCACTCAGTCATTCATATCGTCGATGTCCGATGAAAACGTGTAAGTCAACTTTTTGGCGACAGTGATCTTTTACAGTAATGACTTACCATAATGTAGTATTATGTTATTAGTTATGTATTAATCACAAACTCTTAGTTACATACTGATCTCTTGTTCATTCATCATTAATGAATTGTGACATTTTGTCTCAAGCAATTACTGTATTTGTTACTATATCTGTTAATTCTGTAAACCTTTGTGAGCTCCTGAAGGAACTACTAAAGGAACAAGTAATGAATAACACAAGTGAAGTACTGATCTCATGTTTTTTCATCATCAAAAATCTCAAGTAGGTACTATATTTGTTCATGAATTCTTCTTCAGTAGTAACTGAGTTACTAAGTATTTGTGATCCCTCAATTAAAGTACTACCCTTTTTGCTATAGATGAAGTGGACCCATTCTGCTACTGATAGTGTTTGAAATCTAATCGACCAATGAAAAGCTCACGTTTTATGAAGTTACCCATTTATCTGATATTTATTTTTGTTCTAGTTAAGATTTGTATTCGTGATGGTAATTTTGGATAGATTACTTCGTATCGGTTATATTATCACTAATATTAACATTTATCCTTAATTGCTAGCTAACAAACATGATTTTTAACTGCAAATATAAAGAGAGACTAGTCTGCATCTCGTTGACACCGATATATTTACCTCACTAACAACAACTAGTCCCTTTAAAACAAACTTCGCTCATGGCTGTGTAAAGGTAGGTTTCTGTTTGTGGTACTAAGGGGATCATGTCCTTTTACTTTGTAAAGCAGAATTGTGAGAAAATGCTTTTTTTCATACTCCTGAAATAATAGATTATGTAATACATACATGACCCACACAACTTTTTGACATGTTTGAGCACACAAACATTTTCAATTGTTTATTCCCTGTATTAAACATCTTTTTAAAAGAACATTAAAAAGTCATCTGGCTTCCAGTTGACAGTGCAGAAATAGAACTAGAATGCAAATAAATTGGTTTCAATGAGGTTCTACACAGTAAGTCTTATTATACTCGCTGCATTGGTAATTAGCCACAGCGGCGCTAATAGTAGCTTAATGTAAATGCCGACAAGCATGGATGGGGTGGAGGATATAAGTCTAAATAAAGAGTATCACGGGACTAAGAGATGCATTCAGCTCCAAGGGCCTCCAACCGAAGGGGGACACTGAGCAGAGCTCGGACATCTTGAGGCGTTACTGACGGCTTATAGGAAGGGAGGAGGCAATGGATTAAATGGAGAGGAGTCAAGGCGACTGACTAGAGGAGTCAAGGCGACTGACTAGAGGAGTCAAGGCGACTGAATAGAGGAGTCAAGGCGACTGACTAGAGGAGTCAGTACGGCTCTCTGAAGGCCGATCACGGGCATGTGCCACACCTCCAGCTGGTTCTGCATGCCCCCCCACTACAAACACACACACACACACACACACACGCACGTCCCAGGAGAGCTGGGTTTGGCAGAAGCATCAAGGCCTGGAGCCAACATACAGATCCGTCCAGCAGGGCTGGGACATGCCACTCGCCTCCCCCCCCCAGCCCCCGGGGGGACCCTTTTAGCCCGAGATTCGGACAGTGCCAGCACTCTGCCACTCAGCTGCGCCCATCGCTGCTGTAGGAGTGGGCAGCTTCTTCTCCGTGTCCGCAGAGCCTTCATAAACCACAGAACCCTGAACTATGCTCCCGCAACCAACAAGACCTCCAGCTGGGGGCCGCGGCCCAGAACAATGGCGTGCCAGCCTAATCCCAAAACAGCCGCTCTTGCCACACCGCATCCTGCCTTTGTTTTTAATCACATGCCGCTGCAGCCGTTCCATCCCCGTGAGATGGGGAGTCTCATAACGGCAGCCCTCTTTCAGAAACCTGGCTGAAAGTCTTACCCACAGCTCTGGCCAGCTATGTTACCGTGCAGTGGTGGATCTCCTGTGCTCTGCTGACTAAGGTATGGTGCCAAGGGAGGCGAGAAACATCCGTCCGGATAATAAGCAGCCCCACTACACCGCTGACACCCACCTGAGCTGAAGTTCCAGTTACAGTAGCCCAGTGCATCTGGGATATTACCCATAAACCCCTGCACCATGCTCCCTGTATCTTTATGAAGGTCAGTGTATATAAACAGAAATGAGGACTAAACCTTCTCACAGCTACAGCAGATCTTCAATACTTCATATTCCCAGCGAATCAACTCTAGCGTCTCCTTCCATTTTTACACTCATAGGTGTATAAAACCGAATGCTAGCCGTGTATCATGTATGTTGCATCGTTTGCATCATGAATGTTGCATTGTACTGGTTGTGTCAGTTTTGCCTGCATCTGCAAGTGGTGGGTAGTAGGTGTGGAGACAAAAGGTAAATATTGGCACCAAGAGCCAGATTATTCATGTTTATTATACCATATAAATATTAGAAAACTGTAGATGTAGACAAAAAAATTTGAGGATCTGACTTGTCTTTATTTATGAGTGTGGAATTCCATAACTTAACAGTCAACATATTCATGTCAAGGGTGATGTAATGGTTTCCCTGGATCCCACAGCCTATCAAATCACTAAGAGTGTACGCCAAACTTGCTGGATATGGTCTCCCAGCATGCTCATGGGTGGGGGCCAACGCACACCCAGCATATGGTCGCCTGCCTTTACCTGCTCAAACCTCCAACTCAGTAGGCACTCAGACTCGGGCTAGACTCATTTGTTAGAGTATCGCAGCGGGGGTGGAGGGGGGGGGGGCGGTTGTACATTTTCAGAGATGAGAGGAAACACGTTCCGGTCAGTCGGTTTTACGGCAGGTTTGGGAATAGGCTACGCGGAGAACCTGCCAGTCTCAGCTCACCGCCCGCCACGTCCCGAGCTCCTGCAGACGCAATTAGGCAGACATAATTGTTGCATTAATGCAGCAAACAGGTTACTGCAAAATAAATTATCTGTGTTTTGTTTCAGCATTGCCACATTGTTGTCCCACATGTTTGCTCAGCTTCAATTTCCATTTGAATTAAGTCGAAAAATGCATTTCGATATCAACTACAGGGACCCAAGCTCCATTTAAATCGTATTAATGCATATATTGTACGAAACTGTCTTGGGAGAAATGAATGAAGACAAATACATTTAATTTGCTAGAACAATTATTTTAGCAATAGTAAAATTAATCAAATCTAATATCAATTTGCTCAATCAATTAGGGTTACAGTGATCCAAAACACACAGGAGTAAGATGAGGGCTAGGTGACGCACGCCCTGCATTGTATGGTCATAAATCGCAAAACTCTCCCGCATACATCACCTCACGCAGTCAAGGCACTACACAGCTACCAGTCAGCCTGATCAGCACGTCTCAGGAAATCAGAATTCAGGCAGGAAGTAGAAACAGACAGAGACACACATTTAAAACACGTCGAGCTACAAGTAGAGACCGATTCAAACCCACGATCATTAAACTGCAAGCCAATAACAGCGCTCACTGAGCAGGACTCCAGAGGGAAAGAAAACTTTAAAAGCCATTGGCTCCTAAATACAAAATATTTAGGAGCCAAATGCTTCTTTTTTGAGCCATAATCGCCATCACGTGCCAAACATGAAATAAATAAATACTTACATGGCACATTTTGTCTCCGGTCTACCTCACACTGCCTTTTCTTTCTCCTATCTGATCTGCCTACTATTCCCTTCTGCAATTTTATACATAATAACATAAATGACACAGAAATATGCAATATGTAAGCAAGACAGCTGGGCTACTGAACGTGCGGTGCACACACAAACACGGAAATATTAATTAAAATTCATCCGAAAAGAAATCTGGAAAACCAAGGGCTGTTGCTTGGTTTTGTTGCAATATATATTACTGCCGGAAAAGTGAACATACAGCTAACTTTCCCGCGGTGTCATAGTTAAGGTTTACACTTAAGGTTTACACCTGAAACCACTTTCGGGTATATCTCCCTGGTTTTCTCACTTGATGATATATTATGGGGATATATGCGGATCTATAATGAAATATTCTAGAAAGCGGGTTCGAGTTTAAACCTTAACACCAAAGTTAGCTTTGTATGCAGTTTTCAAGCTTTCAATGTTTATAATGTTTTTCAATGCACTTCTCATACAGCAGCCCAGCCGTCTTGTTTTAAGTCACTTGCGGTGAATGAACACAGTGCAATTACTAATAAATACATATAAAAACAAATAATATCTAAGTTACACGGTGAGCATCGTCCCCCTAGTTTAATGCTTAAAACACACTTTACAGGACATGTCTGTATCGTTTAGGTTTATACTGATTAGTACTTAAGTGCATTTTATCTTTTGTACTTTAAACGGACACAGTGATGATAACGGTAAATTATTGCGGGCACCTTTGCGAGAGTCCATTTTTTTCCAACCACAGATTTTCTCCCCTCCCTGCCCCTTCTGGGACTCCATAGTCTCTCGAACAGGCTTCCAGATCGCGTGAGGAGCTGCGCAGTCTATCAACACTGCTTCTGCAGCCGCACTTTAACCACGTGATAATGTAGCAGGAAAAGCAAGGGGTACTTAATGAAACGCTGCCACGTTTTTTGTATTTTATTTTTTTCTTGGATTGTGAGCTGCAGTCGGCACTGGCGACCGGAAATAAAAACTACAGTAGCTGCAAAATAAAAAATCTAGTCTCATTGGCGACCATTTCAGTAGCCATCTGCAGTCATGCTGAGTCACCATGAAGCCCCAAACTTTTCTGCGGGATTATTGATTCATGAAAAGCTATTGGCAGAGGTGGATAATTCAGGTCCAGAGAGTAAAAATCCGGACCAAGATTTTGTTTCAACAACCATGCAGTTGAGTATAAAGAGTGACAAAGTGCTCAGCTAGTTGATTGAAACAAAATCTTGGTCTGGACTTGTACTGTCTGGACCTGAAATACCTGAACTCTGCTTATTGGCTTGGCATGTATTGATTTAATCATATATATGTTTGGTTATTATAATGGGAAACATCTATATCTGAAATAATCACACTAGAAACTTTTATGGAAATTATTTTGCCGTGTCAAATATCCATCCATCGATCATCTTCCGCATGCTTAGGCTGTGCTGGATCATGTAAAATTACTTTGGCAAAATACTGTAAAATGTCAACATATAGGCATAAATACTACAAGGACAAACCCAAGTGAGCCAGGTACAACCCTGACCTGAGGGTGACGCCGTAAAAGCCTTCGGAAAGGCAAATGTTACGCTGTCATCTACACTAAGGCACATGGGGCGTCAGAAAAACATATAAACCTGTTCATTTCTAATGCAATGCTATTAAAGGTTTATGCTTCAATTTATAGATATATCTTAAACATTTTAGAAAGGTGGCTCCTGTGATTTCTTTTGTAGATTTAATGGAGAGATTAATTGTGTAAACATAATCTGATCACTGAAAAACTCAGTCGGATACACAAAAAAATATTTGGTTGAATAGATGGTGATCCTGGCTTTTAAGATGCACTGGGAAATCAGCGGATGCCGAACTGGTTCAGGATGGAGTTTCTTGAGTTCCTGTAGCTGAAACCACATGTCATAGTTACAGCCCTGTCGCCTTGGGATTGCGACGGGGAACAGCAAGGTAACAGAACACAGACTCCAACGGTTTCAGCCTACAGAAACTCCAAGGCTAGCTGTTCATCAGCCATCCACAAGCTGCCAACCTTGGCCAGTCAGTGATGTTATAGAGATGCTAAAAGGTGTTAGCTCACCTACCCAGCAGTCTTCACCTTGCAACTTGTAAGAAAAGTAATTCACTGGGATTTTTTCCTGGATAGTTCAGTTTGATACATTATCCAACTTGTCTGCTCCAGTATCGTTCAGTTCAGTTACCAAACTACCACCATGACCAGTACAGACTGTGCTTTTGTGGTTCTCACTCTTGGTCAGCTCTTTGTTGGCCAGTAAAAGCTGGAATTAAAACCGGGGATAATTGTGTGTTTCCTATAAGAAACAAGAGCTCTGTGAATATGCATTTGAAAGTCAGAATCCGAAAGACCCATCAAACCTTGTGTACTGGAGAAACACACAATATATGGATCTTGAAAGAAGATGTGGTCTCTTTTTGTGAGCTCTTCAAACAGCCCACTGTGCCTGTGAGCATGGCATTCTGAGAGAAACATTATGCTTTATTTATTTAAAGATGCAGAAACTGCACACTCATCAAAAACAGTCATTTTTGTACAGTCCTAGAATATAACGGAATTTTCATTTACTTACTGATAAGTCTGTGCTTTTGCAGGCATCTTGGAGGTCAGGACTTCTGTGCATGATGGATGTTGTTTGGCTTGTTAACTCATTCCTGGAATTTTGCCACAAAAAATGAAGTTAATAAGCTTTCTGCTGCACACAGAAAATGTGACCATGAAATTTACCATGATGCTTTTGACTCATGACAAACAAAGCGATGCACATTGTTTGCCAATCCGTTCCTCAGGGACCCACAGACAGTCCAGGTTTTTGATCCCTCCCAGCTCCTGGTAGCTAAAATGTGGGCTGTCTGGCATGGAGCTGAGAGGGAGCAAAAACCTGGACTGTCTGTGGGTCCCTGAGGAACAGATTGGCAAACACTGTGCTTGCACAATATTTCCTCAATTAATTTCTTTCTAAAACTACTGAAAGGTAAACATTTTCAAAGGCAATAGAAGAATCCAAAACGTATAAAATATATAAACAATGCTGTCAGTCTGTATCAGACACATCATCAGATTTCTTTTGAACTTTTTCATCTTTTGCTCTGTGACAGTGAAAAGTTGAAATATGAAACACTAATGCAGTCACTCATAGTTTTATTGCATTTCATATCCTTATGTCAAACCACTACATTTTACTACATGGTGATTTTGTCAACATGATTATTAAATAGAGCCTGTTGTCATTTAATTTGTTAATTTACATTCGCTGTTTGGCCAGTCCAGTATCATCTTTTCTTTGCATGGGACAGAGATGCTCATTTAGATAAAGATATAGACTGTGTATAAATTCAGGGGCTGCATCCTTCTAAGGCTGCATTCAAAGACAGAATGTGTCACAGCGGTGCGACAAGGCTGTCCCATTTCGAAGGCTCCTTCAAATGCAGTCTAGAAATGCATCCGTGTCCGAATTCAGTGGCTGCATCCTTTGAAGGACATGGGCTGCAAAGCCATAGCCTTTGCAGGCTGCGTTCTTCAAAGGTCAAACAAAAAGCGGGGCGGTCTGGCCTACGGATAATTTCCTATTTGCATTACCAGCTGTTCCTGCCCTTACCCTTGAGTCACGAATCGCTGCTCCTATTGCCTGGGACACGCCTACTCTACCTCCACAATGAATCCTGGGATACGTTGGGCTACGAAGGACCCATTGGGGTGCATCCTTCGCAACTTGGCAAAAGAAGGACGCATTTCTAGAGCACATCTCAAGGAGCCTTTGAAGAGGGACAGCCACACTGCAGCACTGCGATGCATTTGGTCTTTGGATGCAGCACCTGAATTCAGACACAGCCTTAGAAGCACAGTACAAGATTTGTACGTTTGTTGAATTGATGTCAAAATCCTATAGGTGGTTAATCAGCCTGATTGGGGCTACCTGTGTATCTTTAAATAAATGTTGGTACACCCCTGATTTTTGGATCCATGACAACATGTATCTCACCAGACCTGTGGCCTGTTTGTCTTTTTTGCAAGTAAATGAATTACCCTTATATAGCACAGAAACACTTAGAAACTATTCTTAAAAATAATTTTTAAATCTTATACGCCAGAAGACTTTGCAAAGAAGAAACTTTGTTTTTACATTCGCCTGAGACCATGAACTCGAATAAATTACATAAAATGCCTGAGAAAATGGAGAAACATAATAAAACAGTCCAGTTAAGAATAAAATAATCACTTCAGACGCCTTTCAAAACCGTCTGGAACTTTTGGTGAGATCAGAAGTTACATCTCACGGATGTCTCTTAGACATGGTCTATTTGAACTCATTTTTTCCCACCTATATTCATGTTCTGTATAAGGTGAAAGCAGTTTGTTGACTGACCATCTGGAGCACTAATAATCCACTCTTCTTGGAAGAGGTGGCAAAGCTCATTCGGCTACAGCGGGCTGACAGATAAAATTCAACAGACGAAGTATGTCACAGACTTAGACGAACAGCTACATTTATGTAAACATGCCATTTATTATGCTGGAATGTTGACAATATATTACAGAATATTAGAAAACTGGAATGGAATGCAGTGAGCAGATGAGTTTCCATGTGCTGCTTTCACCATTCGTGTGCATGGTTTTCTATGCGTTTCTATTCAGAAGCTACGTAAAAAAGAAGCTAATGAAGTCTACTGAAGAATCCCAGTGCGGCAAAGCATCACATGACCACGCCGGCTGAGTTCCTTCAGCCAGTAACGGATACTTAGCGATTCACCCTGCTATTCGTACATGTGCTTAAAATTGAGATCAGTGCTGTTATTAATTACTACAGCCCATTAATTACTCGATAAATAATTAATGGAAGCAGTATACTTGGAATTCTTTAATTAAAGCAGATTAATTAATAAATTAATTGATTTTTAAGTCAGTTTAATTTCCTGTAAAATTGAAGGAATCAGCTGAGAATCATTTGTGGCAATCCGTGACCTGTGACAAGGACAAGACAGTGGAATATGATTAAAGAATCGAGCCAGAGCTGATGATTTGCACATCATTTGCCTTTGCTGTGCTGTAAACTCACCGGCGGTCACATCACCAAAGCAGGTAACACCCATAAAGAGCTGGTCCCAGCGGCATTCCTCGGTAATTACAGGTGAAGCTGACTGTGGGCTCCTGACTGTAAGCTAAGGCTCAACCTCAACTATTAGCACACCAGTAAAAGGCGTCCAGTGTATCCAGTGACCCTAAGTCCCACTGTATGCCCAGCAGAGCTTTCAATTTAGTTTGAAGGATAGTCAGGCAACTTGGAAAAAAGCTCAAATTATATTTTATGGGCCTGTGACCCTGAATGGTTACAGCAAATGGATGGATGGATGGATGGATATTTTATGGGTGGAGAGAACTTTGGGAGCACTGGTGCAATCTACAAAACATTTTAATTATACTTAATAATCATAATCATGCCTTTCTGGGTCAACTCTAGTTCCATCTCTTGTTAATAGATGTTTTGCTGACATCAACCTACTAAATTCGGAACATGCATTAACAATCAGAGTCAAATTAATAACTTGCATCCAGAATTAAGCTCCTTCCCATCTACAGTTAATGCTTTGTTAGATTCTTATACTGTCAAAAAAAAATTCATTGGTCTGCTTATTTTTCCGCTTAGTACTTGGCGCAAACACAAGGGATTCGCACAAGAAAAACTTCAAACATTCAGAATAAAGATAACAACAGGCAAAAACTTATTTTTCGGAAAACTAAAAAAAAAAATAGTTTAATTTGGGATGTAGGTCAGCTTTTTAACAAGGCTGCAATTTTGAGTCTTCTTATCAAAAAGTTTTAAATGAAAAGAGCCTTTAAGTTCCTTAGTAATGTGAAAGTTACTTAAATGACTGTACTGAATGTTGTACATTACTGTTAAATAATGAGAAAGCAGTTTTATTCAGGGAATAGACTACAGTGAGTGTTAATATGTGCCTTACATAAGGCTCCCACTATTGTGAAACAGCTAACGATGGCTAACGATGTGAAAATCTGACGGCTGACTGGCCTGAGCTGTAAAACTCAGAACAACACGTCCCCAAATCTGCGAAGACTTTCTTGGGTTGTGGGTGGAGCCAACATCAGCACAAAATACCATTCAATTAGCCGTCTCACAAAGAAGACCAACCTCACTAGAATCGTATTTGCACACTCATTTTTTTTTTTTTTTATAAACGCAGCCTTTCAAATTCTAACGTTCTAACTTCTACAAATACCGCAGTGATTAAATATTTGGTTAAGTATAGAGATTTGACACAAAAGGGCTCTCTGCAGTAAAGAATATTGTGTTTCCATGAAGGAACTAATAGATGATACAGTATACAAAATCCACTTATCAGTCAAAACACAAAAAGTGTTTTATTAATGTTAATAAGTAATCACACAAAAAATAAGCTGTTCTGCTAGAGTTTGCAGTTATAAGTTTCTGTCATGGATGTTGCAGATTGCATTTGTAATTTAGTCCTCCTACCACTGGATGGACGTATAACATTCAGAGAACCAACCTTAACCACAATATACAGCTCATATATTACAATAAATGTCAAATATCATTGAAATGTAACATTATTAGCGACCAGAAGAGTAAGTGTATAGAAATCAACCAGTCAACTGGGTTTTGAACAGAACAGAAGCCATAATTTTTGAGTGAATGATATGTTTGTATGAAATGAATTAGTCATTACATGTTCCTTCTAACAATCGCAGACATTTCTATATATTTTACTACACTGAATGTCAAGATATAAGGGAATTGTATTCCTATCACAATCATTCAGCGGTCCCTATAGACATTTCAGTGGATATAAAATTTTTTAATTAATACACATGATAAGTGACTTTAGGGAATAAACTGTGTTCATTTATAGAACAAAGTAAAGGTTCTCTGAATAAAAGATTTGTACATACATTACCATTGTACTGTAGCTATAGAGAAGTTAAATTAAACCACCTATTTAAGACCATATGAAATTACAGAGGAGAAAACTAACGAGGTACTCAGCCTCTTAATTGTGGCTTAGTCTGAGCTTAAATGAAAAGGTTAGCCATTTCGGCTACACTCCTGCTGTCTAATTATGCTTTTAAACAATGACTGTACCCACTGTCAACAAGGAGGAATGGCTCAGAAGCGGAGCCCGTGGCTGTAGGCTCCCTGTCTAATTCCAGAAGAGTCCTCTGGGAGGAGAGGAGTGTAGCGATGTATTTCTGCTAAGCCGCTTAGCGCAGGAGCATATGAAAGGGCCCGTGTGGTTGCGGCAGGCAGAGAGGGATTTGACGCTATCACCAACATCGCATTCGTATTAATAGGATAATCACAGCACACTTTGAAGATGGAGAAGCCCATAGATTTAAAAAAAAAAAAAAAAACACAGCAAAGGCTTCTGGGAATAGAAAGGGTCTCCACACAGGGGAAAAAAGGTGATTTTTTAATGTCGAAGCATTAACTGGGAGCTCCACTGGGACTGTTTTATTAGCCATTTTAAGGTGTTATTGCAGCCATCTGCAGTTCAAATTGAGTGAAAATATGGCACCGGAAACAACGTGACACTGTGGGATAAGTTCGTCCAGCTCGTACTGGTTATGTGCTGCCTGAACAATAAGCCAGCAATCTTCCTGCTGTTCCTATAGTTGTTATAATTTAGAAAATAATTTATCTAGGCAGACTCCATTACAGGCATTTAAGTGTAATCAGAGTTCAGTCTATTTCAAGATCTGGTTATTTCTCATTCTTTGTCCTTGCGTTCCTGTGAAACCTTTCGGAAGCCGAAATAGCATAAAACAGAGAGGCTATTACCATTAATTTATACTGGAAAAAATTAGGAGATTCACACCAATCACACTAAATAATAAATACAACCTAAAATGATACTAGACCATAGAAACAGCAGGAATTATATAGGAATTAACAGCTCATATATACATAGATAGAAGAAGTAGAGTATAGTAAATACATAAACCAGTAAAATTGTTTATTATTACTATCAAATATTCGTAATATTCATAATCATACGGGCTATTCTTTTATGAGACTCCCAGCGCAGTATGTTTCTTTACACCGGCATCAACATAAACATGAGAGGAATGCGTTGTGATATGACGTCACGACAGCTACAGTAAGACGTTGCTAGGCGATGGGAATTTCACAGCTCTATTATGGTCTTAAGGGACCGTTAACCGAAATGTCGTTGTGTGGCGCCTCACTGACAAACAAATGCTAAACGCTATTTTCACTTTTCTCCGTTTTTCGTAAAAGCGAAAATACTCCTTCGCTCTTTTCTTTCGGTTTAGCAGAAACAGGTGCTCATGTATGTCCACCGTAAAAGCCAAGTGGCGTAAGCCGAACGTTTCAAAAGCGAGAGATGCTTTTCATTCAACAAAGCATTTTTAAAATTATGTTGGATTCATGACAGCTTTAAACAGTTCAGTATTTTTTTTAACTCAAACTGGTGTTTTCTGAGGGCTACAATAGAAGAACGACATAGGCCTTATCTCCTAGGATTTAAACGTGCAAACCATTCAAAGACCCACTAACACTAAACCTACTAACAGTTATGTTTGATTGTTAAATAACAAATGATCCCCAAATATTATCCCATGGACAAATCTTGGGCAGGGACCTAACAAATGCAGGGTGGGTAGAATATCTCATTAAGAATTAATCCTCTGGAGTATCAAACCAATTTGGCTTGCCCTCTGTTTGAGAGAAGCAATTAAAATATTGGTGCAAAATGTTTCCGTTTTCACATGTATTGATGTATAAGTAGAACTACAGTGCATGAAATATTGAGAATTTCATACAGGACTGTTATACCACTGCCCAAGGCAACAGTGTCGATTTAAGGACCTCAATTACCAGTCTAAGTTAAATTTCATCTACTTGCTAGGGAAGTATCACTTAAAAGTGTTATCAGCACAAGGCCGTCATATTTCATAAAACAGTAACCAAAGTGGAATCTTTGGTGCTGCTGTATGCTTCTCGCGATGAAGATGTTGTGATGTTTAACCTTTTCCACAGCAATGAGTAATCATGATTTTCCAGCAGATCATTCTCAAGTCAAAATGCGACGGGATTCAGTTTTTGGCGTGAAAGGAGCCGCGATGAGCGCGGATATAAAGGAGAATCATTCTATAATTTGTCTTGTAGAGCACTTGGAGAGCTTTCAGTTCCACTGAAAGGAGCAGACACCTTGAGTATACTGTGAGCAGACTGTCCTGGTGTCAGTGTTATAGTGATAAATGCCTTCCTGTTAAATGCCTTTATGTTTTAAATGGATGCTGTCTCCCACAGAAAGGAGTAAAACCCTGTCATGTTTATTACTTACGCCTTATATAAATGGGTTGTAGGGCTTATTGTTGGGATGAACCACGAGAGCCACGGTACGCATCCCACGTGTGAGGTGAAGAATTAATCAGCACAATAATTTGGGTACGCGACAGAATGTTGTTTGTGGAACCTGCAGAGCAACACATGCTTCTGCTACAACTGTAACACCACATCTTGTGGTCAAGGAAAGGTTTTGATTGATCCCCTAACCTGTGATCTAATTCTTGCAGTGTGAGTTGGTCTTGACTTTGTTCCAAATCTTTTACATTTAAATGAGAGTTTAAGGTAGTGTTTCTCAACCTGGTCCTCGGGGACCTCCATACAGTCCATGTTTTTGCTCCCTCCCTGCTCCCAGGACCATCTGAGAGTCCCTGAGGACTTGGTTAAGAAACACTGCTTTAAAGAATGTGGTTGCCTACCTTATGGACTAGCAAGTACAAAGAGGCTACAAATCCTGAATGTTGATTGAAAAGTTCAGTTACTTGACTACTACAGCACTTGTGGGTATGGAAGTGGTGTCACTCCATATTCTGCCTTGTTTCCATGTCTACCTGACGCCTTTGGAGGTAAATTTCTTGCTCAGGATTCAACAGCAACCTTAAATCTCTAAACCAACAATCCATCTATATGTAATGAAATTTCTCTCAATTCTCAAATTATACTAAAAGCCTCTTACTCACTATAAAACCCCAAGTTATAGGGCTTAATTATTAAACTGCGGTTTAAGTGTGTGACATTATTTTCATACACAAAACATGGGTCACAGGAAGATGGAACCCAAGGACAAACAATCCAACATTCACCCTTGTACAAAAGCATAATAAACCAGGTCAATCAAAGTGCCATGTGAAGCAATGCATTCTGGGTGACAGAGAGGCATTCTGGGGAAGATGCTTCACTTGCAGTCCAGTCGGTAATCTAACGTTGATAAATGGCAGCAACGCAAAAGCCAAGAAACCTTTCAACGAGATTGCAGTCGGCTGACACCCTGAGGGAGAAGCGCTACCGTGGAAAGACTTTCTTAAATTAAGCTGCTGCGAATGTTTCCACCTCCCTGTTTGAGAACAAGAGAATGGCTCACGGAACAACACAAACTACCATTTCTATGGAAATTTTAGTTCCTGAAATTGACTTCATCTCTGTTTTGTACTGAATTCTCTTCAATAACCATATTTTCTCACATGTTCATTTATGATTAACCTGTTGCCTGACCCCCGATTGGAGGGAACTTGAGGTACCACCTTATTTAAAGGGATGCAAGCTCTACCTGAGTAACTGTTGCCAACAGCAAAGTTGCGAGCGGCACATGCAAACCTCCATGATGGCCATCAGTCCGGCAACTACTCCAGAACAGAACAAAACATTATTACTTAAGACTGTGTTTTTCCAAGTGTTCAGGGTCACATGCACTTTCATTTGGGCAGATGAGTCATTGTTCATTTTATTATGAATTATTCATACATCCCAGAGTTGTACTGCGTTGTATGCCTTTTTTTTTAATAAAGGTAAAAACATCCTCGGTCACCTTCATTAACCTCTACTCTCATTGGTCAGCGTAGCTTCAGAGATGAGGCTTCAGTACAAGTAGCTGGAAACAGTTCTGACCTGCACTATGCAGTCCATCCGGTGGCCGTGTCACCTTTTCACACCTACGTGGGTGACAAGCCCTTTGCTGTCACCTGCTGTTCCTGGACCAGGTGTCCTGCTGAGGCGGACCGGCCCTTGAGGAGCGACCAAGGGGAGGTTAGGCATGGGGCAGCCTCTCTCCCGCCAGTACGCTTGTGTTGTTTATGAGCATTTCGTTCATTTTGAAACTAAATATTCAAGTGAACAAAACGCCAGTGATCACTGCACCAATTTGCTCGGAGTGACTCATCTTTCAGTTCATTCACTACCTAAATTTGCCACCCACTGGTGAAATTATGTACAGATGTCTGAATGAGTCAGTATGCCTAATATAATTTAATTAACATCAAATGTACTTAATGAAATTAACATTGCATTGTCCTAGCAGATGCATTGCAATCATTGGACAAATCTGTTAACTGAATGAACTCAAGAGAATCGATTGACTGAAAAGAATCAGGATTTCAGTTTTCAGTCATGAGAAGCTTGAAGTATTCAAACATAAGTGTGCATATGTAGCTGTAAGTACAGGAAAAGTATAGGGTAGCTAGTAGCTATAACCGCCGTGACATGGACACACTTCTAAGACGATCCATTTTCCTTTCTTTTATTCTGCTGTCATATTCTAGGTTATATCTGTGGTATGTTCACACTGGTGCCACTATATTTGTAGCTGTCTAACAATCTGATGTCATCGATAAAACTTTATAAACTGACAAAAAAGAAGAAAAAAACACAGACACTACATGCATCAACAGGATAGACATTTAAGTGCTTAAAAAACGAGCAGCTTGATGATAGATGATAGAGAGATCTGGGCCTCCCTGATCTAAATTAATGCATTCTGTTGCCACTCTTCCGATTACTTCCTGCTCCTTGTGACTGTTTTTGAATCTAAAGGTCAGCCTTGTTGTAAAGATTTCAATGTCCTCTAGAAGGAGAAAATCCCACTGAAGATGTTAAGACAAGACATGTTTGACAGCCAGAATAACAGGGCATTTCAAAGACTGATTTCAGCACTAACTTTGCACTCCATTAAAATGTGTCTGGCAGCAAATGACTTTCTGCCAAAAGACAAACGCCTCGCTGATATATTCAAAAAATTCATTATTTATTTTTGTATAATGTAGCCGTCCCCATGATGTAAAATTTGAGCTGCTTATCAAAAACGAAAAGGTCTCGTAAATTTGAATAGCGCGTTAGAGGTTAAAATGCTTGTTTGAACTTTCAACAAAGAAACAAAATATGACCAGCATATACCTTGAATCCTGTAAACTTAAACAGGTAATTACTGTACTGGTCGACAACACTGAGGTCGCCAAGTAGAGGTCCTGCATTTCTGAAACGGCTCCTGCAAGATGCTGTCCAGGACAATGGGTCTTTAATCAATTTCAAAATGTGTTACAAAGCGTTGGTTTACTGAAAGGTCTCCTTAAGAAGAATGAGGCACCTCAGTGCAATCCCTGTCTGTGTGTTTGGGCTGCTAATCTCAGTGTTTTATTGGCATTGATGAATGAGCTAGCTCTAGCCTCAGGAAATCTATTAAGCACTGGGCTTAGAAGCTCCAAAACGCTGAAAAAACAGTTGGCAGCCTAATGATTAACTACCCCTGAATGGACATGCTGATATTTATAATTTAAAACAATTAAATAGTTTAAAATTCAGTCCTGGTTTGAGGTTGTCTCAGTAATCCCGCCCTATAATGATGCTTAGTGCAAAAATGAGTGTCAGGATCATGTTTGTCATTTGTTATGGTTTTAAGATTGATGCAAATTTGCATACATGCATATTTGTGAAATTCCTACTTGTGACTTATATAACAGACACTGTCAAGGATGAAACCACAGAAACACACGAGCTACATAAACATTCCCAGTTTTGTTTCTCCTGAGGGGATTTCATGCACTTATCTAATACTCAGCCTTTGTCTTTGAATGTCTTACAACGCAAATGTCAAAGTTGTCACATTTATGCTCTGAAGAAGAAGGTTACAGATCAAATGTTCCAAAAAGTAGAGAATAAAATAATTCAGCAGCTTATGTTCTTATTTTCATGTTTTCTGAGCAGTTTGTTAAATACATTCCATGCAATAGAATTTATTTAACTTTCCATCCATCCATACATACATACATCCATCTTCTAAATGTAAATCCAGTAGAGGTTCACAGGGTTATTTGATTTTGTTTATTGAATTTATCTTCAGTGTCCATTAAATTAAAGAGTCCCCTGTGAGGTAGGAGTTAAAGTCTAGGCTACACGGTTCTCAGCCGCAAGCTCAGTCCATTCAGCCATGCAGCAGCCCAGGGAACAGGGAGCGCTATAGGCACTGTGAGTGGGGATAAACCTAGGAGAACACAGGAAGCAGAACGGTATGACCAGCGACACCTGCTGGCCAAACAGGGAATTTACAGAAACAATGGACAGAACAGGACAAGACAGGGACTGATTCCGACACCCTTGTACAGCTTATATTAAAGAACATGATTTTATATATAAATTTCACATCACTTAGCCTCACAAGAAACATCACAACCTTTCAGTGTTACAGTAGATCTCCAAGAGAAATGCTGGAAAATGCTTAGGAATAAAAATATTTATAACTTGAGGGAATAAAGTATTAATAGTGATAATAGCAAGCCATTATGATTGAAGAAGTAACTGACCATGTGGAATATGTGAATGACCATGATTTGCTTGTCTACAAGTCAGGTAACCAGTATAGTGATACATCCTCATTGTCCTCTTTTAACATGAAACCCCTAAGTTATAAAACCCCTTTTTATTATGCATCCTCAAAGGCATGAGTTTACAGCTCCGGCTGTGCCAAAAATAAAAGTGAATCAAAACCACAAAAATGAAATCTGTTCTTTTCCTCAAAAAAACAGACTAAAAATGGTTGTCAAATGAGAATGCAGGACTGTTTTCCGCTTCTGGCTAGGAGTCTGTCCCCAAATCCTGTTACACGGTGACAGGGCTAGTGTAATTATGAGAAAGTTTACTCTTATTGCCTGTTCCTTGGGTGTGAAATAATTCCTCCCCTCTGTTGCGGAAGGCAGGAATTCAGAAACGCTCAAATGAGCAGGCCAACATGCAAGTGCTCCCAGCATCCCCATTGGTCGGAATGGTGAGCCCTCATTGGCTGCCAGGTTTTCCGGATGAACACCAATCAGGACATAGGATGGTGTTTAGAAGATGCAACACAGCCCAGAGGTTCTTTGTCACGCTATGTCATGCTCCCTGCTGCATGGTTATTTTAAGGTTGTTAAATGACTTGTGCATTTTATTAATCGAGGATCTGGCTGAGAGATGATGATGGAAGGATATTCTTAGACCGCCTCTCCCATGTCCCCTCCAGTCCCCAACATTTCAGAAAATGTAATCCACTAAACTCACAACAATTTTAATGCTGTCCTAGAAATTGAACCGTAGTAACAAGCAGGACGCAATGGAAGCAGTTCCGCATATCGCCTTTAGATGGCATACTTCTGCATTAGTGGGTGTCATGGTGGCTCAGTGGGAGTAGGGCTTTGATGCCTGCGTCCGCTGTATCGTTTTCTTCGCACGTTGCACCGGCTTTTGTCTCTTGTCCAAGGACTGGCAGCTAGGCCAACTGGAGTCTCTATACTGCCCTCAGTACTTGTGCATGTGCCCTGCAATATTCTGGCATCCCAATCTGGCATCCCAATCTGGCATCCCACATAGTGCTGTCTGGGATGGACCTCTGTGACCCTGGATTTGTTTTACTACTTAGTTTATAAGCTCAAGCAATCAAATATAAGATAGATGACTTGTATTTTTTAACGATGAAACTTAAATACTGAAATTATTTCATATATGCTGCTCATTACTATATTTGTTACTTTTTTCTATTGAAAACAATTCCAATCTTTCTATGAGATCAACCATAAAATAGATTATTTGTATGGTACTGTTGTGTTCTGGTTTAACTGGAGGTCGAGGGTGGAGCTGAATGGCAGACATTACCCCCCCGCCTGTACTGTTGATCTCGCTCAGCCAGTGCATGTCGCCAATGCCCCGCGCTCCAGAGGTCATGGGGGTCGACACGCATCTTGCTCAAAGCCCACTCTCACACTGTCCCTGTACTGACAGCGCCAGACCGGGGCCTTGTTGGGAGGCAGCCATGGCTCTGTGCGAAGGCTGCCACTTGGCTGGAGATAATGTGGCAATCAGACAGACGGGGGCAAATTCAGCGCAGGGGTGCAGGCTTGGCTGTTGGCACTGTCAGGTCTGGCCCAGCTCCCCGCTGTGTTCGCATTCCAGTCTGGGGACGGGACGGCCGCGATCTCCCTCTCGCGGTTCGACTGTCTCCCGGCCCGTCGGACTTCACATCTCAGACGCCATGACCGGTCATCGTCACTCACGGGACACTGGCTGTCCTGCCGTGTGCCACCTTCATCTCCCCCATTTCCATCCCGTCACCTCAGCATGCTCCCCCACCCTGATCCAGCTTCATCTGCTG